>PVIW01000732.1:0-407298 GCA_004026585.1 Noctilio leporinus
TATGGTTTTTATCTTTCAATTTGTTAATACAGTGAATAGGCCTTCAGTGGTCAGGGGGAAAGAGGTTGGGGGGAGGGGGGAGGCAGAGGCAGGGAAGGGGAGCAGCTTAGACAAGAACCTAGTATAAAGGAACCATGGACATGGACAACAGGTGGGATTGACTTTGGGGGGGATGGGTGGGTGGGGAGGGGGACGGAGGGGAGCAAAAAGGCGATGGATGTAATACAACAACAATAAAAGAAAAATGAAAAAGAAAAAAAAAGCAATGAAAAAATTGTCCTCAGGTGCGGATTTTTAAAAAACGAAACAACTAAAATAAAGATAGGACACTATATCCTTTATTCTTTCAAACCACCTGCCTGAGGCAAAAAAAAAAAAAAAAAAAAAAAAGCTCAGTGTTGAAGAAGGCATTCTTCCTCTCTTCTGGAGCTGCCCTGGCTTTTGTCCAGAACCTGGTCCAAGTGATCTGTGGAAAGGAGAGTTCTTCCTCTGCTTGGGAAGAACAGGACAATGATTTCACTCTTACAATGGGAAAGCCTGAAGCTTTTTAAAAGCTTGCACAATATTATGATACCCATTTTTTTGCAGCTCAATGGAATTCTGGTTGATTTCAGAGTGAGGATGACCTGGAACTTGACCACTCATTAACCAGAACTACTGGCTGATTCTCCACCTATTAACCTGAAACGTACACCCATTAGACCCTTGACTTGGCTCTATCTGATGATGTCTTGCTTGAAAACCCTCCTGGATATCAGCAATGGTCTCTCATTTCTCAAGGGAAAATCTCATTTCCTGTCAGAGCGTGATGGCTAAAGGAGATCAGAAACAAACATGTTTTAAAGGCTGAAAGGAAGAGACAGAAAAGGATCTTCTCTTTCAAACAATGGCCACAGTGTTTTATCAAATGTGAATTAGAAGAACCTAGATCAAGCCTATTAACATAATTCCACCACCATTTTCTTCTCAATGACCTAAGTTCGGAGGCCTTTACCTCCTTGAAATAACAGTGATTCTCAAACTTCAGTACACATCAAGGTCACCTGGAGGGCTTGCTGAAATATACACTGCCAGAACCTGTCCCCAGAGTTCCTTCCAGCAGGTTTGGGGAATGGTTGAGAATTTCATTTTTAACACATTTATAGGTGATGCTAATGCTGCTGCTGGTCTGGGATCACATTTTGAGAACTTTCTAGACTACATTAGCCACCTTACTTGAAATATCTATTGATATTAGTGATATACTTACTTATTTAAATGTAACTATGAGCCCTGGCTGGTAGCACAGTGGATAAGGCGCCGGCCTGCAAACCCAAAGGTCGCAGGTTCAATTCCCCAGCCAGGGCACATAACAAGGTTGCAAACCAGGTCTCCAATCAGATCTGTGGTTGGAGGCAGGTGAAAAGCAACCATACATTGATGTCTCTCTCCCTCTTTGCCTCTCTCCCTTCCCCTCTTTCTAAAAATGATGAAATAAAATCTTAAAAAAAAAAAAAAAAAGTAACTATGGCCCTGCTCAGATGTAGCAAGCCAAAAAGACCACCATTCCCATTATTACAATTAAAAACAAGGAGAAAAATAGAGCAAGGAAACAGAATAGAGCCCAGCAATAAGTCCACACATAAATGTTCAATTGATTTTCAACAGAGATGGAAAGTCAATTCAATGGAGAAATTATAGTCTTTTCAACAAATAGTACTGAAGTAATTAGATATCCATAGGCCAAAATAAATAAATAAGCATAGATCAAAACCTTGTAGCTGTATAAAAGTAGACTATTGTGACAAAGGGAACTTTGGAGGGATGAGACTCAAAGTAGATGACAGACAAAACTACCAAACATCTGGAGGAAAACATGAGAAAATCTTTGCAACCTTGTAGTTAAAGATTTCTTAGATGTGACATGGAAAGCACCATTCATGAAATAAAAGATTGATACATTGAACTCACCAAAATTAATAATGTCTGTTCAAAAGACATCGTTAAAAGAATGAAAAGGCGAGTCCCTATGTTGGAAAAAATATCTGCAAATTACATATCCATTAAGGCACTTATGCCTAAAATATATAAAGAACTCTCAGAATTCAATAACAAAAACAGACCCAATTTTAAAAAGGAGTTAAGGATCTGAAAAACACTTCATCAAAAAATGTATATGTCCCTGGCTGGTGTGGCTCAGTGGATTGAGTGCCAGCCTGTGAACCAAAGATTCCCCCATTTGATTTCCAGTCAGAGCTTAGGCCTGGGTTGTGGGCCAGATCCCCAGTTGGGGGTGCACAAGAGGCAACCACACATTGATGCTTCTCTTATTGTCTTCCTTCCTCCCTTCCCCTCTCTCTAAAAATAAAAATAAAATCTTTAAAATATGTATGGATGGCAATTAAGCATATGAAAAGATGCTGAACACTGGTTTTAGGAAAATGAAAATTAAAACCACAATGAAACCACTACATACTATTAGAATGATTAAGTTTAAACAATAATAATAAAACATAAAAACATGAAAAGTTGATGAGGATGGAAAGTAACAGGCATTTTTATACATTGTTCATGGAAAAAGAAAATGGTTTCACCACTTGGAAAAATTTTCAGTTTCTTACAAAATCAAACACACACTCATGATACACATCCCAGCAATGCCATTCCCAGGTATTTACTGAAGTAAAATAAAAAGTTACATTACACAAAAACCTATATATCTATGAGTTTAATTTGTAATTATTAAAAACCAGAAACAACCCAAATGTCCCTCAACTGAAGAATGCATAACAAATTGTTGTACAACCATACAGTGAAATTCTACTCAACAACAAGAAGTAATACATGCTTGATACCGTCCACGACATGGATCTCAAGTGCACCGTGCTAAATAAAAAGCCAAATGCACAAGGCTACATGCTGTATGATTCCATCCAAATGGCATTCTGCAAAAGGCAAAACTACAGGCACTGAAAAGGAATTAGTAGCTTCTGGAGGTGGAGAAAGGGGTTGACTGTGAGGGGGGAAAGGTCATGGGAGGATTTGGGGAGATGATGGAACTATGGTATTCTATATTTTGATCATGGTGGTTTCATGACTGTATGCATTTGTCGACTGGCAGAAATGTGTGCTAAAGAGGGCTATTTTTTTTTATGTGGGAAACATGACCTTACTTTTATTTTTAAAAGGGATAAATGTAATTAGGGAGGACCTACTACATCCTCGGCTCTGTGTCAAGAGCTGCGACAAAAACCCACCCTGAGGAAAATTTAGAAGGAACATCTGCCTAAAGCATTTAAAAGCCTACAGCTGAGAACTCAAGTGGGAGCCCGTACAAGTGTGCCCAGAGACAGCTGGGGTCTCTGGTGTTAACCTGGCCCCCTCCGTCGGGTTCCACCTTCAGTCCAAAGGATTTCTTTTCTTCCTCATTCGTTCTCACTACCTGAACTCGGTTAACTGCCTGACCGTCCCGCACCAAAGTCGTGGTTATTTCTGGCTCCAAGCTAATCACATCAGCCCTCCTTCTTGGGACACAGTTCTTTCTCCCTTTTCCTAATCGAAATATTTCCCATCCTTAGGGATGTATTATCTTCCATGAAGCCTTTCATACCCACAGTCGTCCATAGGGATCACCTCTTCTTTGGACAATCATGGCACTTGGAGTTTTGACTACTGAATTTGCTATCCATTTGTTCAATATGTAATATACACTTTCTGAGCGCTTAACATGGTGTTCGTATTGTTTTCCTCATCTACTTAAGGGAAAGTAGAAGCCTTTACAGATAAATATAAATGGAAAACAAAATATGTAGAAGAAATTATGTGATTGCAACGAAATTATTTTTTTTCTTCATACATTTTCTAACTGGTATTGTTAAAGTTTTCATAAGAAAACCTCACTTTATATCAATCCCCACTTCATTTGGATACAAAGATCTTTCCAATACGATCATAGCTCTGTGTGAGGATGATTTTGAGATGGTCCCTGCCCAGAAGTACTGGGACTGGACCAGACCCTAGGCACCCCTGGCCCTCTTCAAAGTGGGAGGAGAGCACTGAAAAGGCTTGGAAAGTTAAGGACATTGTTGCCCCAACTGATAAGTTTGCCAAAGCCAGTCTTCCTGGTTATAGCTTAAGGTATGAGTTTAGGTCTTATCCTGAGCCAGACAAACTAAAATAGACATGCAAATGCTGGAATACCAGTGAGTATAAAACAAAACTAGTCGCTTGGTTCTCGAACTTGAGCCTGCACCACAATCTCCTGGAGGCTCATTAAAGTCCAGGGTGCTGAGTTTTAGTCAACAGGTCTAGTGCTGGGACTGAGAATCTGCATTTCTAAAAAGCTCCCAGATGATGCTGATGTTGCTGGGCCAACAACTGAGTTTATTTTCTTTTAAATCTTCACCAGAGATTATGCTTGTGGATTTTAGAGAGGGGGCGGGAGGGAGAGAAAAACTGACTGGCTGCCCCTTTCAGTGCCCTGATGAGGACGAACCCGAAACCCAGGCATGTGCCCCATCAGGAATGGAACCTGAGACCGCCTGCCCCATCCCACTCCCACCGGCTCACTAGACGGTGCTCCAACTGAGCCACACTGGCCTGGGGGACAGCTGAGTGCATTTCAAGAATTACTGACAGCCCTAGACTATCTACCTGTGGCCCTCTGGATCCCAGGAATTATCTACCAAGACACAGGAAATAGCCCCAGAGAAATGAGCAACAGTCTTCTTTTATCCTGGGCCTCTAAACTGCGCCCCCAACAAAGCAGCCACAAGCAGCAGAGAGCACGACTCAGGCATTTCTGCAAGCTGCCTCCAGGTGCCAGGGCACTCTGCAGCCCTCACACCACGTGAATCTCGGAAGTAAGCTTCTAGGAGCAAAACCACCGGGTCAGCCTGGGAAGCATCTCCTGGGAGCAGGTGATGGAGACTAGGAAAGCAGATCAGCAATCTCGAGGAAATGGCTGTGTGAAGGACAGGTACATTCAAAAGGGACAACCGCACCCCTTAACAGGAGAACCCTGGAACCCCACATTTACTCCCAGAACACGTGCTGTGCCAAGACCTGCGCCCAGCTCTGTGAGGGGCTCAGGGAGGCAGTGTTTGCCACCCCCCTTACCCCCCAGGGCAGGGAGCTGCAGGCTGGACACCCTCAGCAGCCCAGGTGTTCCTTTGGGGTTTTCACCACCTGGGAAACCGATTGGAAACCCGTGTTATGAACACCTTTGTCCTCTGTTCTCCCAGGGACAGCCCGCGAGTCTCTCTTCCTATAACACAACAGGACTGTGGCCTCGCCCTCAAAGACACCATTTAAGTGGTCACCTCTCCAGGGGGATTTGTAGCTTCCCAGATGATTTTGGCCAAAAGTCAAAATTGAGAACCATGGGTGAACTTGGTCTAAAAGAATTCTGGGTTTTTTCTTTCCCTGCCCTTCATCTCGCAATGAGGGCATTTTCACAGCCTGGGGACTTGTTTTACTCCAAAAAGTCAGAGGAGCTATAGAAATGGCATTTCTCTACAGCTCCTGTTTTTTTCAATAGTCAAAGGCACGAGGTAAGGCTGCACGGTATTATGGGTGCTGCAGGTATGCCTTCAGGGAATCCAGTTACCTCCCTGAAAACTTGACCCGCTCTGTGCTTCACTCCATCAGCTGGTAAATTAGGGTCAGCAGGTATATGAAAATAATTAGAAATAATTTTGCATGGCCACACTAGCTCTCAATTAGACTCAACTGGAGAGTGCTGAAATATACCAGAGCCCGACTCACCCTCACCCCTCACCCCCCTCACCCCTCATCCCCCACAGGCAACCAAATCACAGTCTCTAGAAAACCGGGTGCTGGTGTTGCGTTAAAGCTCACAGAGGGGAGTGATAATGTGCAGCCCTGATGGAAAGGGTGGGTGGTGGTGCAATTAAAATCAGGAGAGGCACGGAGGGACAGCAGCACTAATGGAGCCAGTGACACTGAAGTGTTTTGGGGGCTTTTGACTCAGAAATAGGTTATTGCAAGGGAGGTCTTCCAAGGGGGAGAGAGGGATAGAAGGAAAGGGAGTCGGTGTTCAGAGAGGAGGACAGAAAGAGAGGATGATGTTGGAAAACATATGAAAAGTGCCCTCGGCTGGGAGTCTGGTCATAGAGGATAAGATCTTGGTTCTGACACTAATCAGATATGTGAACCCCAGGGAAGCCATTTCTCTTGCCTTGGTCTCAGCTTCCACAAGATAAAATGACAGGGCTGGCTTGTGTTGTCAAGTCCCTGCTGATCGGAGATTTTCCAGGTGTGTTCCATCAAAATAAATGGGCCTTTGCCTGAGCCCTGGGATAACGAGGAAGAGGTAGGGCCTTCAGAGCTGAGTATCTTTGGGGTGATCTAATGCAAATACTAAAGGTTGAGGACAACTGGTCAAGGACTTTTGGGAGGTCTATCAATTATTTGAAAATTTCATGATCACAAACACCATTCAGTCATGTGCCAAAAGGCAGCTGTCGTGACCTTTCCTTTCAATTAAATTAGGTTTTGGGGTGAACCCAGACCACCATGTGAAACAAATTCTCATACTATATAACCTATGATTTTACTTGGCTACTGTGCTTTGTGTTGATGTACAAACTCCGTGAAAGCAGGAACTGGTTATCTAATAGAATCTTGGTGTTACATGGCCCGGCTTAAACACAGCACTTTTTCAGTGTTCCTCCTTTTTCTACAAAAGTTAGGTTCTTGGAAAGCTGCAAGTTGGTGGAACTGCCATCAATCCGACCCAAGTTTAAATGTACATTAAATGCTATATCAAGAGCTGCGTGGTGAGCGCGTTTGAAGAATGCCTACTTTTTTTCTTTCTTTCTTTTTTAATGCTAATAATTATATCTTAATTCAGCTGTTTGGTAAGTCTAAATTTTAACCTAGCAATTTCAATGTAAAATAGAGGTTGTTTTATGTTCCTTTCATTTGCACCCTTAACAAGGGATTCTTGGACATAGTATAATACATTCTGTAATTTGTGCTCCTTAAGAATTCTTTCAGCAAAAGGAGGGTGGTTTTATTGGTTTCAACATGAGTGCTCCTGTGTGCAGAGCCACAGAACATCCACAGAACAGCAGGTGACCTGTGTGTGCTACAAGGCCCAGAAGCTGTGACGTGTCATCACTGTGGATTGGGGGGTGGGGGGTGGGGGGCTATGTTCTCCTGCATTTATTGCGTGCCCATGGGTGTGCCCTGTCCTTTCCTGGGCTTCAATTTCCTGTGTAATGGGAATATTGGACTAGGTGATTCCCAATGTTTTCAGCTCTGGCTTTCTAGGGTTTTAGGGTTCTTTGGAGGGTCTAGATCTTCTGAGGCTGTCAAACTGTCCAGTCCTAAAAGCACTCTAGTAGAGCTTTAATCCAGCTTGGCATAAGTTTGGAGGACTGGGTTGTGAGAGAACCAAGCTCCCTGTGTGTGGTTGGGGAAATTGTGCACTATAAAAAAGCACTCACTCTTTTGCTGTGTTTGCTCAGTTGGGGCCCCACTGTGGTAGGTGATGCATGACCTAGTCTGGCCCTGGTGATAGCAAGGCCTTTCAACCTTAGGGCAGCAAAGCACCAATCTTGTGGTTAACCTCAAAGTGTGGTTCCATGACATGAGAGCTATTCTTCTGGGCCCAGAGGAAGCTTAGCCCAGGTATGGTCATCACGTGCTCATAAATATCACCTAGTTTCAGTGAGGAAGTCGGGCTTAAGGAGGAATTACGGAAGCCCAAAGACTTGCAAGGTAGAAGGACATTATCTGAAAAGATGGCTGTGACTGGCAACATTACTTACTGGACAGTGTACATGAACCTGTTCCTAGAGCACTTGGTTCCTCCCTGGCACCTTGGGCTGAAGTTGTACAGTGCAGTGGTTCTCAGACCCAGTCACTTATCAGAGTCACCCGGGAAGCTGGTGCAGCCGCAGACTCCTGCACCACTCCTCGGTCCCACTGGGTGACACTAGAAAATCTGTAATTCCAATCAGTGTCCCTGGAAGTCTGGTGCAACCAGTACAGCATCAGACAGCAATTGGTGTTTGAAGAACTCTGACTTAGAGATCAAGAGGGTGCTGGGTAAGGATTAAGGCTGCAGATTGGATGGGCGTACAAGTCACAATCACGACCAGGAATAAATTCCACCAGACCAGTTGCTAGTATGTACACTGGGACGGTCGTGGTGGTTGAGTGAATGTAGCCCCAGATCTGAAATCTGGGGCCACCCACTGGGCAACAATAGGTCAAAGAAATGAAGCCGGTAGTTTGAAGACATTTCCTTAGAGGAGCTGAGCTCTCAGAGGTCCTGCAGGACTGCTGACCCTTCCACTTGTCCCCTGGGTGCTACACCTCATTTCTCAACACTTCTCACCTTGAGCCACCAGGAGTGTGAAGCATGGAGCTGAGGCAGACATGTAGGCAGACACGTGCTGATTTGCATCCCACCTCCTGGGTATTCATCCCTCTCTGCCCTCCATGTGCAAGCTGTAATATATTTTACTCCATTACTTGTTAGATGCTTGGCCTGGGGCATCCTTAATCCAGGCATCTGGGAGTCTCTAGGGAAATGGGGCAGAGTCAAGAATAAACCCGGGTGATTGACCATAGAAGTGATTCATTTTCTCCTCAACTAGCCAGAGTTCCCCATGCAAATGTGCTGTGGCAGCTTTATCAGCTACCTTCAAAATTAGAATGGGAGAAGCAAGAAAAAAAAAAAAAATGTCCCAGTGTAACTGAAATTTTGCCAGCAAAATTTAAGATAAAGCTTTTTATGAGAAAAGGTAAAAGTCAAATGCACTCATCTGAAGACCAGAGATTGGCTGATGTCCATTAAAGGGTGATAAATTACCTGATCTATAAAGCAAGGATCTCTTTTTATATGCCTGCTATTTAAGCATCAGTTTTTGGTAAATAATGGCTAAAAAACAACTAAGCTAAAGATAGTTTCAGCCTTTGGCCAAAAATTCATTTTGTTATGTTCCCCTGGATACCAATTAGGGACATATTTTCTAAGGATTTATTTTAGGCAAGTGGTTAGCTTTAAAAAATATTTAACTTGGGAAGAAATAAAAAACCTGAATAGATCTACAATCATTTTTTAAAAAATCAATCATTCAAAAATCAGAGCATTTCCAATTTAAATCCCAATAGCATTTTCAAGGAATTTGAGAAGTTGATCCTAAACCTCATAGAAGAAAAATGAGCAAAAATGGCCAAAAAAAGAAAAAAGAAATTATGAAAAATGGGATCAAGCTCTATCAGACATCAAGATTTCTTTCATGTCTAAAGCAACTAAAACAATATGTACCAGCTCAGGGATGGATTGACAGACTAAAGGAATAAAACTGAGATGTTACTAGAGGAGGATCAATGGGGAAAACATAAATCTGATGGTAACATGATCCAAGGTCCACAGGTTGTCAAATTGGGGTGGGGGGTGGGGTAGAATTAGACCCAAGTGTAAAAAAAGTGAAACAGTGTAACTTTCACTTAAAAAATAAACAGGAAAATAGCTGTCATTTAAACAGAGAAAGACTTATTAAACAATGAAAAAGCTACAAATATAAACATATTAAAATGCAAAACTGCAGAGAAGACATCACAAATTACAGTGACAAGTCACAGATACAAGAAAACAATTTACAGCACATAGATGCAAATTTAGTAGTTCTGTACTTATTTAAAAACTCCTCCCATCAATAAGAAAAAGCCCAACTATCAAAAAAGAAAATTTTATGAATAGTTTGTACTTAGGAGACATGTAATTAGCCAATAACCCTAACAGGATTCTCAACCTTATAGGTAATCAGGGAAATGCAGATGAAAAACATAATGCGATGCCATATTATACTTAACAGTTGGCAAAAACAAACAAACAAAAAAAAACAAACAAAAAACCCAAACTGACATTACTAAGTGCTGGTGAGAATGTAAAGAAACAAACTCTTACATACTGCCAGTGGGGATGTGAATTAATATAACCATGTTGAAGAATAATGTGGCAATAATGAATTGAGCTGATGATGTGTTGATCCTATAATCTAGCATTTGTTCCCTAAGTAAATATCCTAGAGAAATATGAACACATATATCCCCCAAACACACACACACACACAAAGATGTTCACTGGAACACTGTGGTAGTAAAAAACCGAAAACCATAGAAATGTCCACCAACAAGTGAATGGATAAAAAGTGTGATATTGTCATACAAGTAATATCATCTACTAGTTAAAATGAAACAACCAGATCTATAACAGAGACAAATATTGAAATCACATTCCCTTAAAAAGTTACAAGAGTACGTATAATAATACCATTTATACAAAATCAAATGCACAAAATAAATGTTCATAAACACACATACTAATGAAAACAAAGACAAACAAATACTATTCTCAGCCCAGTGGTTGGTTACATTGGGAGAATGGAACACCATAAATCCTCCTACAAGAGGGCTCGGACTATATCAAATGTTTTATTTCTTTAACAAAAGCCAATGAAAAAGGTCCAAATCAAATATTAAATTATTATATTTTCTAACTAGGGTTAATTAGATTATTCTTGCTTTTCTATTTTTGAAATAGTTTTCACATTTTTTAAACCTTCTGTGTGTTCACTTATTTGAATGTGTCACAGTAACATATACGTGACATGTGAATACTCATAAGTGGCTGTCTTGCACAGTACAACTTTAAAATAAATGCAATTTATAGATAGATTGTTACCCACAGCTGTATCTAACATGCAGATAGCAGATACTCATATGTGAGTAACACCTGGACTCAGTCTAGGATGAGGTGGGGGGTGGGTATCACTATGCGAAGAGGATGCTGCTGAACTCACACATGCATTGTTCTCTGACTTCCCCCTCTTCTCATCCCTTTTTATATCTCCAAACTGTATCAGGCAATGCAGGCTAGGAAGGGAATATAAACTTCACTGTAAGAAATTTTGATGGGATAGTCTCACTCTAAAGAAGTAATCCTAGAGAAATTTTTTAGCCATGGAAATGCTATCAACAGTAATAACCAACACTATAACAAACCTGGAAACCTGAATGCCTACCAACTGGAAAATAATTAGGCAAAATATCAAACTGGTAGGCTATAAATAGTCCTAAAGACTATATAACAAAATGGACAAATGTTTGCTAAAAGGAACAGTGATAGAAGTGCACCAAAGCCTCCTAAAAAGATATCTTCCAGTGGCCAAGAATCAGAGGATATGTAAAAATTAAAATACTTTGTTGGAGTGTATTATTATAAGCACAGTTTTAAACTTTTCTTTAGCATTTTGATACATTTAATCCTTAACTACCTTTTTTGGATAGGAGCTTTTTTTGAGATAAAATTCATATATTGTATAATCGACCAAAGTATAGCATCATGGATTTTAGTATATCCCGAGTGGTGCAACCATCTTCACAGTCAATTTTAGAAACCCCGCACCCTTTAGCAGGCACCCCCAGTTCCTTTCTTCCCAGCCCCTGGCAATCACTTTCTGACTCTATGTGCCAATTCTGTACATGTCATATAATGGAATCATACAATATGTGGCCTTTTGCATCTAGCTTCTCTCACTTAGCAGAATGTTTTCTAGGCTCATCCATGTTGTAGCAGGTATCAGTGCTTCATTCCTTTTTGTTTCTGAATCATATTCCATTGAATGGATAAATCACACTTCATTTATGTGGTACTGTTTTTACAATAATAATAAATACACCATGTTATTGAAAGAGGCTTGGAGAGTTCTCCTTTTACCCTATTCTAACCAAATAATTTTGGGTAGCTGAATGATGATCTTAGAGGAGCTCATAAGAGTCTAGGGCTACTGGATCATATTTGGGAGTTGGCTGGTAGGTAGGATAGGCCAGAGGGGAGGGGCTGGAATCCAGGAACCAGAAGTCACTAGGGGCAGAGCTGACCATTCCTGCGGTCTAGTAGAGAGAAAGGGGAGTAAAGGAAGGTTTCTGGCACAAGCAGACTGGACTGGCTGGAGTTAGGAAGGAAGGCAGAAAAGAGGTGCCTACAGGTGACCAGTTGCCCAGCAAGGCCCAGCCACAGAAGGAGAAGCTCAAGGTAGGACTGGGCTCAAGAGGAGGCCCAGATGCATAGACACTGAGAGGGAGACCAGGATGTGGACCTCACTGTGGGGTCAGAGTGGTTCTCAACTATAAAAAGTCTGGTCAAGGCAGGGCCAGGCGACTCAACCAGGGGTTTGAGGCCACAGAAGAACCAGGGGTGGCAGGGCTGAGTCCTGCAAACTGAACCTTAACAGGAGGTAAGGGTTACAGAGGCCATGAAGCTCAAAGGGCTAGAAGGGAGGAAGCACTTCCATCATTGTCCTAACAACAGGCACCAATGAGTATTTGCTGTGCACCAAGTGCAGTGGTTGGTGGTTTATCATATATTATCCTGTAAGTCCTCACAATCCTTTACAAGGAAGGAACATTATCACCCTAATTTTACAGGTGAGAAAATTAAAACTTAAGGAGATTAAACAATGATACAATACAAAGTGGCAAAACCCAAGCCTGACTCCAAAGTGAGTGTCCCCTGTTCTGAGGGTGGCAGTGAGAATACGCCGAGTCCACATCAGACAGCAGTCCTTGGAGTTCCTGGCCACTGCAAGCCAACACAAGGCACTTTCATCCCATGGTGTATAGGAGTTGGGACCCTTGGAGGGTAGTGATAGCTGAAGTTTGTGTTGGGGTACCATCCAGAACTGATCAAGAACATGGTCACACCCACTTTTATCCAGGCTTGCTTTCCACAGAAGCCTCATGAGGTTGGCCTGGGGATATTAACCCAGCAAATCATGTCGGTACCTTTTTCACAATCTGACTCCATGGGTTTTTCAACTCATCTCCTCGTGGCACTTCAATGAGAATGTCTTACAATTAATTGGCTATTTCCCAGGGCACCAGCGTAGATCTCAAAAGTATTAAGGTGCAGTAGGCTGGCAGGTGACTCCCCACACTGTTAGCCATTGTTGGCCTTCTTTGAACAAAAGCTTGAGGGTAGACTTTTGGGATTAGAAAGCTTTTTTCTCCAGGACCTCACCTTCTCTCCCCTATGGACAGATGGTTCAGCTGTACTTGCTTCCCGTGAAAGTCCTGGGAAAACCTGAGCCAGCATGTTCCAAGGTTCTGACTTGGGTCATTTATTAGCCATTTTATTTGTATGAAATTTAAGAAAAAAATAGATTCAGGTGAAGTATGCCAGAAAACAAATGGGAAGGCAAATAGATCAACTGGCCTTACTGCACATTCAGTCAAATCTTGACCAAGCATGACTCACAGCCACCAACAGTGTTATCAAAGGTGCCATGGGCCTGGAGCCCAGGGGTGGGTAGGGACTTAAGAGACATGGGCTCCTTGGGGATCTTTTGTAAACTCCAGTCACTTAGGTTGGTACACAAACAACATCTTATACCTTGGAAGAACCTCCATCAGGTTCATTATCAATCTTAGCCTTGTAGATGAGGGTGTAATAGCAGCCCTAGTCATTAATAGACAATTGTACATGCAGATTACTAAATCCGCTCCATGCTTTGGTTTATCATCACTGCCATCCAGTGCTAGCCTCACAGATAGGCATAAGTAGCCCCTCACGTGAAAGAAAATGAAGAAGTCCCTCACCAAATGGCCTTCCTACTGGTTCCCAACATTCTACCACTAGCAAGTCATTCTTGTCTCTCAAGAGGCTGTATAAAGAGCCCCAGCTTTAGGGGTCACATGCTTAGATTCTAATTCTGGCTCTTACCAGCAGCACAGTTACACAACCTCTCTTTCAGAGATCTGTAAGGATAAAGGGGACTTTTGGCCATGATAGAGACATAGGTAGACATGCTTTGCCTCCTTGCACAACCATCAGGATACAATAATCTCAAAACAAAACAAAACAAACAAAAGAACAACTAGAACTGCTGGAAAATAGAACTGTATGGAAATCTGACAATCAAAGATTTAAAGAGTTTTATAAGGATAACAGTAACATAAAAGTAGTATTTAGGCAGCACTGAGCACAGCGCCTGGCATATAATACGTGACAGAATGCACCAGACAGCTGCAGGGGAGGTGTGAAATGATGTAAAATATGCCAAGATAGTATAATAAATGACAGCTGTGGTTTTGGTCGTGTGGCCCTCTTAGGTCCTCCTCTAAAGATGGAAATATTCCCAGAACATGTCCTTGTCTGAGTGCATTAATGCGTTAGTCATTTCCCTGCCTCCTGGGAGGGACCTGTGGCAGTCGTGGGCTCTGGGAAGGGGAGGATGGAAGAGGAGCAGGAAATGGAAGAACCATTATGGGACAGAAGGGCACTGAAAGCCATGGCTGGGAACACAAAAGCAAGTGTCTCCACTTGACTGAGGGCCTCTTCTGTATCCATTACCAAATGGTTTTGAGTGCGGGTGGAACTCGCCAACCTACATGTCCAATGATTTATAAGCAAGGTCATTTGAATGTATTTTTTAACATTGAGGATTAACTTACCTAAAGTGGAATGCAAAAATCCTAAGTGTATAAGTAGTTGAATTTTAACAAATGTATATACCAGTGTAGCTACCACACCAACTTAAGTTGGCTTTTATTTATTGGCTCCAAGACTTCCATACAGAGCTCACAAATCAGAAACACCCATTGGGGAAGCCACAACCCTTCCTTATAGTTCTAGAACTTGAAGTGATTAAAACAGATGTGGTGCCAATGGAGTTCATGGGACTAGAACAGTGAAGCAGAACAGAGAGGGGAGCTGAGTCATCAGCTAAGCAATTCTGTCCTAAAAGGCTGTGTATCAATAAATCTGGGCAAGAATCCACATGCAATGGCCCTGTGGGAGTGTCACAGTGGCTGAGCACTGGAACTGACTCATGACACCTCGGTTCTTTCCACACCTGACTCAGCATCACCCCAGGAACTGTCTTTGAGAAAATCACATCACAACTTAGTGCCTCAAGTCTCAACCCTGTAAAACCATGAGGGTGGACCAAGTGCTTTTCTGTGTCATTTCTGGCTCCTCTAGACAGGGCAGTTTCCCTGCATGGTGACTTCAAATTCTCCCTTGTTTACCTAATATGGACGCAGTGCACCCTGAAGCTGTCCGGTTCCCTGAACTGGGACTGTGGACAAAGAGGACACAAGAAAGCAGGCATGGAGGCTCAGTTTACGCCAAGAGTGTAATTCAGCTGACACATTTTATATCCCAGTGTCTGGTAAGAACTTTGTATTCCTCTGTCCTCCTCAAAGGCATTTGGAAATGTGAAGCTGGAAAACATTTAAGAAAAAACGAATCTGGAGAAAAGGAATTTCCACCTCTGTAGGACAACTTGTTCTCATCTAGTATGTCTAAATTCTAACTAACCTGCAAAGGCCAGTTCAAATGTCACCTCCTCACGGGAAGCCATGGAAAACTCCTGCAGCCCTCTGTTTGCACCTCTGTATGCACAGGTACTGTACTTTTGTGTATGCAACTTCTGTCTCCCGGCTGAGATGGTTTTGGTCCTATTGCTCTGTCATAGGCCAGTTAAGTGCTTTGTACATGGTTAAGTACACAAAAGCCTTTTTCAAAATGGAGAAATAAATGAATGAGTGTTTGTCAGGTTTATGGGAAACTGAATTATGTCCTTTAACAAAGGAATTTACCTCCTACAATATTCAAAAGTAGACAATTACCTGAAGTGAGCTCTTAAATACCCTGTGAATCGTCCTTGATGGGTCCTAGCCCACAAGATGCAATCATTCTCTTTGGCAAAAGGTGAGTTGTCCATTTAGAAATCACTATAAAAGTTGAACAATTATCTGGAATAAGTAAAAGTTAAAATAGGCATGTGTATTTGCAGAGCACTTGAACTGCTCTATAAAAAAGGGAAATGCAGTGGGTGGCAGCTAATTTCCGGGGAGTGGGAGTGAGAGGGCAGGGAGCTCAGGCAACTCCTATTTCACTCCCCACAGCACCCTCGGTATTGTTCAACGCTCTCCTCAAAGCATGTATGGTTTTATTTTTTTAAATCATGTTTAATTAAAACTAAAGTTTACAGAAAGCTTTGACACTGATACATTCATTTAATTACCTATATATTGTAATACACACGATGCAACATAATGCATTTAATTGTTGAAACATTGGAATCTCAAAGAGGTTAAATGACTTGCCCAAGAGTTAATTGCAGAATCAAAAAAAAAAAAAAAAAAAAAGTGTGCTTCCATTGCAAAACACAGGAAGAGGGAAATTGGTATTCTATTCACATTCTAATCTTTCCTCTGAGGTCATGAGGACTCATTATTAGGCCAACTTAATTTACTAAGTGCACACCCTGAGCCAGCCCTGCGGTTCCCCTCCCCAGGGCTGTAGGGACTGTGCGTATCACAGTGGCTGCATGTTCTTTTGGGTGCGACACACACGTAAGATATATGAGTGGTCCCCCAAAACGGAAATGATCTTCTAGAGGGCAGGCCCCTTAGAGTACAGGCTTCCCCTAGCGCAAGTGTTCCAGGAACCAGGGTATCAGTGCACCAGCTGGCGTTGCTGTGAGAGGCTGCGTTCAGCCTCAGTGCTTTATTTTGCAGACTCTTTCAACGTATTTGCCCATTTCATGACCGGTGATTTAACAGTGCACATTCCCACGCCACACTGAGTGTTCAGCAGTTTTTGACCCAAAAACAACAAGACCCTGTGCCCCATCCTCCCTATTCACCAGATCTTGCTTTTTTGTTTGTTTCCCTTGATAAAAAAGTCCTCTAAGGGAAACATTTTGCTCGTGTGGAAAGGTGAAACAAAAAACCCGCAGACGCACTAAAAGGCATCAAAATAGACCAGTTCAAAAACTGTTTTGAGCAGTGGGGAAAAATGCCTCGCCCATTGATGTCACCTGAACGGATTCTAGAGTGGAAATGTTGCCTGCGTTGCTATCTTTTGCTCATCTGCACTTTGGAAGTCATCAACCAAATGATGTTATACCCTGGTCCACGAGTACATTTTTTCCAGGCATCTCAGGCTGCGCCCAGATAAGTACTGTCTTTGGCCAGACATGTTTCTTAAACTGGTGTCTTTGGAGCTTAACTAGCACAATGATTCATTCTGTCAACACTTAACAGGTAGAAATAGAATCAATATCTTATTGGATCTGCTTCGGATAAACACGAGAAGTAAAAAATATTTGTATTTAATGTCTAGCTCCCATTTTATCTCTTTCTGAGCAAGAGTGCTCATAGCCCACGGACCGCACCAGGGGTGTCACGCTTCGGGAAAAAGTACCAAATTCAGAACAGCGATTAGGATTGCTTTCCAAGAGTCTGCT
This sequence comes from Noctilio leporinus, assembly GCA_004026585.1. Classification (NCBI taxonomy): domain Eukaryota; kingdom Metazoa; phylum Chordata; class Mammalia; order Chiroptera; family Noctilionidae; genus Noctilio; species Noctilio leporinus. Next base: position 17,277 of record PVIW01000732.1, read on the forward strand.
TTGATAGCTATTTGGAAAGACGGAGCCCACTCAGAATTTAGACAGAATTTCCGGCTAATTACAGCATCTTCTTGCCTTGGTCTTCTGTTTTAATCAGTGTGAATGAGCTAACTGTCCCCAGCAACAAGGGTCTTTTCTCCCAGTGAACAACCTCCCCATCGCCAGTGGATTTTCACCTCCTACCTAGAGCCATCCAGGAAAGGCTGTTATGCCATGAACTCCCAGGGCTCCAGTGGACCTGAAAGGTTGTCTAGGTCAATAACTTTCCTCACAGGACTCCCTCCAGGCTTCTCCAGAGTATGCCTGAGCTGCCTAATGAGCAGGCTGCTACTCACTTCAGAATAAATGGCTTTAGCTCAGTAGGTCCTTGGCCCCTCCACAGATGGAACTGTGCCAGCTGCCTATTTCCTTCCCTCTCCTTTTTAATTTAATTACTCATCTCTCAAGGCCCAGCTGAAATCCTGCTCCTTCCTCAAAGTCCTCGTACTGATCCACTCCCTCCGGGCCCACCTTCCTCTGAACTGCACGGTCCAGCATGCTATAAATACCTGTCAGTGCCTAGTTTGACGCAGGCCTGTATTATCTCCGATCCAAATACGAAGTGTCTTAAAGCTGCAGACCATGTCTTTTCCTCTCACCTGCCCTCAGGCCACCTAATCCACAGAAGACCGCACCCATGGCCCCCACCCCAATACTTGCCGAATGTGCAGCAGATGCCTACGCTTCAGTGTGCACCCGCCCTATGCTCAGGCCTGATCCTAGCCACCGGAATGGGCTAGGTGAGTCAGCAAGTGGCTACCAGTGCTCTCCAAGGGATTAGCCATGCTACTCCTTCCCGTCTGACCCTGTGAATGTGTGTCCCTGCTCTGGGTTACCACGCAGGTTATCTATTAAGTTTTTAGTCATTGTGGGTTATTCAGCAAAAGGTGAATGTATATGTTTGACAGTGTGTGTGTCCATGTGTTAGAGCGGGAGTGTTTGTGCGCAGGTGGGAGTGGAGGTGAGTGTAGTATATGGAGTGATACATGTATCACACAAGCACATGAGTGCATGCGCACATGTGTGAGTATACAAGTGCATGCAGTGTGCATAGCATGCATGCACAGGTATAGGGATGTGCCCCAGGGTACAGTAATCATCTCCACTCTTGCTCTGATGGACACACTCTGCTTCTTCCATTCCTTGTCCTGCTTGGACTAAGTCGGAAGTCTGCAAATATTTTTGACTGTGAGTACCGGTAAAACCTTTTTGATATGTAGGTTAAGTTTCTTATAAATTATAAGCATGGACTACCAGCAATCCATACATTAAATATTAAAATAAAATCATTTGCTTGTTTCTTAGGTAAGAAAATAAATACAAAAGGAAGGTCTATTGCTTCTTCCCCATACCCCAGTAGCCCATCTTGCTTAGCCCATGCTGCATGCTGCAAATCCATTTTGGAGGCCACTCCTTTGAACCCCAATGGCACCTAATCTGGGTTCTCATCTCACTCCTGGATACACACACACACACACACACACTCATTCACACACACCCTGCTTGCACAGGAAGACAACATCCAATTTGCATTGCTGATGCTGATTTCTAGGAGCCAATCTGTAAGGGACAAAAGAAAGAAGCCAAGAAGATGCAGACATCAATTCTAAAGAGTGGGGTCAACTGAGCAAGGATTCTCTGAGATTAGATGGGGGCACGGTTTGTGCATGTTTCCAGAATGGACCTGCTGGCCAGCCCAGCATGGGGAGGCATTGGGTTACACCACACCTCGGCAACACTGGTAGATTCTCGCCACAATGTCCAACAAGGGTGCCTTAAAAGTGCATTAGCTAACTGCTGCTGGAACCACTTAAGTAAACCAGTTTTTAAATTCATTGCATTTTCTCTTGATGGCACGGAGTGGAGAATGTTAATTTGAAAGCCTTAGTAATGTAGTGAAAGAGAGCGCCCAGGCGCTGCTCCTCGGAGTGAGGCATGAAATGATGACAGGGCAGCAAAGGGTCAGCTCCCAAGCCCAGCCACCTGGCATGAGTAAGGCTCATTAGGGAATGAAATGGTGAACCAAGAAAGGTGGCAGTGCTCGCTGTATGCCGGCCTGTCTCCTGTCTGTCACTACTGGGATGCTCCCAAGATAAACTCTCAAAATGTTTAACTAATAACATTTCACACCTGTGTCAAATTTTTCTTTCCCCAAACACATCTAGATCCATTATTTTGCTGCAGACTTGCAGTGTGGCTGCACAAATGAGGCTCAGAGGAGCAACATGTATAGAGTTTGTGTTTTTACACTTTCCAGAAGAAGAAATAAGCCACAGTGACAGTCCAGCACCTCCTCCACCCCAGCGGGGTGCTTTGAGCTGGATTCCGCTGGGCCGGGCAGTTGGGACCAGCGGGGAATTAGCCTTCTGGGCTGGATTCCTGAGTGGTGCCCAGCCCGAGAGCTCCACGCAGGCAGAGACCTCAGTGCTGGAGCCCTGACGAAGGAGGTGCCCACCATGCCTGACTGGGCGAGAAGACCGGCCTCTGCCCTCAGGGATTTACAGCCTATTATCTCACAAATAGGGCCAGTGGTTTTGAGACCTTAAATAACTGAGAAAGAAAATTGGCTCACTTTTGTTAAGCATACACTTTCCCAGCTAAAGCAAATTTGTATGTTTGTTCCTTTTGTTCTGAAAGTTGCTGAATACGGCATGATACTAGTGATGGCCAATTAATCAGGAAAGAAAACGTTTAGGCAAAAGAGTAGGGGTCTGCAAGTTAGGAAAGAATGCAAATTGGAGGCCAGAAAAAGTTCGCTAACTGAACCAACAGCTGCCACCAGTGACTGGCGGGGGTTGGGGGGTGGGTTGGTAATGAACGTGGAGAGGGCCCCAAAGGTTAACCAAGGAAGCAATGCAGAGAGAGTTCAGGGACATCAAAGAGCAGGTAGGGAGAGTGCAGGTTCTGATTTGCCCAAGAGAGTCCTAGATTTTGCCTGTTTACCCAAATTATGAAGCGTGCTACCTCTCCCTCTCAATTGTGTCCTCTCTTGAAGGGTAAACTACACAAACTATATCTTGCGGTTCTCAAAAGCCCACAAGATGTGCCGAATTACTTAGACCGCACCTCCTTCAGCTGAGCCATGCACACTGGCTTCTCCATTTCTAAAACCTCTCCAAGGGGCAAAAATGCCCCCTCAGCTGCCATGGGGAGGAAGAGCTCCTCTCTCCTCCGGAGCAGATGGTGACATGGGTACAGCTCTTCGTTGCTGGGGCCACACTGGCTCCTGAGAAGGCAAGAGAAATGGAAGGAGGCAGACAGAAGAGGGGTGACTGGGATTCGGGGCTGGGGACTCTAAGAGGCATTAATGGTGAGCAAAGCAGAGCTCACTTTCTCACTGTAGAGCAGACAGTGAGCAGGGTGACAGGGCCTGGGTGTCCTGCTCCCAGATCCCACAGCCATTTGCTAAGCCTCAGTTTCCTCATCTCTAAAATGAGGGATAATAACATCTGCCTTCTAGAGTTAGTGTGACCTAGACTGTAATCAATGCCAAGCACCAGGCATACAGTAGGCACTTAGCAGTAGTAGCTGTTACTGGGATGATGACAGATACAAAGAGGAATTTTCTTCAAACCAAAGCACCTAAACTGTGGGTCCCATCAGGTTTAACCCCCCACCCCATAACCCTGTGGCTTCAGTGCCCCTCAGGCAGAGACACAGGAGGTCAAGGGTATTCTGTGGTGCACCTCTGCAGTAGTCCAAGGGACACAGCCATGGCTGCGGCACCAACAGCATCTGCTAAAACAAACCCCCACCCCTCGCCCTGCCCTGGTCAGGTATTCTTATTTCAGTACAATTATACAACTACACTCAAAGGGAAAATGTTTAAGGAGTAGGTAAATATATATGGATGGAAATTTAATCTTTTGTCCTCAAAGGTGGGGGGTCACCCTGCTCATCTCCTAAGTAGCACATTATCTCTCTGGTGATCACTGCCCAAAGGACCTACACTAGAAGTCCAAGCATGTGGGGAGTTCAAAATGCAAGCACTGGAAGCCCCCCATCCATGTTAGCTCTAGTCTTGGGGCTGGAGGTTCAATGCACAGCCCTAGCAAGTGTTCGGCAAATGCCTACTAATTACCTGTCGCCTGAAAGTGTAAGCAGGACAGGCAGGGTGATGGCTTGTCCCTGCCCCTTTCAATAAAAACACACACCTGGAAGAGACTGCGGGTTGGAGGAAGTCTCTGAAAGCTGGGCCAGGGTGTACCCTACACTCACAGAAAATCCCATGGGCCCCCAAAACCACTCCTCACAACTTAAATTGAATGAGGCTTTTAGGTGCTCAGTGGTTAAAAAATAATAGCAATACGAATTAAATGAACAAATAATAGTCATAAGCAAGCAATGATCATGCAAAATATCTGCTTTGTTAAGAGAGGGTGCAGGGGCTGCTGGCGGGGCTGGCCGCATTCTCTAGCCTTGGGGTAAGAAAAACCGGGCTGCATTTTCCAAACGGTTCACCAAGGCCACACGGGGGCGCTCGAGGCAACGCCTTGGACCTAGGCTGGGCCAGGGGGCCCCTGCTCTCAGTCCGGCGAGAAAAGGCACTGGGACCGCGAGCCAGAGGCGCTACAGCATGCTGCGCTGCTTGGCCCACTGCCACCAAGGCAGTGACTCAGGCTGATCTGCTTTGGGTGTTTCAAAACTATGTGGGTGCTGGCCCCAGAGGTTTCCCCACTCACTTTCTAAGCACTTTCCCAGCACCATGGTTCGGGGCATTGGTTGCTGTTACTACACCAAGGGAGGGGGAGCAGGGGGTGGGTGGAGGCCAACTGAATTCAGGCAATTCCCAAATAAAACAACCTCCTAACCTGCCACCAGGGGAGCAACTGAGAAACTCCCAAAGGAAGACCTTGGAGGACAGCCCGGGGCAGGGGCAACAGGCTGTTCTCCAGTGTGTCACCGAGGAGTCCCGGGCAGGAAAGGCCGAGAGGCGTGCTGACTTTCAGTGCCTGCCACCTTCCGTCAAGAATCCTGCCTGAGACGCTGGGCCGCAGGCTGGCTCCCAACTGAGCCAAGCTTCTGGGACAGACGGTCTCCCACACCCACCATCACAGACATACACGTTCATAACCAGGCGACAGATTAGTGGCCCCAACACCCATGGCTACCAGGCACTGGGAGGTCTACACCTGGGCTCCAGCTCCAGGACACAGATCCCACCTTAAAGATAGGATGACTCCCAACAGCACTGACCCAGCAGATAGATTAGAGAAGGTGATTTAAATCACCCAACTGTCGCAGATTTCAGTAAGCTGTGATGGGGGTGGGGTAGGGTGTGATTTTGGAAACGAATCATTTTTATTTTGACTTTAAACATGGAGTAGAATGCAAATTTTGAAGTATTAATATTATTATTATTTTTTTAAACACAAAACAGTACTTCAAAGAAGTTTCTAGCTTGAGCCCTTGGGGGGTGGGGGGAGGTCCAATCCCCTCTGTCCTTTTTATTTGTGATGAATACAGTGCTTAATAAAAAGACAATTAATGCAAAAGATCATGAGAAAATAAGACAAATATACTTTAAATATTTTCACAGCCTACATTCAAGCATAAAGCACTTATCTGAAAATAAATACGTATAGCCATTAGCCAGTAACGTAAGACCAAGGCCTTTATGCACTTTCTCTCATAGATAATAGATTATCTATGGTTTCTAATGTACATTTCTCTGTGGTAGAGCAAAATCTTAGAGATGTTTATGAAACAATTCAAATTATACTCTTTGCAGAGCTTTATTATCCAACCCTCCCCCAGGATGTTATTTTTTTTCTCTCTCACATATGATTTAACAGCAGTTTCATTAGCACTTTATCTTCACTGACTCTAACACAGTCAACTGTTTTCATGGAAAGTTTTTCTTTTCATGCCCATGAGATTAAATCAAAATTATGTAATTATAAATAAGAATGATAAACACAAGTGACTTTTGAGAAATATACTACCACAATAATGGGGACACTTAATGGTTAAGAAATAATAGCAATAAAAATTAAATTAAGGACATGGATAACACGTGGGGGTTGACTGTGGGAGAGGGGATGGGGCAGGGGAGAGCAATGGTGGGGGTGAATGGGACAACTGTAATACAACAACAATAATTTTAAAAATGCAAAAAAAAATTTTTTTTTAAATAACAGAAGTGCACAATGTTCTAGAGAAGAGGTTTGTACACTATAAAGAGTTTTCAAGTACACCCTCGGGCATCAGCCAGAGGGAGTAGGAGGCAAAGTTAATTTAGCAAGGGAGAAAGCAGAGACCCTAAACTTTGGTGGGAATGTCTGAAAAGTCACAGAGTTGACATTTGTCATCTGGTCAAATTTATTAGACATAATTTACATGCAACTCTTCAGAAAAACACATAGGAAGCTAGAGCAGGAAGCTCCAGCAGGGCGCGCATCACCTGGCCCAAGTTAAGTGGTTTCACTACAGCGCTGCCCAGGTCTCAGGTTTGCGAGGTAAACACCCCGTTTATAGGATTAAAAAGTGACTCCCAATTGAAAAGGCAGTCGCATTAGGTGACAGGTAAAACAATCAAGCTTTTGGAAGTAAAGATTAGTGAATATCCTCCTGATCTTTGGGTAGGCAGCATTTCCTTTCATTAAAACATAAAAAGTGCTAATGATAAATAAAAAATATGAATAAATTTGACTATATTGTTAAGAACCTATATTTATCAAAATATGTTCTTAAGAAGTGAAAGGTAAGCTACAGATTAGAAGGTACTTGCAATTCATACGTTCAACAAAGACTTATATCCAAATTATATAAAGATGTCCTACAAATCAATAAGAAAAAGATAAATGACCTAATAGAAAAATGGGCAAAAGACTTGAACAAACACTTCTAAAAATGGACGTCCAAATAGTCAATAATCATATATAAGGTACTCAAGGGAAATGCAAAGGTATCAGACAAATGCAAATTGAAAGCCGCAGAAAGTTGAAGAACGCATGGAGAATGAGAATGTTGTATGCATATGTACTTTGGAATATTGTTCAACCTTAAAAAGGAAGAAAATTCTGATGCCTGGTATAACAGAGGTGAGCCTTGAATACGTTATGCTAAGTGAAATAAGCCAGTCACAAAAAGACAAACACTGTACCAGTCTGCATATTATAGGAGGGGTTTAGAGTAGTTATCTTTTTTTTTTTTTTTTAAGATTTTATTATTTTTTTTAGAGAGGGGAAGGGAGAGAGGCAGAGAGGGAGAGAGACATCAATGTGTAGTTGCCTTTCACCTGCCTCCAGCCACAGACCTGGCTGGAGACCTGGCTTGCAACCTGATTATGTGCCCTGGTTGGGAATCAAACCAGTGACCTTTGGGTTCGCAGGCTGGCGCCTTATCCACTGTGCCACCAGCTAGGTGGAGTAGTTATCTTCACAGGGACCAAAAGTAGAGTGGTGGCTGCCAGGGGGAAGGGGAGGGGGAAGTGGAGGAGTTTGTGTTTAATGGGTATAGAGTTACATTTTGGAAAAACAAAAAGCGTTCTGGAGATGGGTGGATGTGATGATTGTACAACAATGTGAATGTACTTAAAGCCACCTAACTGTACATTTGAAAAAGGTAAATGTGAATGTTATATTTTATCACAAGAAAAATCAATCACACTGAAACATATCCACCAGAACAGCAGAAAGTGTCAACGAGATGCACAGCCCCAAGTTTTGGCAGGCTATGGAGCAATGGGAACTCTGACACGTGGGGGTGGGGGTGTCAGTCAGTACAGCCACTTTGGAACACTATCTCCTGCAGCTAAACAACTGCAACCTCCTGACTCAGCAACCCCATTCCAGGGTATGCATGCAACACCCTTGTGTGCATTTGTTCACCAAAAGATGTGAACTAGAATGTCCATAGAAGCGTTATCTGCACTAGCCCTACCCTGGAAACAACCACTGGTAGAACGGATAGATATGTTCCCTTGACGGACTACTCTACAGCAATGAAAATGAACAACCCACACACAAAAGCATAGCCAATCTCATAAACATAATGCTGAATGAAAGAAAGCAGATATGAGAGTGGATATGCCATATGAATCCATTTATCTAAAGTTCAAAACCAAGTCAAGTTATTCTTTGCTCTTAGAAGTGAAGATGGTTGAAGTGTGAGGATAATGACAATAGCATGGAGGGAGATGATCAGATTCTAGTTCATCTGAATGATGATTACACGGTATGTTTGCTTTACACACGTAGGAACCATGTATTATTCTGTGTATATGTCACTTTAATTTTAAATAGTTGACAAAAGAACAAAATCAGTCATATGTAACCCTGCATGCAAGGAGGTATTCAATTATGGAATGTTTAAGAATAAGAGATTGGGTAATGTAAGCCGTCATGGAACATTGGTGCAGTAAAATAATGCAGGCAGCTTCATTCAGAGTGCAATTCACCATGAGGGAGTCATCAGGAGAGGGGACAATTGAGGTCAAGGAGCTGATGGCACCAGAGGTGTTGTTAGGGCATTGGCCACTCCTGTCATTCATCTTGGACTTCAATGCCATGGTGCCTTGTTGTTATTTAACTTTCTGGTGAGCGTTTCCCTCAACTAAAAGCTCCCTGAAACACTCTAGGGCTACTCCTGTGGCATAAATCAGAACCTAGCCCATGCCTAGGCATGTCACAGACTCAAGTTATACATAATATGTACACATACACACAAAACAATATAGCGTAATACTAGAACTATATGACAATGCTATAATACATTAAATGTGTTGTCATCTAATGCAAGGACTTCGAAATATTAAAACATCCATCCAGGGGCACCTTTACAATACACAGAGCTTGGATTTTTAAAAATTAATTAGTCACTTATTTTAAAGATTTTACTTGTTCATTTTTAGAGAGAGGGGAAGGAAGGGAGACCGAGAAGGAGAGAAACATCAGTGTATGATTGCCTCTTGCATGCCCAGAACTGAGGACCTGGCCCCACAACTCAGGCATGTGCCCTGATTGGGAACTGAACCAGCAATCCTTTGGTTCCTAGGCCAGTGCTCAGTCCACTGAGCTACACCAGCCAGGGCAATCATTTATTTTTATTGTTTGTTTGTTTTATAACAAACAGCTTGGGTTTTGAAGCATGACAGATCTTGGACAAGTCCTATAGTGTCCCTGGCCACTGCTCAGCAACCTCAAAGTGAGGATGTTAATGACCTCATAGGACTGGTGTGAGGGTGAAATGCATTGGGCTAACACTGGGGAGATGGGAAGTCAGGGCACATTCTGGCCAGCAGCGCACCGGCAAGCATCATAGCATCTTCTCCTGAACCTGTGGACTCTGCTGAGCCTGAGGACAGGAGGAGGAGGACGCAGAACAGGATACTCCTCCACGTTTCCTCTTCTCAAAATTTTTTGAAGCCTGCTCCTAGGGAACTGCACCTGACACCTTTGTGACCTGTCAGCAGGAATCCTTTTGGCAGCCACAAGGTTTTTTCTTTTTTTCTTTTTCTTTTCCTTTTTAATGAGCCAAAGGCCTCTTCTTTATTAATCTCATAACTCCGGTATTGATTAAGTTCCATCACTCATGAATAACTTGATACCCCAGCAAGGGCAGGGGTTGTTATGAAAAGCATTACACATCTCTAAGTACAAGTATGTGCTCAATGCCACAGTGAACTGTCACAGGCCTCTTCCTCAGGTCTTCCTCCCATCCAGTCTCCTTCCTTCCTCTAACTCAACACCCACTTCGAGCCTCCTACTGCTGGAGGGGGCAGCTGCTGGGAGATCTCAGCCCTACTGTGATTCTCGGAGGTGCCAACGTGGGTGCTGGATGCGGAGGCCAAAGACGGAGGTGCCATCAATCCTGCCGTGCTCTGCCTGAGACGCTGGCCTCTGAGCTCCCCTTTGAGCTTTGTTCCCTCAGCCGAACAGTGAAGAATCTGCTTTCTTCCTACTTCAGACTGGTTCATATTCTCTCACGTGCAAGTAACAGAAACTAAAAGCAGCAGCTTCAGCACACAGCAGGCATTTACTGGAAGGATGCTGGACTGTCTCCGGGCTCTGAGGAAGACCTGAACCCCAAGCCACAAGAAGAGTGAAGCCGAGCTGCCCTGACACCCCCACAATGGGGAGTTGTGGAGCTGCCCTCTCATCTCCGTGGCTCGGATGACTCGGCTCTAGGCAGCCACACACCTTGAACTGCACAAAGACCAACCAACCAACCAACAACAGACGCATGAAGTGAATTCTAGGTGGACCAAATCATGGGTGTGATGGTGATATGAATATTCCCAACCATCAGGCAACACTTCATTACAGAATAACTGCAACTGCCGTCCCTCCACAGACCAAAAACAGCTATTCTGACTGGAGGGTGGGTGGTGAGGGCCTTCCTTGAAGCTACCTGCGTGGAACTGCTGCCCCGCATTGTGGATCAGCGGGTGGTTCCTTTCTCCCTGGCAAGGGGCAGGGTGGTGTCTGGGGAGGGCTCTGAACACAGGTTCTGAAGATGTGCTGTACATCTGTACTCACTGAGCAGCTCACAAGAACCAGCATGGTCCTGGATCTACCACTAATTAACCATGTCATGTTCATCAAATGTTCTAACTACCTTTAAGCTTTCATGTCCTCATTTTAAAACTGATCAGTACTAGTACCAGGTCATCTCCAAATCTTTTATCAACCTACATGCTTGCCAAACACGGAAGCTAACCTCCCTTTGTTCCTAAGTCACTCCATGACATCTAGTTCAGCTATCTTTAGAATTCTCATGTGCTCATTGTGGGGTGTCACACGAACAGTAATCAGGTGACTGCTAAGCTGGATGGATGTATCAAAGGAGACCAGCATCAGACCTGAATAATAAGAACAGGGTTCATCTCTCACACTATATTTTTCAGAAACTATAACATGTCCACTTTAGCTTGTTCATTCATAAATTCATCAAATGACTCATTTATTCAACAAGCAAGTATTTGGTGCTCACCTTGGATCGGGCATTACGCTGGGCATTGGGTTACACCAAGGACTTGATCTCAGAGTGCTCATGCACCATAGGAAATGCAGACCCTCGGCACTAATCACGCACAATCCAACATGATAAGGGAGGACTGAGCATGTTGTAGGTGGGGGAAGAATTTAGGAGAAAGAGCGAAGAAGGATGCAACAGAAGGAGAGGACATAATTGATGGAGTAAAGTCCTGGGGTTAGGGATGGCAGATGGAGATGGAGCTGGAAGAAGATAGTAGTATTCTCCTCAGTCTTTAGAAAAACCCCTAAAATTAAATAATTTCCAGAGCAGAAGGAGCCCTTTGATAATGTGAGTCTTCCAAGTGTTTGGATTTTGAAGGAATCAGATGTGGAAGCTTTCTTTACCCTCCTAACATCTGCCTGGGCCCCTAGAACAGGCTCATTCTGCTGTAAGGGGCAGTAGCTTTCCGCATCCTTTCTTTGATTCTCCCCTAGTCTTGGTTTCTGCTGCCCAAATTCAGTCCCATGGGAGGATGAGTGGGAACTGAACATGGTTAAAAAGCCACAAAATGGAGAGTATGCGCAAGAGTAAAATGAGTTATAGGCAGGTATCTTCCACTGGGAGAAATCACTTCCCTGTCACTCTTTTATGTCTCAGATGCAGGCTTAAACACAACTCATTTTTCGCTTTTCCATTCCAATTAGCTGCATATTTTTAGCACGTGTTATATAAGTCTCATCTGCCTGAATTTGTTGGCTCGGGGCCTTTCCTTCCTTTCATTTCAGTGGTAGATTGACCCAAGTGGTGGGATGACAAGGCTGTAAATAGCCTGCCCGAGGAGGGGTGGATGGAAAGAGAGCTCTTGAGATGAAGCAAGGGTTTGTGTTTGCTGTGCCAGAGCTAAATCTATCCCTTCTAAAACGGGAAAGCAGAAAGAACGCACTATTCCCAATTGAACTGCCATAAGTTAGGAAAGGGCTGCTCCTCCTACGATGAGCACGTGAAGGCGAGAAGCATAACCCGGACAGGTGGTACTAGGCACTCCCCAAGGCCCCCAGGGTCCCACTGAGAGTGGTACAGAGGCGGCTGACCTCAGGTGTGAAACGCTCTGGGGACTCCATCAGCTGCAGACTTGTCTAATGCTGGTTTTTGTATTGCTATACCAGTTGCAGGCCTTTCTAGGAAAAAAAAAAAAAAAATGCTCATCAGCACTGTCAAGGGGAGGCAGTAAAAAGTATGAAGTGGGAATAAGAAAACCTCACCCTGGCCCTATCTCTGTCATCAACTCCTGTTATTCTAGGGAAGACACCTCACCTCTCTCATCATCAGCATCCCTGTGTTAAAAATATCTATCCTCACTTCTACATATAAGGTTGCACAAAGGCTAAAATGGAACAATGAATGTGTCCAGGAAAGTATAACATTACATTCATCATTGTTGTGAGTCTGAACCATAATCGATGTTTATACGCCCCAAGTGAAATGTGTGTAGTACACTATAAGCTGCCTCCCCTGAGAGGTCACAGAATGGAACAAGCTCCCCCTTAAACCAGAGCCTGGTGAGGCTTGGAGGGAGTAAAACAGAACCCTAGAAGCCTGGAAGTTGCGCCTTACCTTAGATCACAAAAGAAAGAACCCCTGCCCCAGGTCCTGGGCTCACTGAAGGCAAGTCCATGGACATTGGGACCTTCAGTCCACCCATCCTCTTCTTCCCCCTCCAGATGATGCAGTAGGCAGTAGCCACCAGAGAAGACACATAGAATGAAGCCTTGGATGTTTCTAAGACTATCCAAAGTCACTGAGGAAAAGTTTTCCTTGAGTCAAAGGAACATAAAGCTATATTTTCCTCAGCATTCTTCAGAAGTGAGCTGCTTACCAATTTAATGGGAAGACCAGTATTCAAATCCTCTGCAGCAGAGAGGACCAGCCTCTAAGAGGGAAATAGGGCCTCCTACTGATTTGAGTCCCAGAGATGAAACCTCTTCTCCAGCGCCCCTCAGGCTGAGCCAAAGAACTGAGTGACATAGTCCAGGCTGCATACCTTTGGACCAGCAGGTACTGACAGTGCTTATTAGCATGTCTGAGTCCTGGTTAAGGCACTGTAGGGGCCTGGATCCATGTGGCTTCACTAGGTAACCTTGAAGGAGGTATTTATTCTGTTTATGCACCCGTTTTCAACTGTGATGATAATATTGCGCTTCAAGGAGGTTGTAAAGATTAAATGAGATAATGTATATGAAAGTACACATTTTTAAAAAGTGAATATTAAAAGTACAAGGCCTGGCATGTTGAGATCCACAAATATTAATTGCCTTTCCTTCTCCAGATTCTAAACCCAGGGAAATCCAACTAAATTTGTTAGTTCATAATAATATCTTTACTTTTTAATATCCCTCTTCTCTAACAACATCCCCCCACACACATGTGTATGTTCATGTTCATGTGTACACACTCACAAGCACAAACACCTTAGACTATTTTGTGTCTCTTTTCGGCCCAAATGTATACGCCCAAATTCTATTTCCATTTCTTAATTTCTCTTTCGGGTAGTCTGTTGTTAGTGTATAAAAATTTTTCTACTGATTTTGTATTCGAAAACTTCACTAAATTCATTTATTAGTTCTACTAGTTTTTTTTTTTTTTGATGGAATTGTGAATGATTTCTGATAACACATGGCATTTACAAATAGTGACAGTTTTACTTCTTTCTCTCTAATTTGGAAAGAAGAACTTGGGCTAGGACTTTCAATACTCTGTTGAATAGAATGGTGAGAGTGGACATCCTTGTCTTGTTCCTGATTTTAGAAGAAACACTTTCAGCTTTTCCCTGTTGAGTATGTTACTGATCATATATAGCCTTGATTATGTTGAGGCACAAACCCTCCATCTCTGCTTTGTTGAGAGTTTTTAATCATACAAGGATGTTGAATTCTGTCAAATGATTTGTCCACACCTATTGTGATGATCGTATGATTTTTATCCTTTATTTTGTTATTGTGGTGTATCATATTAGCTGATTTGTGGGTGTCAAAGCATCCTTGCATCCCTGGAATAAGTCCCACCTGATCATGTGTGATCATTTTAATGTATTGTTAAATTTGGTCTGTTAATATTTTGTTGAGAATTGTTATACCTATGTTCATCAGGGATATTGGTCTGTTAATTTTCTTTTCTTGTGGTATCCTTGTCTGGTTTTGGTATCAGGGTAATGCTGGCCTCACAAAATGTATTTGTAAGAGCCCCCTCCTCTTCTGTTTTTTGGAAGAGTTTCAAAGGATTGGTATTAATTCTTTGAATGTTTGGTAGAATTCACCAATGAAGCTGTCTGGTCCTAGACTTTTGTTTATTGGGACACTTTTGCTTACTGATTCAATCATCTTACTAGTAACTGGTTTGTTTAAATTTTCTGTTTTATCATGATCCAATCCTGGTAGGTTGCATGTTTCCAGGAATTTATTCTTTTCCTCTAGGCTGTTCAATCTGTTGATATAAATACAATTGTTCACAGTAGTTTCTTATAACCCTTGGTATTTATGTAATGTCAGTTGTAATATCCCTCTTTCATTTCTGAATTTATATGAGTCATCTTTTCTTCTTGGTGAGTCTAAGTAAAGGTTTGTCAATTTTACTTGTCTTTTAAAAAACCCAGCTCTTAGCTTCATTGATCTTTTTTATTTTCCTTTGTCTCTTATTTATTTCTGCTCTAAACTTTGTTGTTTCCTTCCTTCCACTAACAGTAGAAGTAGGGAAAAAGTCTCTTCAATAAATGGTATTGAAAAAAAAAACAAAAAACATACCAGCACATGCATAAAAATGACACTGGACAACTATCTTATACCAGACACAGAAAATCAATTAAAAATAGATTAAAGCCTTGAATATAAGACTGAAACCATAGAACTCCTCAAAGAAAATATAGGTGGTAAGCTCTCTGACATACATTTTGGCAACAACCCAAAAGATCCCATTAAAAATGTGCAGAAGACCTGAAGAGACCTTTCTCCAAAGACAAGACAGATGGCCAACAGGTACATAAAAAGGTATTCTACTTCATTAATTATCAGGGATAATGACACATCATCTCATACCTGTTAGAATAGCTATTATCAAAAGATAAGAAAATAACAAGTGTTGTGAAAGATATGAAGAAAAGAGCACCCTTGTGCACTGTTGGTGGGGATGTAAATTGGAAGCATCACTATGGAAAATAGTATAAAGGTTCCTCAAAAAATTAAAATGAAACTACATACAGTCCAGCAATTTTCACTTTTGGATATGAAAGAAACCAAAAACACTACCTTAAAAAGATATGAAGCCCCATGTTCACTGCAGCATTGTCTAAAATAGCCTAGATATAAAAACAACTTAAGTATTAATTGATGAATGAGTGGATAAAGCAATTGTATATGAATTCTTGACATTTGCCACAAAATGGATGCCTTGAGGACAGTGTAAGTGAAATAAATCAGAAGAAAACAAATACCCAATGATCTCTTATATGTGAAACCTAAATTAAATATAAAAATGTTAACAAACCAAAACCAGCTACATATAAAAAGAATTACATGCCATCACCAAGTTTTACTTCAGTAATATAAGGCTGGCTGAATATCCAAAAAGCAATGGATGTAATATCCTATAATAGAGTTAGTGACAAAAAAAAGCAATCATCTCAGTAGATGCAGAAAAAGCATTTGACAAACTCAGCATCATTTTATGATTCAAAATAAAAAAACATTGAATAAACTAAGAATAGGAGTGAACTTCATTAATCTGATTAATAGAATCTATGAAACACCCATGTCTAACATCATTCTTAATGGTAAGACTAAATGGTTTCCTCTTAATATCATGGGCTTGCTTCTGCCGCTTCTATTCAACAATGTATTAGATTCCAGCCAATGCAATAAGGGAAGTGGGGAAAATGAAAGAAAAAAAAATTAAAGACCTCTGGATTTTGAAAGAAGTTATCCTGCATTTATTTGCAGCTCACATAATCCTTCATGCAGGAAGTCTCAAAAACATTAGAACTATTACACTACTTTAGCAAGGTTGCAGGCTAGAAGATCAATTTATAAAAACCAATTGAAATAGGTTATATAGAAATATATGTAGAGAAATATAATATTTTAGGATTATTGAAATACCATATATTTGTAAATATGTATGGTAGAAATAGTACTTTTACTTACTAGCAAAGAAAAACCTGGAAATGAAATTAAGAAAATTCAATTCACTATAGCATCAAAAAGAATAAAATGTTTAAGAGCAGAAGTAACAAATAATACACAAAACACTGCAGAGAAAAATTAAGGGAGATCTAAATAAATGAAGAGAAATTCCATGTCTGTGAACTGAAAGTTTCAACATTAACAAGTTAGCACTTTTTAATAATTAACCTTTACATTGAAATGAATCCTTACCAAAATCCCCAGTCATTTTTGTAGAAAGTGATAAGCAGATTCTACAATTTATATGAAAACAAAGGAGGTAAAATAGGTAAAAACTACTTTGAAAAAATAAAAAAGAGAAAGAACATATTTGGAGGCCTCATAATACTAAATTTCAAAACGTACTAAAGCCACAGTAATCAAGACAGCATGGTACTGTTGCAAAGGTAGGGCATATAGATCAACAATACAGAGCACAGAATTATATTTTTATATTTGTGGGTACTTGTCAGTGCTCAACAGAGAGCCCTAAGACCCTTTAAAAGGGGGAAGGGTAGTCTCTTCAATAATTGGTGTTGCAGTAATTGAATATCCAAACACACAATGAACTTGAATGAACTTGAATCCTCACCTCACATTAAATGTACAAATTATTCCCCAAATGAATTATAAACCTAAACCTCAGAGCTAAATTATAGAACTTCCAGGCGGAATCATAGGAGAAACTCTTCCAGATCTTGGGGTGGGCAAAGAGGTTTTAGGACAACCAAACATGATCCATAAAATAAAGATGCTGGAAAACTGGATTTCATCAAAATTAAAACCTTTTGTGCTCTGACAGACAGAAAAGACAAGGTGAGCCACAGACTGGAAGATAATATTTATGAATCATACATGTCATCAGTGATTTGTATAAAAAAATATAAAGAACTCCAAAAATCCTATTTCCAGAAACCCTTTCTGGTGCCTCTGGCCCACAGGAACCCTTCTCTATCCATGCATTTCTAGCCATGACTGTCCACGCCACTCATTCACAATACTCAATGACAAGAGTGGTGAGATGATTTAAAAATACAATAAACTAAAGCAAACACTGGCTTACACATCCTCTGCATCTCAGTATCTCAACTGGAGATAACAATACCTGCTCATGGTTTTGCTTTAGGCTCAAATAAGATGGCCTGTAGAGAATAGCTATGTAACCTGCCAATAATTAATAAGTGCAAGGTTTCCTCTTTTTCACCACCATCACCACCGCCACTATCATAGCTCACCACCATTACCATCATAATCACCCCATCATCATGATTACTATTGCTACCGCCTCTGTAATCATTATCATCACAACTGCCACTATCACCATCATCATCACCCACATCATCACAGTCATTGCCACTGCCACCACCACTGCTGTCACCAACAGCACTGCAGCAGCAACCACTATGACTTCCATCACCGTCATTCTCATCATAACAAAGGGTCCCTAAGAGGTGGGCACACATGTGACTCGCTGAATTCCCTGGCTCCTTCCTGACTTGCTGTGTAATGGAAATTTACTTGTGCCAGGCTTTTTTTTTGAAGAAAGTGGTTATGGATGGCAGCTGCCTTGAAACAAGGAGTGATAACCCCCCTGCCCCACACGCCCTTGGTCAGGGCCCTAGAGAAAGGAGAATTCAAAATCAGCCAGCCAAGTTGCCATGCATATCATGGCAAGCCCCAGCAACCTCAATCAGCTGCTGAGCAGCAGACCGAAAATTCGTGCCTGCCAACCTTGTCATTTCTCAAAAGTTTTGAGTTATTTATACTGCACGAGTCTGAGATGCAAGTTCCTGGTTTCCTGGGATGTAGGAAAAACTGGCACAGTTTTCTTCTAGAAACTCCCAACCAAAAGTGGATGGTACAAAGGGTTCTCATCTTGCCAACTGAATTCTCCCAATCTGATGCCACCCACCTAAATTAGTCTTGATTCCCCCACTGAACCGCTCCCTTGGGGTAGCCCTGCATCAGGGCCAGGAAGGTCAACCCCACCCTTCTGTCTGCTTATGGAAACCCCGCCCCAGGCCCACCTGGTTCTGGAAGTGTGCCAACGTTTCCCCAGCTCACAATGACCAACAAACATTCT
Source organism: Noctilio leporinus (assembly GCA_004026585.1). Taxonomy (NCBI): domain Eukaryota; kingdom Metazoa; phylum Chordata; class Mammalia; order Chiroptera; family Noctilionidae; genus Noctilio; species Noctilio leporinus. The sequence goes on from PVIW01000732.1 coordinate 35,529, forward strand.
CTCGTCAGCATCACAGATCTTAGCTCTTGAGAAGTATAACTTCAGGTTAAGGGGTCCTGGGCCATCCTGCAAGTTCCCTAACCTTATGCCCCAGCCTTCTCCTGAGGGTTCATGGATCTTAGGCACACAGCAAATACCTACTGATAATAAGGAATAATAAAAATGCAGGATGTTGGGAGAGGTCAGGTGGAATGAGCATCACGACAGTTTGCTAGCAGCGTACTCATCTTTAAGAAAGGAAAGGAGCCCTGGCTGGTGGCTCAGTGGATAAGGTGCTGCCCTGCGAACCCAAAGGTCGCTGGTTCAATTCCCAGCCAGGGCAACATAACCAGGTTACAAGCCAGGTCTCCAGCCAGGTCCGTAGCTGGAGGCAGGTGAAAGGCAACCATACATTAATGTCTCTCTCCCTCTCTGCCTCTTTCCCTTCCCCTTCTCGCTGGAAATAATAAATAAAATCTTTTAAAAAAAATTTAAAAGAAAGGAAAGGAGAAAAGTTCCACCCTTTGGTGTAAGTCGAATGTTTCAAAAATAAGAAACCGGGCATCTTAAAAAACAGTCCTCAAGCTCTGGTTGCTCAGTACGAGGTTCCAGGTATTTCTCTACTTTTTGACGTTAGTGAGTTTATCCTTAAGGCAGGGTTGGATAATTTTAAAACTCCGTGTCCACCCCAGCCAGCATCTTCTGCTCTACCCCACTTCAGTGTGCCTCGGCTTCCCCTCACTGAGTCTACTCCAGGACTCTTGGCTACTCAGCCCTGGCTGCCACGGGCCCTCAGGCTGGTGCTTGTCCTCTGTACTCAGAGTGGCCCACATCTCTGCTGGCTGACCCGCACTGAGGCATTCAGAGCTCTGCTGGGTTCTGCAGAGCCAGGCCTGGCTTTGGGAACTGGCCTAGGTCCTCCGCCATATCTGTCCTCAATTCAAGTTCCAATTTCTCATTCAGCCTGCTTCTCCCATCAATCACTTTCTGTGGAACTGTACCGCAACCAGTACAGATCACTACTCTCGTTTCTCTCAACACTGTGTCTGACTGAGGCCAGTAACAGAACAATAGTATCTCTAGGAAACTATTTACTGAACACATATTAATGGCCAAGTACCCTTCCAAACACCACATGCACACACCCCTTTAAGCACTGCAACCACCTGAGGGGGTGGGGACATAGATACTTGTATTTTCCCAGGTGACTTAAATAACTGGGAAGTGGCCGAGCCCAACTCCAGTCTGGGCTGGGACGCTTCTCAATCTGTCTGCTATGCTGTCTCCACAGAACACCCACGACAATGAAGAATGCTCCCTTTCAACTCACCCCAGCAACCACTGTTTTCTTAGTATCTCCACGCCTTTAGTCCTTCGGCTTCCCATTATTCAAATACGACTGGTCTAATAAAGAAAGCCTCAAATTTGGCATCAGGATTTTTCTTCTGGCAGTCGATCTATTTGTTTTACTTCTCCTAAAACAAAAGTATACTTGTTTCTTTTTTGTCACAATGACCAAGAAATGAATTACTTAGCAACTCAAGGGCCAGGCATGAAGAGTCAATGCCACTATCCATTCCCAACCCACAAGGAGAGGTTCCCATGGACCTTCATGAGAGACGTAAGTGACAGGAGAAGGGAGAATGTGACCTAGTTGATTGGGTTCATTTGTTTCCCGGGAATCAAGGCCTGTGGAGAAAGTGCCCTTGCCCTCATTCATTCTTTCCCTCTACTTACACACACATACACACACACACATACACACACTCCTCTTCAAGGAGCCTAGGACACACAAATTCATGTTTAAATGTTAATTTATTCATGCCACTCTCCTAAAATGCACAATAAGCCCATCTCCCTACATTGCCTGCTGCACCCAAGGACATTTAGCTCAGAGGAGTATGGTTCCCACACATTCCTATTACATTCCAAGTTCAGTCCAACCACTTCACCTTTGCTTACAAGGCTCTTCCTGCTGGGAATTTTCCCCTCCTCCCCCAACCCCCACTCACCGAAATCCACCCACCAAGGTCCAGCCCCTACTCGCCCTTGGAGTCTTCAACCCCTGGAAGCCCAAGGGAGGGCTCCCTGCTCTGCGTTCCTACCTCAGGAAGCTGTGCTACACAAGTCAGCACTTAATTATATCCCACATACATTGTTCCACATGGGGAACTCGCCTGGGAGCAGACACCATGTGTCTTATACCTCTGCCTCTGCCACAGCGTCTGAAATAGGGCTGAGAACACAGTAAAGGTGACAGAACACACTTAGCTGGGTGATGGCCATTGGAGATGTCCCTGGGCAAATGCCAGTATCAAAGGACAATTTGCAGGCCAGAGTCATAGAAGCTACTCGGCATCCCTTCCCCAGACCCCACCGTGAGCCTCTAGGAGCCAGGCTCACTGCTTATCCACCTGGGCACTGTTCCGGCACACAGTTACCCCTGTGGGCAAAATGACCGGTTCAAGGCTCCCAAATTACCCAGTATCCCTATCTCCACATTTGAAAGCTGTCAAAACCTGAAGAAGAGGTAAATGTGTCACAGCATTGGTGTAGGGGGCCAGGAACCTATAATTTCTCCATTTCCTAAAAGACTTTTAGTGCCACAGTCTTTCCTACAGGAACTTTCTAAAAGGCTCTCCACCCTGTGAGGCCTAGTCCTCTAATTATTTTTCCCCATACAAATAAACAGTCTGAGGGAACTTTAAAAGCACCATTTTCCTCCCCTCCATTATAAGCACAAAGGCTCAATTTTTTGTTTCTCTCCTTTATCCTGCTTTACAGAAGGCATGTGGTATTTTCTTCCCTTTTATCTTGAAGAAAGAATCGCCGATTTCCGTAAACTGAGGCATAGCAGAGCATGATCTGTGTGTACTTATCATCACCAATGACTAATACCTGAAGGAGGTATTCTCAGGTTGCAGGGATTTATCATAAAATCAGAGCTGCAAGAGAAAGGCCTGGCTGATTCTTAGACATTCAAGCACATCCCGGTGCTGGGTGAGATATACACATTTTCACAGTGTGATCTCAACTCCCTGACAACCTCTGGGCAACCAAAAGCCAAGCTGCTTAGCAACGCAGGCTGAAGGATCAGATTGGCTTGAGTGTCTGTATTCAAGAGTGACTCTTACCTGGTGGTCAGCTCAGGTCTGAGCGGGAAGTATTATTGCAGGTAGCCAGCTGCCAGACAGAGGCCGGCCACATGGGTTTGGGGTGAGGGCAGCCCAGGAGGAAGTTTTTCATGAAAGACCATCAGTGGGAAGGGAGTGGGTGGCAGGGGGTTTAGAAGTTACAGGAGAAATTCAAACAGGCTACAATTCTAGAGAGGACCCCTCCATGGAGCTTGAAGCTCTTCCTTGCACTGAACTTCCTGCTCCCCTGTCTCCCTCTCTAGATTGCATACTCCTTGAGGGCACAAGGAACTTGGCTTCAGAAAAGTCTCATAATCTGTGAGCAACTCAGCCAGTACAAAGACTTTTAGGGGCTCCTGTCCAGCTCTTTCCCACTGAATCATCCCAAACACAATAGGAAAGCGAACAGGAATTTCTGAAACCATTATATGACAGATTTTTAGGGAACTCAAGTTTTCCCAGATGCCCTGAAGGTTAAAACAAAAATGCAGGATCGGAGAGCATGTAGTGATTTTAGACCTAGGATACATGGGCTGGAGGGTGGACTACCTTCATCCAGCTCATGGACCTTCATCCAGGACCATGAAAAAGTGTTGCCCAGGCCTGTCTCCAAAGGAGGGGTAACGGGACTTGCCCTGTTCACCATTGGGTTCTTGTGAAAAACAAATAAGGAAATGACTGTCTGGAGGAAGTTTTGCCATTCTGTGGAGCCGTGGCATCAATACTAGGATACAGCAAGGTATCTGCTCTAGGAACAAGCTAAATTGGCTGGGGAGAGAGACCAATGCATAGAGCAAAGTGAAATTGCAAACGGGTGCATGGCCAGGCTGCAGAAAAAGGGAATCAGGGGACAGGAGTCTTTACTTCTTATTGCCCAATTTACAAGCTTCTTGCCTGAAGACTGGGCAATGGAAGGTATAGAAAAACCAATTCACATTAGTCTAGGGTGGGGATCCTTGGGGATAGACAGCTTCTTTGTCATAGGTTTAAACTGGTCTGTGTCCCGAATCAATTCTAAGGCTTTTAATTATCCAGGCTACAGCAGTCCCCCGAGTCAGAGACAACCTCAAATTGATGTCAATAGATACTCTGCCATCTCCACCCCAGATCTTTCAACCTGACCTCCCAGAGGAGCATCAGATCATTAGCAGTCAAAGATGTCCCTATGTAGAAAGGTTCGATTTTGAGATCTCAGAGCACCTGCCCAGCTGTAATCTCATTTAAACCCTAGTTCATTTTCCCTATCTAAGGATCATATGGATAAACATTATCTCTAATTATAATTCTATGCCCACAAACTACCAAAATACCAAAAATCAAAAATAACCTAGTAATCAGTTAACTGTCTCCATTTATTCTACATCCAAATCAGTCCAGCCCAAGGGAATAAGTATGTGTTGAGCCTCTTCTGTGAGCCCGTAGGCACCACTCCAGAAAGAGATGTCAAAATGAAGGTCACACCGGGTCTCCTCCCCTCGCAGGTCTCAGAGAAGGGTGATGGCCCACTGGCATTATACAGCTCCAGCTTTATATAGAATAGCATGGGTGGAAAATGGTGATATTTGGCCAGCACATATGGGCCACTACATGAAGCTGCTCACAGCCAGAACTGATTGGCCCAGGGACTCTGGCTACCAGAACCACCCTGCTGGTTTACACTAGCGCCACTCCTTACTAGCTGGATAACCTTGGGCAGGTGACCCAACTAACTTCGACTGAGTTTCTCAATCTGGAAAACGGAGACAATGATAGCAAATCACTCACTGGCTTGTTGTGAGTGGAAAAACAAGCTATTGCATGCAACACTTATAAAACCAGGTCTGGCATAGAATAAGTGCTCAATTTAGGTCAACTATTGTATTTCTCCCATCTTTTCTTTTAAGAGGGCCTTGTTCAGTCCTTTTATGCAACTGTACCTTATTCATTTTTATTTTCTATAGCCTTGGACACAATTTCTCTCAAAGGCTGTAGGAATTTCAGCAGCTGCCGTTCCACAAACATAGTCCCCTGGGCTCCTCTTTATAAAAATAAATTTCAGGAGTTTCACTACATTTTTTGCCATGTAAAATACCTACCATTCTCCCTGACACCTTTATTTGGACCATATTCTTCAAACTCCTTGGGTTCACTGAAGACCTCCACCCAATTAATTCACTTCTGTTTTGTGGCAGTATTTTCAGGTAAATGTTTTACGGCAGGACCACTTGGGTCTCACAGAGGTCATGGCCCTCTCACTTCATCAGCCGGCTCACCTTGTCAGGGATGAGCTGAGGGCCTGGCTGAAAATACCTGAACTACAGGCATGTGCCTAGTGGGTAGGCAGATAGGGAAGAGGGAGGGGTAGGAGAGCAGGAGACAATTAAATGATTTAAAAAAAAAATCAATGTTATTGAGGCATAATTCACATACTATACATCCATTCATTAAAATATACATACCATTCAATGGTTTTTAGTATATTCACAGATATGTGCAAACATCACCACGGTCAATTTTAAAACACTTTCATCACCTCAAAAAGAAATCCTTTAGTTATCACCTTCCTAATACTCTGATTCCCTACCCCCAGCCTAGGCAACCACTAATCTACTCTCTCTCTCGCTGCAGATTTTCTTACTCTGGACATCCCATATGAAAGGAATCATGCAACACATGGTCTTTCACAACTGGCTTCATTTACTTAACTACAATATATTCAAGGTTCATCCATGTTGTGCATGTCGTCAGTACTTCATTCCTTTTTATGGCTCAATAATATGCCCTTAAGGACTTCTAGCCAAGATGGAGGCGTAGGTAGATGTGTTCACCTCCTTGCACAACAATAAGAAGGATTACAACTAAACAACAACAAAGAAACAATCAGTACTTCCAGAAAATTGAACTGTATAGAAGTCCAACAACTAAGGATTTAAGAAGAAATATTTATCCAGACAGGTAGGATGGGAGGAGCCAGGGAAGAGAAGACGTGTTGTGGCAGCAACAAAGCAGTGATGCCAAAGCATCAGCTGTGGCCGGCAGAATGCGCCATTTATGAGTGGCATGTGGCAGATAAAAGCTGGGAGGGACACCTGGGAAATGATCTCAGGACCAGGCCGGACCAAGCAAGTCACGGTTCCAGCATAGGAAAAATAAAGCCTCATAGCTTCTGGTGGGAGTTAAGATGTTGGAAGAAAGGGATCATTTCAGGAGAGTTCATTTAGAGGGCCCCTATGGTCCTAGAATGTATACCAACCTCCCCACTCTGGGAACCATCACCAGTCACATATAAGAAGTGGGTGATGTGACTGGAAAAGGGGTGAGTGCCTAGCAAGCAGCATTGTTCCCTCTCTGACCCTTCCCTTACATACAACACCACAGAGCAGTGAAACAGGTTGCCCTGCACTGATGAATTCCTAAGACTCTGCCCCTTATAACATAACAGGTGCAGCAGCTCTACCTGATACACAAAAGCAAACACAGAGAGACTATCAAATTGAGGAAATGAAGTATGGCACAAATGAAAGAGCAGATCAAAACTCCAGAAAAAGAACTGAGCGAAAAGAAGATAACCAACCTATCAGATGTAGAATCCAAAACACTGGTGATGAGGATGCTCAGAGAAATAATTAAGTATGGCAAATGCATAAGGTTACACTAAATGAAATAAAGAAAAACCCACAGGAAACCAACAGTGCAGGGAAGGAAGCTGGGATTCAAATCAATGATGTGGAACATAAGAAAGAAAAAAACAGCCAGAACAAATTGAAGAAACAAGAATTCCAAAAAATGAGGAGAATTTAAGAACACTCTAGAACATCTCTAAAAGTGCCAATATACGAATCATAGGAATGCCAGAAGGAGAAGAGGAAGAGCAAGAAATTGAAAACTTATTTGAAAAAGTAATGGGAGAAAACATCCCTAATTTGGTGAAGAGAGTCAACATGTAAGTCAAGGAAACACAGAGAGTCCCAAACAAGCTGGACCCAAAAAGGACCACACCAAGACACATCACAATCAAAATGCCAAAGGCTAAAGATAGAGAATCCTTAAAACAGCAAGAGAGAAGGCAAGAGTTACCTACAAAAATGTTTCCTTAAGACTATCAGCTGATGGGAATAACCTAAGTGCTGATCAGTAAATGAGCGGTCAAACACTGGTACATTTACACAATCAAATACTATGCAGCAGAAAGAAAGAAGGGATTCCCTTGGCAACAGCCCGGATGGAACTAGGGAGTATAATGCTTAGTGAAATAAGCCAGGAGGTGAGAGACAATTACCCTATGATCTCACCTATAAGTAGAAACTAATGAACAAAACAAACAAGTGAACAAAATAAAACTGGTGACATGGAAACAAGGAACAAACTGACAGCAACCAGAGGGGAGGGGGGAAGATAATAACAAGGAAAGAAGGGGAAGGGTCTAGACTAGAACAATTGTAAAGGACCCATGGACATGAACTACAGGGTGAGAGGATTGACTGTGGGAGCAGGGGGCTGGGGCAGGAGAGAACAATGGGAGAAAACTGGAACAACTAGGATTGAACAATAACATTTTTTAAAAATCAAAAAAGATACTACCAGCTGATTTCTCAGAAGAAACTTTGCAGTCAAGAAGGGACTGGCAAGAAGTATTCAAAGTGATGAACAGCAAGGCCCTACAACCAAGATGACTCTATCCAGCAAACCTATCATTTAGAATCAAAGGGCAATAAAGTGCTTCCCAGACAACGTAAAACTAAAAGAGTTCATCATCACCAAGCTCTTATTATATGAAATGTTGAAGGGACTTACATAAGAAAAAGAAAATCAAAACTATGAACAGTAAAGTAATAACAAACTCACAAGTACCAACAACTGAATCTGAAAAATAAAAACAAACTAAGCAAACAACTAGAACAGGATCAGAACCACAGCTATGGAGAGCCTATGGAGGGGTATCAGCGGGGAGGGTGAAAGGGAAGAATGGGGGAAAAGGTACAGGGATTAAGAAGCATAGTTGGTAGGTACAGAATAGACAGGGGGATATTAAGAATAGTAAAGGACACCCTGGCCAGTGTAGCTCAGTGAATTGAGTGCTCACCTTCAAACCAAAGGGTGATGGTTTGATTCCCAGTCAGGGCACATGCCTGGGTTGCAGGCCAGAGGCAACCACCCAACAACGTTTCTCACTCTCTCTTTCTCCCTCTCTTCTTTAAAAGAAAAAAGGAAACAGAGAAGCCAGAGAACTTTCATGCATGACCCATGGACATGGACTGAAGGTAGGGGGGTTGGGTATTCTAGAGGGAAAGGGGGTACCAGGTGGACAGGGACAAAGGGGGAAAAATTGGGACAATTGTAATAGCACAATCAATAAAGTATACTTTAAAAAATTCCCTTAAATAGATATTCCACACTTTATTTATTCCATTGAGGGTGGACATCTGGCTTGTCTCTGGATTTTGGCTCCCACACATAATGCTGCTATGAACATCCATGTACAAGTTTTTGCGTGGACATATGTTTTCATTTCTCTTGGGAATAAACCTGGGGGTGGAATTGCTGGGTCATGTGGTAATTCTACATTTAATCATTGGAGGAACTGCCAGACTATTTTCCAAACAGCTGCACCATTATACATTCCCATATTTGACTAATTATTCAATGGACAAATTAGAAAACGCAAAGCTGAGGCCAGAAGACCTAAAGCTGGAGGGCAGAAGGCAATCATTCTCTCAAGCTGCTGTCACTTTACTTTCCTTCCTGCAACCTTAGGAACAGAGTTTTTCTCTTGTCAAAGGGGAACTTGATTGTGCGGCTGTTCAGACCCCACCCGAACACTAAAGAGTGAGGTTGTGTTCTTACCTCTCAGCTGGGGTACTAGTAGTTCTTGCCCTACTCACCCTGCGGCGGCAGAGAATCAAGATGACAGGGGAGTGTTTGCACCAGTTGGGCATATCACATACTCGTGAAACAAAGCCTGGGATCAGATGCTGGGCCCAAGGTCACTGGGCAATTAGTGGGGACAGGAGGAGAGAAGCCAGTGCTTGCATACACAGTGCCTGCCACAGTGCCTGGTCTTTCCCTTGCCCTCCTGTCTCCTTTCTGCACCTACTGGACACTGGCGCTACCACCTGCCTGAACAGTGAACTCGTCACATATGTTTGTTTACCTCTTCAGAGAGATCCTAACATTTTACTTCCTCTTGCTTCCATCTGTCAGAATGGACCCCATGCATGTGGTGGTCGAAATCCCAAGGTTGTTTGCTGTGCTTTTCTCCAGCCCCCAACCTACAGCCACAGAAGGCCTAGATTTATAAAAAGGAAAGGTGATTCCTAACAACAATCTGAGTGCTCTTGGGCTGCCTTCCTCAGCTCTTCTGTGCCCTTTGCTTCCTGGTAGCCTTCACCACCTCTGATTCTTTCATTGTTCTCCAAAGCAGGAGCCAAATAGCACTGAGCAGACCATGGGGCTAGCTCACAACAGGAAACAGAGATGCAGGAGGAAAGGCACGGGTTCTCTCCAAATGCAGGCCAAAGCAAGGCATAAGCACACACTTCAGTGGCAAGGCAGTAAGTCGAGTGAGACTGGAGGGCAGAAGGCAAACACCTCGACATGCGCTGGCTTTCCTGTGGTCTCCCTCACCGGGCTATTAGGAGGTCACGTGCTTTGGAAAGGAAGAGAGTCTCTGGGGCCAAGCCGGTGCTGGAAGATTCAGCTCAGCCTACCCACACCTGGTCTTCTAAACTAAACGGATGCTAAACTGATGTCTGTCTGCCTTCATTCTCTGGACAAGTTGTCTGGACTATATCATCCCATGAGCGCAGATCATCATCTCCTCTCCATCCACCTCTCCTCATCTGCCCAGCCTGAGGTTCTCTTGCTTTCAAATAAACTAAAGTGAAACCAGCTGTTTCCGTATAACAACCTTGATTTACATAAGCTTTCCTACCAAGCCAAAATGGGCTGGCTTCTGGCCTAACTTGTTCTGACCCACTCTCTGAATGACCCCCTCTCTGTCCCAGCTGTGACAGCCTGGCCATTGCCATATCCTGCCAGCTCTTCCTTGTGAATGTCTCCCAGCCCCTGGAGCAGTTACGTTTTCCTCTCCCTGACGTTCAGCCAGGCCCATGTTCCTAATCCACAGAACCCTTCCCACACAACCCCATCTCACACAGTATTGGTACCACCCATTTTCATCTGCCTGTGGCCTCTCTCAAGTAGCTACCTTTTATATTATTTTTACCATAAATGCTATATATGATTATTAAAGAACACCTGTGAAATTAACAAGGTATGGAAGGAAAATCATTCGGAACTCTACCATCCAAATACAACACTCTGTATTTTGAGTTATTTCCTCTCGTGTGTGCATGTGTATATATATGTGTGTATGTATATGTGTGTGTTCCTTTCCATCGCAGATCTTGCCTTGTTTACCTTTTCAGTCTTACTCCTCTCATATTTGTATTTACAAAGGAAGCACCTTGAAGACAAGGACTGTGTGACAAGAAAGGAGAACTAAAGTTGGGCACTAAAAGGAGCTCTGAGAAGATATCTGACCTCTGTGGTATTCTGTATAACAGAGTGTCCTCTGGGCTTGTACAAAACAAACTCTCGGGATAGGCTCTGAGAACTTGCGCTTCTCCCTTCCCTCCCTGCCCCACCTCCCCCTTGCCAACCCCACCCCCTAACTGGCTCCTGGATGCCTCAGCCCTGGTCTTCCCAGGCCCACCACAGAGGACTCGAGCTGGCAATAAATCTGGCCCATGAAAAAGAATTCCTATATGTGCCTTTAGTTTCCAGCTGGCGGACAGATTGGTTTACTATACACAACCATGAAAGCTTCAGGAATTCAGGCTGAACTGGAATCATCTGGTTTGAAAGGAACTACAGAGACCTAAAAATGGTTGAACTGGTGACTTTCTCTCTTCCCATTACATTAATTGTCTGAACCCATTTCTGGTCTTTACTGTACGTGGCCTTTCATGGTAGTCATCTAAGTGTGAATGTTTGCACGCACAACCCTGAATAACCATAACTTCCATCATCTTAACTCTTCAACAGGTCTGATGCTTCTAGACCCTGGTCCTGTTTTCCTCTATCATCCTTGCAAAAATGTTAATTGAATAGTAGAAGCTTAATCTCAAATGTGTTCTGTTGATAATACTGTTTGGTACAATGACCAAGAGCTAAGCTACAAATAAGCAACTGAGCCACAATTTTGAAAAAAATTTAGAGTAAAGTGCTTGTAGAGACATTGAGATAAAGCTAAGGCCCACCTTAGAAACCCCCCACTCAGGGAGGGGAAGGAAGTGCACTACCTACACCCCTTCTATAGCTGCCATATGAGGTTTCATCTGCAGGAGCAAGTAAACACCATACTGAGGCTTCATTGTGGATACATGCTCTTTTAAAACTAGAGCCCAGAGAGATCAGAGCACCTAAGATTCTATATTTGGCTGAAGAAATACTCAGTGGGAGAGGAAGTGAAAATCTCCAAATAAAAAACCATTACTGTGGACTTGCCTTTGTCAAGTAATGTTTCCTCAGTGTAAACAGAAAAAAACTATTGCTCTCTCGTCATAAAAGCACAACATCCTAGATGACTTTTAAAGGAAAGAGAAGCAATGACAGAAAAGACCAACCCAAAACCCACCTGATACCAGGCTGGTCCTTCTCCAGGTCTATTTTCTTCTCAACATGGCCCTCTCTCACATGACCCCCAGAACACCCTCAACTCTCCATGTTTTGCTATCTTTTCAGTTAAGTGGCAACTTAAGACAAATTTGGAAAATTGATGTAATTTTTCTGGCTGATGACATTGCCGTTCTGAGAGATAGAGTGTGAATAAGAGTCTATAGAAGGGGCATACCCTTTGAGTTTAGCCCACCCACATCTCCTGCCGGTTCCCCAAGACCAAGAGCATAAATACTTGAGCCACACCAAAACAAAGTCATGTGACACGGCCCACTCCCCAGCATCACCCTCTTCTGGGCTAACTGGCAAATGTGGAAATGACTGTGGCTTTGGGAAAAACTTTGGGGAGAATGGAACATCCACAGCCATCTCTAGGAGACTCCAACACCTTTCATTTGTCCTTTGTTCATTCTACAAATAGGAAGTACTCGCCCCAGGGAGGCCCCCAGGGAAACTAGCTCTCTAACAATGAAGGGCTGAATTCTTCAGGGTTCGCTGGAGCTTTAGTAAATTCTAAAATACCCCTACAATCTTATTAATATTTAAAGCCGTTCCTCTTGTAAATTTATGCCATGGATCTGAAAGATGTGCTTGGGAGGCTAACCATAGATGGGCAGGCTGAACACTTTTAAAAATCTATTTATTCCTAAAAAAAGAAAGAAAAGAAAAAGTCATTGGGCTGAAAGAACAGCATGCCCCATTCCTCTATTGTTCTACATTATTTTGCACAAAACTTCAGGTGTAAGGCAAGGACAAACATCTCATTAGTCTAAAACACACTATAGTAAATCCTAGCAAAAGGACACTTTCTTTTCCAGTGGCTGATAATGAGGGAAAACAGAAATGTGAGGAGAGAAGCTCAAAAAAGGGTTCTCTACCGGGTCTGCGTGTATAACCCCCAAGCAGGGTGCTCCTGGAGAGCTATGCATGGTATTCATTCCTTCCTGCGTATGCCCAGCCAATGTAAGCAACACTTGATTAATTTGCCACCCATGAAAAACCCTATGGACTCTTAAAAAATTCCAAATGTGATTATGGCTCATTGACTTTAACATGAAATTGGAATAATATCTGCTTTTGAGAGCTATATACCTTCCTCCTCCTAGTTAATACTAAAACCGGAACTTTGGAAAGTAGGTCACTCAGCCAAGCCGCCTCACTTTTTACAAATGAGGAAAACAAGGTCAGAGAGATGAGAAAAGGCGGCTTGCCCAAGGTCACGGTCACTGGCACTAGCAGAAGCAGCACTCCTCACTCTCAGCGTTGGTTCCACTGTATTTAGTGAATTGTGTTCGCTTTCTGACAAGAGTCTTTCAGAGATGCTAAAGTAGGATGGGAAAGGCTGTTCTGTAACCCAGGAAAGATAGTCTAAGACTCTGGAATTGCTTAGCTTGAGGGTGAATAAACTCTTTCGGAGAAAACAAAGGCTGTGTTTTAGTCTCTGAAGGGTTGTCAATGTGCAGGACTTGACAGACCTACTCCACAGAGCCCCAGGGGATTGCCCAGAGCAAGAGAGAGAGGAAGCTACAAGCAAGCAGGGTTTGGATCAGCCCCCAGAAGTTTCTAGTAAGAAAATGCATCCCATAAGGCCTGGGCTGCATGTTGGTCTGCATGCTGCGGCCCTTCACGCCTATGCCTCATGTGAACAGGGAGAGAATGTTGCTACCTGAGGCTTGATTCTCAACTGCCTGAAAGAATACATAGTGCATCCTCTTTAGGGTGGCAGTGTGAAGCAGACCAGCAGATCTTAAACATGGTTGCTGGGCTGGAGTCTGTGGGAATGCTCTCATACACATACCGATGACTAAACCCACAGGTGGAAACTGGCCTGGAAACAGATACTTCAAACACATACGTACACAGTATGATTTCAGTGATTCCATAAGCAGGGAGCCAATGAAATGGATCAATGGTGCTCATACATTTGGACCATGACCTATAGTATGGAAAACATTTCTGCACAGAAACTCAGGATACACACATATGTATGTAACTGACACAATAACTGCCCCTACTGCATGATGCACTGTTATAGTTTCTACTTTATTTTGTACCTATTTTTTAAAAGTTGGTTGAGATTCACTAAATTCATTTCATAACTGAATGGATTACTTTGAATAATACTGAACTAAACAACCTCCAAGGACCCAAGGCACAGAAAACAGAGGGAAAAAAAAGAGCATGTGCCCAGAAGGGAAAATAAAAGGAACCATGGTTGAGGTTCCGTTGACATTTTGCAGGTACATGGTTTGGTTGTTAAAGGTACAGATGAGAAGGGACCAAGCAGAACCTCCAGGTTGGCGCTCATGCAAAAAAAGTATTTGAAGAGGCGTTTGCTGTACTTAGAAACACTACAGGTAGGCTGACAGTTACTGAATCCTTTAGAAGCTAAACATCTGATCAACCCTCCATGCACATGGGTATCTTCCTTTGGAGAGGCAGCAAAGATCAGACTAATTTATGCAATTAATTATGCTAGTGATTGAAAGGGTATTTTCTTCCTTTGCATCTGCATTATTACTTGAAGAAGATGGCTGTCAGTTAAAATATACCAAAACTGCTCAGAGCCCAATGTGCCCCATCATCCTATGGTGAAGGAGACCGCTGTGGTCCTGGCATAATGAGAGGACTTGGGTGGGTGACCCTCCCTGTGATGGTGAGCTCTTCAAGGTCAGCTGAGGACATGCATAGTCTCCAGCCTCTCAGGGAAAGAAGGAAGCGGCATGCTTCTCCCACCTATTTCTCTGCTTTTTTGTCAACCTGATCATTCGGATCCTCCTTAGCTGATACCTAAAAGGGGATAAAGGGGAAAGCACAGAACAGTGCCTCTCACACTGTAATGTGTGTGTGCATCACCTGGATGTTATTAATATGCAGATTCTGAGTAGGTCTAGGTCTGAGAATCCATTTCTAATGAGGTCCTGGGTGATGCCCACATCACTAGACTTGGGAGCCAGGTATGCTGGGATTTGAATATCTACTCTGCCATTTTCTATTTGTGATACCTTTGGAAAACAGTTGTAATTACCTTTACCGGAGGAGGGTGGGCATTTCTGTTTATAATGGTAATATAAAAAAAGGCAAATTACTTCACCTTTCTGAGATCGGTCCCCTGGGTAAATGGAAAATAACAGCCCCATTGGAAGCTCTCATCCATGCTCTCTTCCCCTTACAGTCCTGAAAGTGGGCTCCTTCACTGGTCCTTTCTAGTCAATTCAGTGCACAGTGGCCTTGCCCTTAACTTTCCCTCATGTCTGCTCTGCCCAAGGACACCAGGAACCAACAGGCGCTGCTGTTCAGTTCTCATCTGATCACTCTTAAACACGTGACACTGCTAACTAACCCTTTGTTCTTAAAATGCTCTTTGGTTGGGGGACCAGTCTCCACCCTGCTCCATTGGTTAGTCCTTCTCCACCTGCTTTCTAGGTTCTTCTTCCTCTGTCTGTCCATGAAACTAGGGCTTCCTCAGGCTCTGTCCTTGGCTGGGCTTTGTGTCAGGTTCTTGCTACACACACTTCCTTGACCATCACAGCATCAGGATTCCCCAAATGTTGACAAGTCAAGTCTGAATCTGCAGTACAGAACCCTTCTCCAAGCTCCAGATCCAGAAAGCCACCAGCCCTCTGGATGCTCTGTCCCCAAGACGTATACAACTTCATACGTCCAAACAGAATTTGTCACTTCCTCTTGTGTTCTGCATTCAGTCTGGACCTACCATCACCCATCTTATTAGATAACTAAGGCATTGAAAGTTTACTCTCAACCTTGCTGGCATCATTACTTTTCAAATTCCCATATGGGTGTATCATCTTCCTAACAATTATGTAGTAAATTCCCTAATGCCCTCAGCACAGCTAACATGATACCATGTGCGTAATTTTAATTTATGTCCCCAATAGTTATTTTAGAAACCATAATGTGAATTACTTGGCTACATGTGCAGAGAAAACTGCAGCTACTAACAGGTCTTGGCACTATTAACAGTTTTTACCCATGAAGGAAAATACTAGGTTCCATTAAGTTTGTAGGTCACCAATAAAATTGCAGGAAATTCTGAGAGAGAGAGAGAAGCAATTGCAGGGTTGGGGGATCCTTGCTTTTCTAAGACTTGAGGACTGGACACTCAAGTTATGGCAGGTCAACATTTTCAGGAAAGTCCCAGAATTATCAAGGATGAGAGGGATGCATTGTGATTCACTATAACACATCTGCTTGCACATCTGGCTCCTATCCCTGACTATACATGAAATGTCTGGATGGCAGGGACAATGTCCACAGGTTACATCTCAGAAACCCAAGCTGTGCTCAATATATTAGAGCTGTCCAGCTAAGTTGTGGGTAGATGGACAGGTGGACAGAAAAAATGGCCTACTCATCTCTCCAAAAGCTGGGGCTGGAGAGATTAGGCCAGACATTAAGAGTCTCAAGCAGCTCTCAAATAAGAAGCACATAATCCAAGGAACCCCAAAACCCAGGGCTCCACTTGGCATCTGACTGAGCTCCTTATACAAAGTATTCACAATCTGTCCTACTTCTCTATAATCTGGGGATTAGAGAAGACACATATGGTGAGAAAATTCATCTAGCCCCTTCATTATGTTAAGTGACTCCATTTCAACAATGTTACCATGTTACTGCTGTGTCCCCAGAGTGCCCTAGTGAGGTGTGGGCTTGCATGGCAGCAGGATACTCATCCTGGGTTCTGGTGTGGTTGGTTGGTGACCCCACAAGGCTTCCAGACAGAAGACTACACGTGTACATGTGACCCCTTCCTAACATCTGAGCTGAGTTAAGTCTATCTTGTCATTTCCCAACACTCCATCATATAGGCTCTACTCTCATTCAAGCTTTATTTTGAAATCTACTCTGTATTAGAAGCCTTCAAGTTCTACCTTGCTGACCCAAGAATGGGTCCTGTCCTGGCTGATTCAGGACTGATTTCTAGGGAGATAGGCTTCTAAGGCGCATTTCTGAAGCCGCTCCATGTCACCTGCAAAGCCTGACTCTCACTGTCCCCAGGGACGCTGCTGCCAGCCTCCTGAATTATCGCCACTGCCAAGAGCTGTCAGATGCCTTCTCTGGACAAAGCTGGGGCTGTGCGCCTCAGCTCTCCACAATCAGAGCCCTGCATCATGTGGCAGAATCCTGCCCACTTGACAGGAAGCAACAGTCCCAATGCAAAGTGCCCCTCCTCCACCAACTGAAGGCAGAGCAGGCCTGGAGGGGTGGGAGGCATGGTTATAATTTCCTTCTTCTTCCCCTCTTGCTGTCCATGTGCCTAGAGCACACACAGGGGGCAATGCCACTGCCCTGCAGCTGGGGAGGCAAGAATTATGGGGACCTCCCATCTGTCACTGACTAGCTGTGTGGCTTCAGGCAGGTCACTTTTCCTTCATTTCATTTATTACATAGGATAACACCTTCCCTGCCTACCTTTCAGTATGTTGGAAAGCTCCAATAAAATTATGGAAGTGTGCTGGCTTTGATTACTGGTATTTTTCCTACTGCTATGACCAATATGCCCCATGGGTGGGGAGCCATGCTGGGGGAGGGTGAGAGCCCCGAAGCGCACTCACTCTCGTAACAAGTCAGCTGCCCAAAGGTTTGGGCAACACTGTACCGGTCTATGGCAAACTAAAAATTCTCCATTGTCCTCCAGCTTCTTCGTCAACATTCCTGCCTATGACCATAGTGACCACAGTGACCACAGCACCAGGGTGATGTCTGCAGTTCTTGAAGCCTGAAAACTTTAGTGGACTAGTTATCCTTTGGCCTGGAGGGTTCCTCAACTCTCCAAAAACAGACTGACAGATTGACAATCTAGGCAAGGCCTACAGAGAATATTCTTTCAAAGCAACTTCTCATCTGGTCTCCAGGGCTTAGGAAACCAGCTGCAGCCCAGGGGCATGGCCTCCCTACACATGGAGTCATAGCTGCTTCAAGCTACATTTGGGATTTGTTGACCCATTATCCCAAGAGACTGCCATGTTCCCCACATGCACAACAGCACTTTCGAATAAGCAAAGTGCGCTCTATCCACTATGCGCTGGCGATGCTTCCACCACTGCCCATTTCCTCAGTGATTCGTGCTTTGAGGAATGGTGGGGAGGGCTGCATAGTGGTGGGGCTGGGGAAGGTGTTTCCAGGAAAAGGACACAGCTTTCTGTTTTAAATAACCCCTATCTACCTCATGTTGACTGACAGCATGTTCCCCGCCATTTCAGTTAGAGGAAATCTGTAAAGAAAATCCCTTTAAGCTGAAAGCACCCAGGGTCAGTATTTCTTGGGATACGGAGACAGGAACCCCAAGCCACAGCAGTGAGCTGTTCATGGAAAGCCTCCCAGATCTCCAACACTGAATACATTCGGTCTGCGACCAGCATCACTTCTTGCCCCATTTCCTATGCCTTGTCCCCTCCCTCTTCTACACATTTGTGGCCTTCAACAGCGCGCCTAAGCACACACTCCCCTAAACAGGCCTTCATGCCGCAATGTTAGCTGCACTGCAGGATCCAGCGCTTGTCCCTTTCCGGCATCTCCAGGACTCAGCTCGAATCCCCAGCAGTTGGCTGTGTTCACCCCGACCCTCGACCCTCCTTTCCCCACCTCCACCGCCGCCCCTCCCCACCAATAGGCGGGAAGGGGAACAGGCTGGAGCTCGTGTTCACTGAGCACCTGCTACTCGCAAGACACGCGCGAGGCTCTCCAACAACACACACTATCTCATTTCAGGCGCACAACCACCTTACTGGAAAATATATCAAAGCCGAGGCTCTGCGGTGTTCAACTTTCCCACAGACCCTGAGTGTGTGAGTGGGGGAGTTAAGAGTGTGAACCTCGGCTTGCCTCTGTGCAAGGTCTCCCAGTTTGCTTTCCAGCTAAATCCAGTTAGAACAGAGGAAGCACGTCTGGACAAGGACTGTCTCCGCTCGGACAACAAATCTTTTCAGGGCAGGGTGACTATTGCAGCGCTCTCTGGGTCCCTCGCCATCACCTCCTCCCACTCCCCAGGCACTCTGCACACAGCCCTGGGGATTCCACACCAACGGCCGTTTTACGATGAGGCTCCATGTGCATGGTGACTTTTTCTTTTTTTAAACTTAGCCGTAACATTCCTAGAATCATTAACTACAAATGGACCTTAGCAAGTGATTATTCTTGGGTGTTTTCACTTTGTTGTTTTTTTTTTTCTAAGCACCTTACAGAGTGAGTTTAGGTGACCTGTTCACACATTCCTGGCCACTCACCTGGGGGTGATTTTACTGGAAAGGGTCATGGACAGAAACGCTGCTCTGTCACTTCTCCCTTGCACACAAGCAGAAGTGTGATTCCGGTTCTATTTGAGGGAGAAGGCAGTAGACTGTTGCTATGGCAACCCTAAGCAGCATGTGGAATGAGAGAGCCTAAAGAAGGTTTGGGGAAAATTAAGTTGTAGTTGGCCTCCTGTCCGTCCCACCTTGTCACACGTAGTGGCTTGGCATGCCTGCAGGAAGGAAGGAGACAGGTATGGTGACTTGGAGGGGACATTCCAGGAATGAGTCCAACAAGCACTGCATGACCGACTCCTTCCTGGATGGCTCTCTGCATACTTCACTGTGGAATGTTAGCCCAGCCAGGAAAACCAAGCATAGTGTGTGTATGTGCGTATGTGTGTGTGTTTGTGTGTGAGAGACTGAATAGTTTAAACCCCACTCTGCATTTATTTATTTAAAAGATTTTTATTATTTTTCATACAGAGGGGAGGGGAGAGAGGCAGAGAGGGAAACATTAATGTATGGTTGCCTTTCACCTGCCTCCAGCTACAGACCTGGCTGGAGACCCGGCTTGCAACCAGGTTATGCTGCCCTGGCTGGGAATCAAACCAGCAACCTCTGGGTTCGCAGGCTGGCGCCTTATCCATTGTGCCATTCTGTAGATTATTTACCTATGGTTTTATTGGTGCTGATTTTGTTTGTTTTTACATGTTATTTTAACAGTTCTTTAAATTTTAGAGGATTCTAAACTATGCATGTTAGAAATAACATGGTCAGTATCACCTCAAGGACAGTCCTGACATCTAGTTGTAGTCTGGCCACACATTCAGTCTTCCTTGGTATGAAGTCACGCTATTTGGATGAGGTAAAATTATGACCTGCAGTACCAGCAAGTCTACTGAACTTTCAACATCCTCTCGAAAAAGAATATATGTGTGCCCCCAGTTCTATTACCCCTGACCTATGAATTTAGGCAAGCTCATAAACCAATCTGAGCCTCAGTATCCTGGGAACGATAATCTTCTTTCATCTCCTAATGGCAGTTTGAGTATCAGATAAGATAATGAATGTGAAAGTGCCTCGTAAAGCAGAATATAATCCACAAATGGAAGGAAATGGTGGTATTATCATCATCATATTAATAAGCGCAGGATTTAATGCAAAGAAGCTGCAGTACTAATGGCAACGTTATTTTAGCAAAACAGCTTGCTGTTTTTCTTCCCTAACCTTTTCCCAAGTTCAAAGAGATGGTGAAAGACAGAAGCCTGCGTGCCTGGCTGGCTTCAAGGTCAACACTCAGTCATGCATCTTTATGTGGCCCAAAGAGTGGCCAATCGATTAGATACAGAAATCAGAGTGCTAAGTAGGAAGCTGCCTGAACAGATGACTGCCGGGCTCTGAGGAAGGAGGTAAAAATCGGCCAGCCGCATGGCTGCCTTGCTCCCCTCTCCAGGGTGTTGCCCACCTTGGAGGATACGCCTCCTCTCACAGGGAGACCCCCGGCTCTGCCCCAAGGGGACCTTATTAGCCTCACTCAGTCTTGTTCCCATCTGGCTGGTGTTGGGAAACCTGTGGGTGTGTGCAGAGAAATAAAACCAGCGCACAAGGAGTACGGGTTCTTGACGGAAAAGACACCCGGGCCATGCCAATCTATCCTCTAGACCCTCGATGCCCATCAATATTTGCTTTTTATTTGAACAGCAGCATAGGCAAGACTGGGAACTGGAGAGAGGTGCACGTCAGCAGCTACCCACTGATCCACTGGGTCAGAATCTGCACTGTAACCAAGTTACTCATGAATCTGCACGGTAACTTGGGTTACTCCTATACAGTTAACTGCTCTGGTATCCAAGCGTTAGATGGTGGGGTGAGGACTCCTCGACGGGGTGTTTGGTGAGCTTCTCTCACCTGCCTTGGTCCTGAAGGCAGCCCCTGCATCCTGATCACTGGGTAAGGAGCAGGACCACCACCCAGGGGGTGCCCGTTTTCAGCAAGAAGCCAGCAGGCTTTGATGGGCCCCTATGGATGACAGTTTTCTCCTCCTCTCTCCCCAGGACCAGGGATGGCCTCGGCCCCCTTGGCGCTGTGGGGAAAGTACCCTTCCAGTTCACTGGACTTTTATCCGAAGAATGGGAGAGGCTGCAGTGGTCACTTCCAGTTCCATTTCCTTAGTCCACAGGGATGGGCCCACACAGGCCTCGGAGCCCAGATGCTGCTGCCCTCCCTCCCCATCCCTACCAGGCTAGTGGTCCCTGGGCCACTGTACTGTCCTCCTCCATGGCCAGCACCTGCCTACTCTTCTGTACCTATTTCTTCCTGGTGCTGAGGAGTTATCATCTGTCCATTTGCCTTCATCTTGTACCTTGGCAGCAGGCCCATATCGCCAATGCCAAGTCTGGGAAACTGAGGGAAGCAGAGGGGAAATTGGGGAACAGCAAGGGCCATGGGACTCAATGCAATTCCTTCCTCCTTGACGTGGGACCATCACATACTCAGTGTTCTCAGTTTCCACCTTCGCTCACCCACTAACCAGCCACCTGCTCTAGAAAATAACTCCCCAGTTTTCTTGTGCTTTCCCCACTTCTCAGGCAGGGTAATGATGGCCCAGCCAACTGTACAGGTCTGTAGAGGATGACATGAAACAGAATCAGAGGAAGTAAAAACCGAGAGGTACATGAGACAAGGTGTTTTATTTATTTAGGTGCCAGACACTGTTCTCAGCACTTTATAAACATTACCATCTAACCAGCACAATGAGGCTATAAAGTATGTACTATTGGTATGGCTATGTTAGGATGAAGCCCAGAGACCCAGAGTCCCAGCATTTGCTCACAGTGCCCCAGGAGAAAGAGGTGGAGAGATGCCAGGATGGCAGGCGGAGACCAGGGGTCCCTGATGCCCCTGCCCGATGCTACCAGCCTGCTACTCCTTCCCTGGACAGAATTCTCCCCAGAATAGGCACAGCCTTAGAGACTGGCTCTGTGGAGGGCTGGGGTACAGTGTGTGTGACAAGGGTCAGCAATACCCTCAACAGCTGCCTTCATGGCACGGACACCTAACAGGGAAACTGGTGGCGACTTCATGGATAAGGGCTCCACCATGGTTACTTCCCTGTCAGGGACAAATCCAGTCTAGTCCAATTTATTCCTAATTCCACAGGAAAGTTCCTCCAGGGGGAAAAAAAAAACATAGAAGGGCCTCAAAATCGCTCTTGGCCTATGAACCCAAACACAATCTGGTACATTCAAATGTTTCCTCAATATCCAATTGCCTGCTGCTAATTCCTGAGCGTCGCCCAGCAGGGGGCTGATTTATTTCTCCCTCTGCCAAGGACCAGGCAGGCCACTTAAACACCCTCTTCACTCGCAGTCAGAAGCTCTGTGATGCTGAAAGCTTGATTTTTCTCTCAGGCTTTCTTCTCTGCTGCTGACCCAATCACTTTGGCAATTTTAACCTTTGCTCTTTAATAATTTAACATGCCCCCGGACTTTCTCACATCTTTGCCACACTTACACCTCCTGTGCCTTGTTCTGCAGTTGACCAGGCGCACCACCCAGCATGCTGCCTGTCGGGGGGCCATGGGAGGGACGTGGTCTGTGCTCCCTGCACTGACCCAGGGTTCCTGCCTGGTTCCCTGGGCCTGGGCAGGCAAACAGAAGCCCAGTGCAGCCCTCCCATCCTACAGAAGGAAGATAGGCAGACACCCTACAAAACACAGCCCCAGCCAAGGGCGTCCAGGACCCGTTTCCAGAGAGGTTCTGAGAATCGAATGGGACTTCCAGTCAGTGCTGGCCCTGGGCCGCAGCTGGGCTGCACACTCAGCCGGGCATCTCGGAAGCTGCTGGAACACTGACACCACAGCTGCCACCTGACAGTGGGTGGGACGGCAACAACAGATCATGGTTCTGTTCCTGCTTCCCGATAATCAGCGAGCACGTGGGAGCTCATTGCCCTGTCCAGCCAGACACGGCTGCTCTCAACACAGCCTGCGGAGCGTAAGATTGAAGGATGACCTGAGGATCACACAGGCCAGGCCTGTGTTCAGCATCCAACAAAAGATATTCAGAGAGAACAAAAGACACCCGTTGCCTTTCCCCACCCAAGTTAAATAGCAGTGCTGTGCACACAGTACCACAGGTAGAAAGGGCTCACCTTGGTCCAACTGTGGGTGTTTTGGCTTTGTTTTAGTAAATGCATGATTTTTCATCTTCAGAGTATCTCAGAGCAACTCTGCAGCTGGAGATTTGTAGGGATTTAATTAACCTAATTGTTGTCAACTTCCTGCCTCCAGAAACCTGTTCTCAGAACCTTGGCAGCATCCTGGCCCTGCAGGCCTGGCCTACCCAGCTGCCTGTGCTAGACTCAGGGACACAGCATGCACGTGCTCAGAGAGCGGCCCAAGGGGACAGGCACGCACAGCAGTCCAGGTGCACGAGACTCCTCGACTCACCCTTCGTGACCATGTGACTGGCTTTGGCAGGAGAATTCATACTAGCTTCCAGCTTACTACCTGGTATCATGTCAGGCTCCATACCTGGGGCACAAGGTTGGGGTAGGGGTCGGGGGAGGCTGAGATGCTTCACTGAAAGCAGCCTTCCCCCTGATCCCTCGCCCCACATCCACATATATGCACACATGCACCATACCACACAGTGCACAAACACAGCCCTCCTTCCACTGAGCCTCTGGAACTAAAGATTTTACCAGAAACTACTTCCCGCTGTGGGAACCATAGCTCACCCAGTTCATGACCCTGTGATGGGAAGAGACTGGGTGAACAGGTTCAGGTAACATGTGTGTTTATGGACCAGAAGGATCAAGAGTCGGTCCCTCCTCCCTGCCTGTCTCCCTCCATTTACCCCAGCAGTGGCAGATGCTTCAGCTGGGGCTCTGGCCAGCCTTCGTGTCCTGCAGGAAGAGTGCACAGGGCTGTGGTCCAGGGCCCAGTGCAAGCCCTGGTCCGACTGACTTTTAAGAAAGTACACGGGGATCCGATGCACTGAAAGTGTGTTTTACTAAACTGCAGGATGTTTTCGGCAGATTATTAAAGCCACAGTCTTTAATTGGCCCATCAACAACCAATCTGGCCCCAGTACAATGGACTCCGAGTCCCTCAACAATCAGCTCATCCATATATATGATGTTTAGAAGCTGGATATTGACTGTGGAATCTAATGGACTCATTACTGAGGGCTCAGTGTCACCGCTAGAATAACATTTTATTGAAGCTTCCCCTCCTCTCACTACCAAATTCCAAAACTGGGGTGGGGATGCTCAGAAGTTCCTGAGCTTGGCCATAAATCAAGGATACTCTTGACCCCAGGGTTTCCCCAGCCACTGTGAAGAAGCCTGTGATATAGTCTGCCCCCCTGCATCACTGGATTAACAAGCAGCTGCTGTTGCCATAGGATACAGCAAGCACCAGCGGTGTGATTAATGTTGGTGGCGGCCAGTGATCCTGTGTGTCACTAGACCCTCCAAGGTGACTGGGAGTCCCTGTCAGTGTCTGCAACAATGGTCAGCGGGAGCTCCGTGCCCTGCCCTCAAACATGCCCCCCACAGCCCAGCTCCCCAGCACCCCCTGACCGCTCACCCAGGGCCCGTCAATACACATTTATAGTGCGGGAGCAGCCCCAACCCCAGGCAGCCAGGAGCATGTCCCACAAAGGACTACGGGAGAGGTGGGCTTCTGGGTCAGAAAGGAGAGGGGCCAGGTTACTGAGAAGACTATAGCTGGGTGGGTGGTCCATGAGGAAAGGAGGAAAGACCTTTCCCTCTTTCCTCCTGATGCTCTCCTTGAGCACAGCCAGCTGGTAAACCGTGCCTTTTTCATAATCACTGGACATGGAGCTAAGACGTTCCCCCTCTTAAGAAGGAAAGAACACCGAGAACCTCCAGCAGCGTCCAATGAAGCCAGTCTCTCCTTCTCAACTCCCTTCTCATCTAGGGTCCATATCAAGACACATTTTAGACCACTGTTTCATCCTTCTTTGTGAAATAATTTGGTGTCCTCAATCGCATGTTCAGTTCCAAAAATGGGAAGTAGGAGTGTTTAGTAACCTTTTCTTCTTACCTTCTTCCCCACTGAGGTTTGCCCTAGATGAGCGCAAGAATTTTTACAACAAGCAAATACCTGACTCTCTGGTCAGGGGCACTGACCTCTTTTCCCTTAGATTGTCAAATTTTAAAAAATGACAACAGCCAACACAACAATAGATCCAGTGTGACTGAATCAAAATTGTAAGTACATTTTTTGTCAGATTGGCAAAAAAATAGAATGTATTTTTTGGTGTGCTACAGAATTTCAGTAATTACTTTATGTGTACCATGAGATGACAAAGGTTGAAAATCGCTGCCCTAGGGATTTTGCATTTTCAAGAGGAGTTGGAAATTGTATGTGTGTGTGTATGTGTGTGTGTGTGTGTGTGTGTGTGTGTGTGTGTTTTAAATAAGGTTTTGGCTCTTACATTTATTTGTTTGTAAAAATGTGTGAGCCGCCCTGGCTGGTAGCGCAGTGGATAAGGCGCTGGCCTGCGAACCCAAAGGTCGCAGGTTCGATTTCCCAGCCAGGGCACATAACCAGGTTACAAGCCAGGTTTCCAGCCAGGTCTGTGGCTGGAGGCAGGTGAAAGGCAACCATACATTGATGTCTCTCTCCCTCTCTGCCTCTCTCCCTTCCCCTCTTTCTAGAAATGATGAAATAAAATCTTTAAAAAAAAAAAATGTGTGAGCCAAACAAAATACCTTCCAGGCTACAACATCTCATATATAAATTCTCCCAAACTGAGGAGAATGGGAGTGGGGGAGGGACCTTGAGGATATGGTGACCCATCTCCCAGGTGGGAGGGCTTGGGCCCTCAAAAAATTAGAACGTACCTGTGTTAACCTTGCCTTTACCTTTAGGTTTGCAGGCCAGAACTCAATCCACTGAGCCACACCAGCCAGGGCTTCCTTGCCTTTACCTTGTTAGTCATTTTCCTATCCTTATGTCTAAGCTCCCCCAAGCATCCTCAAGAAGGGTACCAGATGTATAAAATAAAAACACAAGATGCCCAGTTACATTTCAACTTCAGATAAACGATGTTTTGTGTGTACGTGTATCCCAGGAAACATTTGGGACGTAGGTATACTGAAAAGTTATGCAAAGTTGATCTGAAATGCAAATATAATTGGCATCCTGTATTTTATCTGGCAACCTCGATCCTTCTAGATCTTTGAACCTCACCTTCACTTCAGCCCCAGCTACAGTGACCTAGGCTTCTGTCCCAATGGTGAGGCTGTGCTGTTGATATAAAACCCTTCCTCATATTTGAAGAGAAGGAAAGAAATGACATTAACAAGACAATTTTATTTAAAAGGTCATGTTATGTATCTATTATTGAGGAATAACCTCTGAACTAAGATGACCTCAGAGTATTTTACTCCAGACCAGGCATCCTTAGAGGACCACTTATTCACTGGTTTCTTTAAATCAAGTCCCTTTAATTCCCTTCCAGTCAATCCCCTTGGGCTTTCAGACCACTGAAAACATGACTCTATTGCTAGTGACTTGCACTAAGAACACACTGAAATAAAATTATTTAGGCTAGCATTTCCTCAATTTAATTATACTCTTTGGAACTCTATTCCTGCAGAAACCTCCTGGAAAAAACATCATGGTTCTGTGGTTGAGTGAGCAGGAAACTGCACGCTGTATATGCCCCTAGGAAAGTTACCATGAACTTCAGCATATAAAAAGCCTGAGGGGTCCCAGAGTAAGGAACTACTTAGTTGCTTCTTCCAGCACTATCCAAATTTATTTGACCACAGGGCCCACTGGCCTGCACTTTCTCACCTAAAGTTTATTAACCCTACAGAGAACAATGTTTCTCAAACACAACTAACCCTGGAGTTAAGATTTCCTTCCAGCCCCTAGTTTAGGTCTGGGGTTCTTCTGCCCAGTAGTCTTCCTAGCTCTCCTCCTAGACCTGTTTGGTCATGGTCTTCCTTTAAGGTCTTACCCAAGCTCCACCTATTCCATGAGGCCTTCTTGACCTCCTGACCTCTCCAGCCCCCAGTGAGCACCTCCTTCTTTTTCTCTTCAGCAACTATTGCCAGTGTACCATTTTCACCCACTGGTTCACACATCCTATGTCCTCAGGACATTAATCCAAATATCTGGATTAGATTCTGTCAGGTGTCAAGACAGGCTGCTCCCAAATATCCCACAATGGCATACTGATCACTTTGAATTAAAGTTACTTGGCCAGTAGCCAGTGCCAGAAGAGGACCATGAGCCCCTTCTCTCACCATGTTTCCTTGAATGTAGGAAGTAAATCTCCCAAGTGAAAGATGTCCTCCTCATAGCTGGAAAACACCCCGTATCGCTAGTGTTAACTCAGAACTGGAAAGTCTGTATAATGAAATCTTACCACCTCTTTTCTAACTTACTACTTTGTTTAGATTCCTCATTAATGAAAACTCTAACCTTGGTTAGATACCTTTCTACAAAGAATTAATCTTCTTTGTCATCAATTTCTCATAACTTTATTGTTTCTTTATCTAAAAAGTATAAAAACGTACCCGATTAGGTAATTTCTTTGAGCTTTGTGTTATAATCTGAGCATCATATTGTGATCCTCCCATGAACATATATTAAATTTTGTTTTTCTCCCATTTATCAAGCCTTGTGTCAAGTTTATTATTTTATTATTGGTCCAGCTATAAAAACTAAAGAAGAGTAGAGAGGAGGAATTCTCCCTCTCCCCAACTATTTTTTGCTATTATTTTCTGATCCTTTCATGTCTATATATTGTGGCTCTTCAACCAGGTTTGAAGTTACTTGGAGGATTAACCACGGCTGCGCCACCCAATGCATCCACTGGTGTTCGATAAATGTTGGTGGCAGAATTCTGTGAATTCATCATGTAGTAGGGTTTCAACTGTCGCCAGTTTCAGAAATAATGGTTTCTCTGGAGGAGCCATGTGCTGACTTCTCTCACACACCGCAAAAAATGAAAGACTAATCTCAGAGTGGCCTTCTTAGCCAGGCACTGTGTGCCCTCCCTCACACCAGTTACTACACTGCCAGCAGGACCCCCAACTCTGACCCAGGCCAATGGAGCTGAGAAAGACTTGAGAGGGCCGGAGAGTTTCATGAAGCCAAGATAACTTCCATGTTAGTTTATAAGTCTAACTTCCCAAGGATTATGGGATCTATAGGCTAGAAATTCCAATGATTTCAAGTCTTCTGTATTGGGAAGACTTTACCCTAAGTCTTTACCCTAAGGCAAAGACGCTGTGCACTCTTCTAAAAAAGAACAGGCTGAAAAATGACCTGCTCTCAAACTCGGAAGTCACCGTCCTCTTTTACTTAATGTGCCTGGCTGAAGTTCAAGGCTTTACAGAAATCTTCCTGTGTGCTCCATCACAAATCGAGGCCTCTGCCTTTCCATAGTCTTCAGGGAGCTCTCAGCTTCTACCCCAAGACACTGCCTTAAAACACAAAATCTGGGCAACAACAAGAGATGTCTCTAAAACATAATGGGAAATCTAAACATGTTGTACAAATCAACTATGTCCACACTTCATTGTCCTAGAAGCATATTTCTTTTCATCTCAAGTCAATTATAAAACAAAAAAGTCTTCTAACTCCACACTCAATGCTTTATTTAAATAACCTTGTTTTCCAAGGTGAAACAGACTAATCTTCTGAACAATAAACAAGTGATAAAAATATCAGTAATCAACAGATTTTTTAAAATTAATTATTTTCCAAATAGCATAAAAATCTTTGCAAGAAGGCCCAAGGCAAACTTCATTGGATTTAGTTCCTGAAAAGATGAAATGAAAAATAGGTGAGCTGGCTAATACAGTTCCTGGGTGAAAATGTTGCCAGGTCTGAACACTGGGTATTCAATAACAAAGATTTTAACATTCTAAGCCACTAATGCCTTGATTGTCCCTATTTCAATCTCAAGAAATCAATTAAGAATAGTCAACACAGGCACTGTTGGTTTGCAGGCACAATTCAGATTGTTTTGGATTGTATTGCAAGTTCTGTATCTCAGAAGTCTCAATGAGATGTCAAGTAAAATGGAATCCAGATATATTCAGTGGGAGTTGATGGATCAAATAATTTCTCATCATTCAAGATCTGGTCCAAGTGTCAACACTTCAGAGACCTTTCCCGCCATCCCAACTAAAGCACCACCTGGGTAGATGTGGTTCTCCATCACATTGATTACCTGCTTTTACCTTTCTCAAAGTCCTTATAGCACCTATACTTTCTCAAAGTCCTCACAGCCTTCCTGTTAGTTAGTTATTGTCCATCCTCTATCAGTAGAGAATGATCTAAAAGACCTCCTTGCAATCAGGCCCTCTGCCTGGCTCCAGGCTGTATCCCCAAGTGCATATTTGTGAACAATTACATAAAAAATGTTAATGTTACTGTAGTAAATATAGATTACATAAAATTTACCATTTTAAGTATACATTAGGGAGCATGAAGTGATACACATTGTTGTGCAGACACTACCACCATCTCCAGAATCTTTTCATCTTCTCAAAATGAAACTTTGAACTTATTAAACACTAACCCCCCATTCCCCTCTTTCCCCAGTCCTGGCAACCAGGCTTCTATTGTACTTTCCATCTCCAGAAGTTTGATTACTCTAGGACCTCATGTGTAATCATATAAGATTTGACCCTTTGTGTCTGGCTTCTTTCACTTAGTGTAATGTCCTCAAGGGTCATCCATGTTATATCAGCATTTTATTCCTTTATAAGGCTAAATAGAATTCCATTTTACATATGTATATAATACATATACCATATGTATATGTATATATATATGTATGTATATATACTACATTTTGTTCATTCATTCATCTATTAATGGACAGTTTCCACATTTTGGCTATCATGAAGAATGCTGCTCTGAACACTGGTGTACAAATATTTGTTCTAATTGCTGCTTTCAGTTCTTTAGGGTATACACCCAGTAGTTGAATTTCTGAATCTTACAGTAATTCTATGTTTAATTTTTTGAGGCAGCATCTGCCTTAATATTTTTCATAGTGGCTGCACCATTTTATCTGCCCACCAGCCATGCACAAGGATTCCAATTTCTCCATATCCTCATCAACACTTGTTAATTTCCTTTCTTTCCTTTCTCCTTCTTCTTCTTCTTGCCAATTCAATTTTATCTGAAGCAACAGTTCCCACTTACACCAGCTACAGATCCCTTAATGGACCTAATGAGAAGAAACTTTGAGCATGACTTAGTTTACCACATAAAGCACAGTTAAGTCAAGAACACTGAACTGAAAATAATTTATGTTATAGTTCAGACTAGGCTGACAGCACAAGAATATTTCTGGCTGTTAAGAGTCGCCTCACGCTAGAAATGTAAGTAAAGGAAAAAGAACCAAGTGCTGGGTAGCTTTCTCCCTATACTGGTATCAATCTTTGCTGTAAAGAGCCCTGCAGGCAGCAAGTGGGCTCTCCAGCAGGAGCTGGTCTGCAGCACCAACTACGGTCCCTGCCACTCCTGGAAGCGCATGAAAGGCCTTTTGGAAACTGTGTGGTGTTGGCTATTAAGACTTGGGAGGAAGGAGGAGTGGAAATTACAGCCATCTGAATGCAATTGCCTGGCTTTATCTTTGCCCAACACTCTAAGAGCCTATAAACATCAGTGGAGGGGAAAAGGTTTAATTTCCAAAGACATAAAATTTTCAGAGCTATGTGACCTCTAAGAGAGTAAGGCCATCTGAGAAAACTATTTCCTGAAACTCAAATCCAGGCTTGGGGAAAGAGGCCACCAGCCAAGGCTCAGTCCTCTACTCGAAATGTTTACACATGAGCCTTTCCTGCTGGATTTGGAGGCTGAGGACAAAAAGGTGAAGCTGTGCTGTGTCTCTCCAGCTTGGTACCCAGCTGGGAATGAAGATATATTTCCCAAAATAATAAATGAATGGGTGACCAAGAAGACTAGGAACTTTCTGGTTACAGAGGTAAGAGAATGTTGCCTTCTTAGCATTTTCTACTGGGGCTGTTGCCTTTTTCATGGACTAGACCTTAGTGTGCTCTAAATAACCAAGAGCTGCAGTCCTTCTCAGAAAGCCCTGCAACTGCCCAGGCCTCAGGTCAGTTCTAGGCCAAGATGAGCCTTCCTCATCCCTGCGGTGCAGCCATCCCTAGGAGATGCTAATCTGACTAGAATAATTTTTACTTCCCCCTCTCTATGCCCCAATCCATGTCTATGTCCCTATCCTCCAGTCTCCTGCATTGGTTCCCTTTCCAACAATAACAACAGTAGGGGTACTGATGATTGCAACAGCCAGCTTCCTTTATTGTTTTACAGTTTATGTAAGGCTCTCAGCTACATTGGTTTATTTGACCCCCAGCATAACTGATAAGAAAACCAAGGGGAAACCTGACTTACCAACAATATGTGACTAATATGTTGTACAACCAAGCCGCCCTATTCCAAAAACCCAGTCCTCTGATTTCAGTTATTGGCTCCCTATTCCTTAAATGCTACCCACTCATTATATTAATCCCAAAACCCAAAACTCTCATCCTTTTGGACTGTTCCCAGTTACCCACTCAGAGGAAAGATGGTTCTAAGTAGATAGATCCTAATCACACTAATGGGCTAAATGATGGCAAATGAGTTCATGTGTTTGTGGTTGTTTAAAAGTATGTCCACAAATTCTTTCATACGCCTTTATTCAAGAGATGGAGCTTAATTCTCTCCCCTTCGAGTATGGAATGGCCTTAGCGACCAGGCTCTAATGAATAAACAAACAGAAGTGAGATGATATATGGTTTCAGTCACTAGGTCCTAAAAGCCACTGTAGCTTCACCTCATCCTGCTCTCTTTGATTGCTCTCTGTGAAGGAGCTGGCTGCCATGTTGTGAGGCCACAGTGGACAGACTCACATAGCAAGGCCCTGAGGCCCCCTGTCAACAGCCATGTGAGAGTATCATTTTGGAAGGGGACCCTCCAGTGCCATCAAAGCCTTCGGACAGCTGCAGTACCAGTAGAAAGATTGACTACAACCTCATGAGAGCCAGAAACAACAGGTTAAGCTTCTCCTGAATTCTGAGCCACAGAAAAATGGAGCAAATAAATGTTTATTGTATAAAACAACTGAGTTTGGGAGCAATTTGTCACATAGCCGTAGGTTCCTAATATAGTTTTCTATCACTTAGGGAACATTTATACTTTAACAAAGGTTACCTTTAAAAAACTTTTATTTCTTTTTATACCATTAATATATGTAAATTTCATTAAAATTTAAATTGTTTTTAAAAATTCCATTCTTTCAGAGAGAACTAATTTGATCATTTTAATATATAACTTTTCATGTTTTCTATTTGCATGTGTTTATTTTTCTTACAAAAATGATCTTATGTTACTTGGAATCTGCTTCTTGTCATTCAATAATACTAGGTATTATTTCATGTCTTTAAAGATAATATAACAATATTTGAAATAATCGCAGAGTATTTTCTTGCTTAAGCATACCAAAATATATTTAACCAATCCTGAAAAAAAAAATAAAGAGAGAGAGAGAGATTCAGGCTATTAGAAGTTGTCTCTATCATTGACGAGACCACAGTGGATGACTGTCCATGTGCCTATGGGCACCTGCCCAGCTACGTCTTGAGCACAAATTGGTAAAGTGGAACATTTGGGTAGGAAAAGACACATATTTCTTAAATGACCACCATATTTATTACCAAATTATATCAAAGATTGGATACATTTATATCCTCCAAGAAATTTATCAGGGTATCCTTCTCACCATACCCTGGTCAATAATGACCAGCAGTAGTCATTATTAAAAGTCAATTCTTTTTTTTTTTTTTTTAAAGATTTTATTTCATTATTTTTAGAAAGAGGGGAAGGGAGAGGGGCAGAGAGGGAGAGAGACATCAGTGTATGGTTGGTTGCCTTTCACCTGCCTCCAGCCACAGACCTGACTGAGACCTGGTTTGCAACCTGGTTATGTGCCCTGGCTGGGGAATCGAACCTGCGACCTTTGGGTTTGCAGGCCAGTGCCTTGACCACTGTGCTACCAGCCAGGGCTAAAAGTCAATTCTTAATTCAAAGAATTGTATCTCTAGTGATAGAAGTTTCTGGAAGACCAACAAGATATTTGGGTGGCTCAAGAATGGCTTCTCTTCAATTGTATACCATACTACAACATTTCTTCCATCTAGGTCTCCACC
Source organism: Noctilio leporinus (assembly GCA_004026585.1). Lineage (NCBI taxonomy): Eukaryota > Metazoa > Chordata > Mammalia > Chiroptera > Noctilionidae > Noctilio > Noctilio leporinus. The sequence continues at coordinate 68,773 of PVIW01000732.1, forward strand.
AAACTGACCTTGACTCCTCATACTTCAGCCAGACCAACCAAGGGAGGGGGCAGAGATCATTCCCTGCCATGCAAGTCAACAACTGCAGCTGTGAAAAATGTGACATGACACCATCTTCTGGTGCACCTCCAAACATCTGGCAGTTATCATGGGTAAAAAAAAATACCGTTTTGCCCTCAGTGGTATTATGTTCTGTAATACTAGCTACTCATTCTTCCCTCTGATCTATACAAACTTTTCTCTGATTTTAAAAAACGTAAAATAAAAACCATCAAGTGACATTCCTATTAGCATGGACCAATATGGGCAGCCTGACCAAAAAGAGGAGCCTTGATTCATCTGACTCTCCAACACACTGCCCCAAACAGCAGTCTCCAAGTTATCCTGAGGAAAACCAGTGTCCTGCAAGAAGTCTCAAATTATCACCATCATGAGATAAGTCTGTAAAATGCTGCCAAAGTGATATGCACGCATTCATGGACAGATGACTGAACAAATGGATAAAACAGATATTAATGCCTCTACTTCTATAAAACTAAAGAGTTGAAAGTCCTCTAAATTATTTGAATGTTTAATATAATTTTAAATCTTTCAAAGAACATATATTTAATGATACCACCAATCTAGTTATTAATAGTCATTACTCTTTTTCGATACATCTTCCACTTAAAGGCTGCACATGAAGCTCTGGATTACACCTGGGTCACCTCTGGTGACTATGAAGATGTACATATTTATGTCAGGATTATTTACCAATTACATATGCTTTTTCTCTAATCCAGTCAATAAAAATAATTGTGTACTTCACTACTTTGATAAGGGTATCCACCCAAAATTGCCTCTTGTATTATAAGGAAAATATGTACATTACGTTGTTTACAGAAAAAAAAAAAAAAAAAAGTGTAATTTCTTGATTCAGATGTGCAAATAAGACCTATAAAAAGCTAAGGAAGGTCAATAATAAAACTGAGAGGGCAGAACAGACATGTCATCCTTGGAGGAGGACAGCAAGATGAGGTTTCTAGGAGACAGAATGGAGCAAAGAGGTTCTTGAGCTCCTTCTCAGCCAGGGTCACTTACAGCCCATGACTTCCCAATTTCTGCCCTCAGAGCCCGTGCCAACCCTCTCTAGGTAGGGTTGGGATGATGACACAATTTAACCAACCTACAAAGAGTTCATGTGTATCTTAAAGAGGTTAAGTAACTTGAGAAAGTAATGGATCCAGGCTGAAAACGAGAGAGCCGAACCCAGACTTCCTTACCCCATGCAGGGGCCACTGCTCTGTGGATGACTGCCTGCCCTGGTGTAGGCACATCCAGGACAACCATCATAAAGTCCTGACTCTTATCAAAAGCACCCTTCTGCACTTAGAGGCCTTCCTCATGGACATACTCACACAGTGAGCCTGAGCTGCAGCCCAAGGACAGCTCCTCCATGCCCCAGTCCTTCTATATTAGCGATTCCACCCTCTGCAGCCCGAAGCACTTCCCTGCCCCTGCCCCTGCCTCTGCATAGCTCTCAGCATGCCCCACTGTCCCTGCACAGGGATGGGAACCCTGCCCTCTTCCCTGACAGAGTCAAAGGCTCAGCAAAACTTCATTCATCTGGAGATGAAAAAGCAGCTCTTCTCTGTCCTGCATGCCTTAGGGGTGACTTCTACCAGGTGATGAATAAAACATGATCACTTTGCGTAAACTCAGAAAAGCACTTCTTTCCCTAACCAAATTAAACATGTAAAGAATGAATCAGGCTTTTCCTGGCAGCCTACAATCAGTTATTCCTTTTTCTTTTTCCTTAAGATTTTATTTATTATTTTCAGAGAGAGGGGAGAGGAGAGAGAGGCAAAGAAGGAGAGAAACATGAATGTATGGTTGTGTTTCACCTGCCTCCAGCTACAGACCTGGCTGGAGACCTGGCTTGCAACCTGGTTATGTGCCCTGGCTGGGGAATCAAACCAGCGACCTTTGGGTTCCCAGGCCAGCACCTTATTCTCTGTGCCACCAGCCAGGGCCTAGTTATTCCTTTTAAAATCCCCATGTGGCAATCTTGCCTCAGTTGGCTGCACCATGTCATCCCCAACACTAGGGTCCAGCCCAGTGACACCGGGGCACATATGAACAGCCAAGCCTACCCTCACTGGGTCACAGAAATGTTAATAGAAAGCCCCTCTTCTTCCACCAAGACTCCCCAAAGTCAGCACTGCGGGGCTGAGGCTCACTAAGGCTGGCGAGCTGCCACTATGGCGGCTCTGTGCGTTCTTGAGGAGCTTACCTGCAACCTGCAGTGAGCAGGACTGAAAAAAGGAAGCAGGACAGACATCGACTTGTGAAGATGCACCGAAGCCATGCCATTTCTCAGCAGACATTCTTCTTGACACACGGCCAACCCCTTACAAAATGCCTCAATGACCACCTCTCTCCACTTAAGTTCCTAAGCTTATCCAGTTTGATGATGCCGATGAGCTCACTTTTGAAGAGATCTTTTCTTTTTCTATTTTAGGGGGAAGTGAAAGGGAGCACCTTCCTGCAAGCCAGGCAACCCAGAGGGTGTTTCTTATACACTGTTCAAATCCCACCTTCACGTCTACTCTGTGAAATGGCATTATTACCCCCATTCCAGAGTTAAGGCAACTTTGGCCTGACACCCTAAGTGTCAGATGACTGGCCCCGCCCACCCCAACACCAGATAGGCTGCCTCACCTTAAGAAATTCTTCAACATTCAACCCCAGGCATTCGATCTATTTTCCCCTTATCCTAAATTTATCCTATTACTTTCTGTCACTATTAGACACTCAACTTCCTCTCAAGATATCTCTACCTGACATTAATTCATTGCTCAGTGAAGTAATTAGATCCCTTACTCTTCCTTTATCAAATACCCTGTTTCCTTAATTACCCCGAATAAGAGAAGTTTCGGGATTCCCCCTGGGGATTCTAGTTCTGAATGCTTGCCGGCTAAAGCCAGAGCTCTAAAAAGACATCCTCAAACACTGATATCACAACAACTTTCAGCACCATTTAGCAACAGACATGTATATATTATGTATACATGCATAATGTGGCTATTACGTACCAGTCCTGTGTGACAACACGTATGGGCTGATGGCTGCCAGAGGGGTGGCGGCCATCCAGTGTTTGCTGAGTGCCTATGATGTCTCCATAGTACATGTTACCTCTCTAATCTATTGTGCGTGGTATATGTTACCTTCTCTAATCTACTTTACAAATAAGCAGATCTAGAGGCTGTCAGTCCTTCTGCTGGAAGCAAGGGAGACAGGGTTACACAGCCCTAGAGCCCCAACCCCTCTAGTGGCATGCCACCCACTGCTGGACACAGAGCCAAGGGCCACTGGGCATATATGGAACAAACCAGCCCCAGGCTTGGAGCTCCAGCCTAGCTGGGAAACTTGGCTGTACGTCAGAAAAAGAACCCAAAGCTTAAGGGAATGCTTGCAGTGGGATGGCAGGGTGTTAAAACAAGATATCCTGAGGCGGGAGGAGCCAGGCACTTGGGAGTCCCTGAACAGAAGGAGGAATCAGGCCGTGATGAGGGAGAGAGGGGCTGATCCCTACGGACAACCCCTCCTGTGGGCTCCCTGCACACAGATCCCACTGGGCAGCAGTCACTTTCCAGGGTCATTCCCTTCTGCCCAGCTGAACATTCTCTAGGTGCCCCAACGCTTCCCAAACTCTCCCTTCTCACTCCTCCCTACCTGAACTTGGTTGTGCATATGGCCTTGGGCATTCTGTGATGGACATAGAGTCAACCCAAATCACAGGCCCTTTTCAACGCGTCTCTGAACAGCTAAATGAGGCTAATGGGAAAGTGGGCAGGAAGCCCAGGCTGACGTTCATCCCCCAAGCCACCTGGCGATATTTCCCTTGAGAAGTCATCAGTCAACAGCAAGCCCAGGGACACAGCCTTGACTGTTACGCATTTCTGCAAAGAGCACAATGATACATATCAAAGTTCTACATCAAAGTGGAAACTGTGAGAATAATCCACCTGCCATCAGTATGTGTGGATAAATCCACATCCTATTAAATAGCCAATGTTGCTCAAGCACATGCCACTCATTTCTCTTTATATAGGCACACACTTGAGTCTCTAAAACCTTGCTGCTTAAGTCTGGGCCACCTCTAGAGCATCCTTTTAAACCAGGTGGGTACTCAAAATACACCCAGGTGCAAATAACCAAAGTGTCTCCATTTGTTTTATACCACCCACACTTACCACCCCATCTTCCCATACTCATCTCCCACTCCAGCTTGCCTGACTTCAACTTGGGAAAATGCATTTCTACCTCTGCATTTTACACTGGACCTTCCCTGTTTCTATTTTTTTCTCATTTGCTCATTCTAAAATTTATATATGTGAGCTCCTGTGTACCAGCATTGTGGTAGCACACAAGAGAAATGCAAAGCCTGTAGCATGCTGTCCATGGAGTACAGGGGTCTAAGTGAATGGACGTGAGGCATAAAAGGGCCTGGTGAGCAATGCACACATGTGCCATAGGAACTGAAAGAAAGTAGACTCCTCTGTCTAGAGAGATCAGCAGAACCCAAGTGGAGTAGGAATTCTGTGAGGCAGAGAGCAGAGGGAAGGCCTTTCAGACAGCAGAGCATCACTGAACCAAGCACAGAGGTGGCAAGGTACAGGATGTGTCTGGGGCCTGCTTACCCAGAAAGGAGAGTTTCTAGGATGACAGACATGGCTAAAAATGGAGACCAGATGTCGCCGGTTGAAGGCAGGCTCAATGTAAGGAGTTCACCTTTATTTCCCAGGCAACAGGAGGATATCAAAGATTATCTGAGCCGCTGTGCTGTTTTGTGGAGTAGTATCACTGTGTAGAAAGGACTGGAAGTGGGCAAATAGAAGTAGGAATGCTGCGCAGGAGATGCACTGGGGCACCTCGCCTCTTGCGGTTGCCGTGGAAATAGAAAACAGAAGCCAACAGATACAAATGGCTTTTTTAAGGAAAATGATGACCTGGTGACTGTGCTGGCAACAAAGAAGAGGATGCAGTCCAAGATGATGGTGATGTTTAGAGTAGACATTTATCCTTTTGGGTGCTTAGCATCTATTCCCCTTTCTACCTGGGAGAATCCCTACCTGGTGCTTCTTGATGACAGCAGGGCCCCATGTCTTCCAGAGAAGCTGAAGGAGCCAGACCTTCCTGCCTTCCCCTGGCAGCCACTGTTCAGATGTGTGACCTACCTCCACCCATCAGATGGTCCCAGCTGGGACTTATCAGCTTGAAGAATGACAAGGACATAAGCACAATGTAGGGTTCAATCCCAGAAAAGGCACCCAGAGGTGATGGCCAGCCCGAGGGGTACAATTGAGCCATTCAGCTTTTGTGGTACAGTTTGGGCTGAGCTTCCTGAGATCTGACAGAGTGCAGCTCTCCAGCCAGTGATTCTGTAATGACCCTAACGGCCCCCCGTCAATTCCTTTAGGCAGAATCATATAGGTAAAAATATCAAACCACTGCCATTGTTCCAAGGCCTAACTAGACTGCAAACACCATTAGGACACAGGCTGACATTTACTATACCCACCAGCTCCACCTCTTCCAACAAAACCCACTCCATTTTCACATCTAGCATGGCCCCTTGGGCAGAGCAGACACTCCGTGTATACCTGTGTACATACTGCCTGTGTACATGTTGCCTAGGCAACACTCTCAGAAGCCCTTCACGTGAGTTAAAAGTCCTACTGCCGCCATGTTGATAAGACTTTATGAAAGTACTAAGAAATCAGGTAGAGAAAGAACAGGAATAGAGTAACACTGAAATACATATTTTATGATAATTTTTGTTTCACTGCGTATCCAGGAGGAAGAGAAAGTGGGTACAAGTACAGATGAAACAAGGCTTGTCACGCCTGAGTAGATAACTCTTAAGCTAGCAATAGGCATATGGGGTTTATTATGTTACTGTTCTGCTTTTGATATTGAAATGCCCACAATAAATACTTTAAAAGACCAAATAATATCAAAATTAAATGACTCAGCATGAACGGAAAGGGGATTGTGATCTCTGGTAACTATGTGGTAAAAATTACTCCGAGCTCCATGTATTTAGGAAAAGCTGAGATTTTGTAATAATGTAAAACCTCCATTTATTAAAGTGCTTATCACAGGGGGAGAGGGTGCTTCAGTAGGGACTCCCCACTGAGGGGTCTGGGAGCAAAGAGCGAGAGGGGGAGGGGTGATACACTCTACCACGCAGCTCACGCCATTTCCTTGCCCACCCTGCACGGAGGGCAACTGAAAAAGTGGCTGACATGGTGAAATACACTTGCACACATGGAAACTTTGTCATCCCACAAGTTCAGGGTCAGGAAATGAGAACATGTGAAAACTTGCGGGTGCCAGAAACACACGCACAACTGTGCAGAGATAACTTTCACCTTTCAGCAGACTTTTAATCTTGTAACTCCCATCCTGCCACCCCTGGGAAGGTTGCGTGTAGATCTACTGGAGGAGTGTCTGGCTGCCCACCTATGGGGACCCACCTATGGGGACTCACCTTGTGTCAAGAAGCAAGGGTGTCCACTCAGGTTTGAGTGCTTTCTGAATCAGCCAGTGCCATGCCAATGCTTACACTGAGACTTCTGAAGGGACTTGCTTGAGAATGACATGCACATGCCACAAACTCTTTGACAATTAAAGACAGAAAATCCATATCAATGAAAGATGCACTATAAGGTATAAGTTTACCTCTGGGGGGTGTCTTCTTTTTCTTTTTTAAGATTTTATTCATTATTTTTAAAGAGAAGTTCAGGGAGAGAGGAAGAAAGGGAGAGAGACATCAATGTATGGTTGCCTTTCACCTGCCTCCAGCTATAGATCTGGCTGGAGTCCTGGCTTGCAACCTGGTTATGTGCCCTGGCTGGGAATTGAACCAGCGACCTTTGGGTTCTCAGTATCCACTGAGCCACCAGCCAGGGACCTGGGGGTGTCTTCTTTTACCTTCTTCTGCATCATTTAATTTTTGGAAGGTGCTCACTGATTGAGTAACTGCATGTATTGATGATCCAGTTCTCATCACTGGCTCTGGGGCTTGGCTGCCCTGGCTGCAAATCCTTATGGGGAGGAGCTGCCTTCTCCTGTCCACACGCCGTTCATGCATGCTCAGCCGCCACCCCTTCTCCACCCAGGACACTCGCGCTGGAGACCCTGAGCTCCCTGCTCAGCTGCCCTTATGTTCCCTGAGCTAAATGTCATTCCTTCTCTGCAATACCATCTGCTTCTATCACAGACTAACACACATGAGATGTGTGTTCTACAACTGATACATGCTTTATTACTGTTGTAATGTCCACTAGTGACTACAAGGTTACCTTTTCAGAGGCCCCTACGGAAGATTCTCAGGCTGTCTGGATTCCTAAGAGGACCCGCTCTGTCCACATAGGCTCATCCACTGGACCTCCCTTTGGGTTCTCCTTGTAGGGTGGAGCACCATCCTCGCTTGAAGAAATCCTATCATTCTGACAGTAAATGCTCCCGATCAAAGCTATTGAAAAGGTCAATTCCCTGGAAAGAAATCTTTTCTCCAAGGTAATCCCTGTCTTTCTCTTTGAAACAGCATTTCTCAAGGGTATTGGGAAACACTACTTCTGCATTTTTTTCAAAGTAGGGCTTTCACCAGGTCTCCAGCCAGGTCCATAGCTGGAGGCAGGTGAAAGGCAACCATACATTAATATCTCTCTCCCTCTCTGCCTCTCTCTCCCTTCCCCTCTCTCTGAAAAATAATAAATAAAATCTTAAAAAATAAAAGTCTGGCTTTCATATGGCCAAATAAGTTTGAGGAACTTTGCATGCTACATCCCTATTTGAAGACTCACGCACATCTTAGCATAGTCAAGGCTGCAAGTAAGACAATTTTTTAACATATCATGTCCTCTAATAACATCCAGTGAAAGTAGAGTTCTCTAGGAGACCCCCTCTCCTCCTTGGGATGTTGTAGCTACAGCTTGACAGTCCCAAAGAAGTTAAGCAGAAGCCAGAGGCAATCCTGTGGCCTTTTGTCACCTGTTTATCTAGAGGCCATTGACACACAGCCCCTTAGATGCAAACCCCCCACCCCCAGGCTCTGGCCATAACCTCATTTCTGTCCTCTTTAGCTGATTCTGGATATCAAGGTCCATTTCCACTGGTCATTGGGCACAGAGGATACAAGAGATTGGTTTTCAACGCATGTTCTACCTTCCTCCCAGCGTGTCCCCCTGCCCTGCAAAGGATAGAAAGCTAAAAACCCCAACTCCCAGATCTCTTCCCACTAAGGATCCAGATGTGAGTTAGGCTGGGCCAATCAGAGGTACCTGTATGGAACTTGGAAAGCAAAAGTGAGGCAGGGACCACGCCTCTGCTGTTGCTGCCCTTTGCTGGACAAGCCAAGTCCAGGAGTTACCTGGTTCTGCCTGACAGTTATCGCTGAGCTGTCTGCCTCTAGGTGCCAGCTTCATGAGTGTCAGGAAGCAAGACCAGGACACCATTTGCATATATGAATCATAGCAGTGTGACATGATTCTGATCATGAGAAGCTCTCAAGCACGGCACTCCCAACGTGGCTCTGGGGAGACGCTTCAGACGGAAAAGAGGCAGCAGCATCCTTGGTGGTTCCAGCTCTTTCGTTTGGCTTTGAACACTCAGTCCAGACACCTCTACCTGGACATCTGGATCTTCAGAACTCTTCATAATTCTTCAAGCCATTTAATTGCCTACCACAAATCCCTTCCTCCCTAAGTTTGCTATAGTGAATCTTCTCCCTGAGACTGAACTGGGGCCAACATTCCAAGGCAAGCTGTGTTCCAGCAAGGAGGATCTAATCTCTCAGTCTCCCCTTGATGGTGGTGGAATTTCACTGTCCGTGTTCCATCCCTGTAGGAAGCCTCCTGTAGAGCTGACTGCATCCAAAAGGCTAGAAACCTGCCAAGCTGACATTTTGCAAGCAAGCAAGCAGCCCCGGTCAAGTTCGACACAGACACCTGCCTCCCACCCAGTCATGAGACAGCAATGCCGCAAGTGTATGTTCGAAGCCACTAGAGGTAGACATCATGCAAAACCCAGTCATCAGAGCTTACAAGAAAGAGAAATACACCCCAGTTCGAATTCTAGCCCAGGTCACTTAAAACTCTCGGAGCTGCAGACCCCTATTCTGCGGGGACAGTGATATCATCCACCTTGCTGGAGGACAGGAAGGAAGTCAGTGGACCTAAAAGGTCTTAGGGGAAAGAAAGAGTATTCTATTAAAGAGTGGCAGTTATACTAATTAATGTTATTAGCGTACAAGAATCATAACCCAGATAGAAACCTTTTTTTCCCCATATTTTTAAAGACACTTGCCAAATCTTTAACACTCATACTTTTCAGCACATTGGCATTTAGACACAAAGTTTTACAAGCTTCATAAAAAAATCACAGTACTTGAAGTGTAATGATTCCTTTAGGTTACAGCCAAGTGCCGGGAAGGTTTTTAAAAAACGATTTCATTTCAACAGTCAAGACTCACTTCAAGGCCACTGTTTTTATGTCTTTGTGAGCTGTCCTACAAGATGGCCGGACTATTTCCTGGTCCCACAGAGTTCTGGGCTTGCATTGTTGCTGTTGTTTGTTTTTAAGGAAGCATCACTCCTGCTTCTTCGGTTTTTGACACAACAGGAAGTCAGCATGGCAGGTTTGTTTCACTGCTAGCCTGAAAACGCTGTGTCCCTTGAAGCGAACGCTCTTGACGCAGTCTCTAAGTGCTGCTCTCAGATAACAGGCAGCCATGTGCCAGGGGTTCTCAGGAACAAACAGTCTAATAGACAGGGAAGCAGGCAGCAGCCTGTCCAAGGGGAAGGAACTCAGCGCTCCAAGCATGCAGAGAGGGGGTCGGATAGAAATTGGGACAAGTGACAGAAGGGGAGTGAGAGTCACCAGCAACCGGAGCTCCCTTGGGCAAGGGCAATTCTACAATCACCTTACCATGCATTCCAGGTCCCAGAAGAGAGGTCACCAAGCATGTAGGGCCCAGAGCCCACCAGCCCACCAGCCAGGTAAGAGTTACACCTGCCAGGAAAACCTGGGTTGGTAGCAAATGGCCCACGCACCCTCTTATTGAGAAGTGGGGGGGGGGGGGAATGAAGAGGAAGAGGAGCAGGAATAGGAGGACAGGGATTCAGGCCCTGAAGAGATGGAGGCATTCCTTCCAATCCTGATTCTTGGATTTATGTGGCAAAGAAACAAAAACAAACAAACAAACAAAAACCTTCATTCAAATCAAACAAGTAACTCCACAGGATTCTTCTCAGACTCCCTAGTACATTTAAAATAAGATTTAGCTTTTTAAATTTTTCTTACGTACAAATAACATTCTGAGAAAATATCAACATAAAATCAAAAGAGGCGAAACTGTACAAATGTGCCCATTTTTTTTTTTTAAACCATAAGGGAAACCATTTCACACTGCAACCTGGAATCATAGGAGTTGCTCTAACCCCAAAACCTGCCCTTTAGGATGTTGAAAGCATTTGCTTTAACTCAAGAACGAAATCTCATTCGTTGTCAAAGACAGGCGAAAAAAAGTGTTACGGTTATGATTCCACACTGCCCAAATAGCCAGGCCAAGTGCAATCAAAGGGATAGATGCATTCATGTAGATTAAGTGCTCTCTAAAATGAAGCTGGCTGGGCTTGTTTTGTGTGTTGGACGACAAATTTAAAAATATACACAGCCACCCTCTACCACCTGATTACTGGCAGGAGCTTCCTTCACGGACAAGAGAGTGAGCTGCAGATACAAAAGTCCCAGCAGAAGGGCTTTGAGTGCCCAGCCTTCTGAAGAGAGCTTTGCTGTATTCTCTAGGATCTTAAGAAAAAAAAAGGAAGCTTTGTCAGGTCCCTTCCCTCCAGACACACACATCATTTTATTTGGAAGTCACATGGTGTGATTAAATTTAACTGGGTGGAGCAGTGGAAAACCACAGTATTAACAACATAATTCTTTTTGAGGAGAGGTTCTGCCAAGTGCAAGGGAGATAATACTGAAAGCTTTGTGCCGCTAGGCACTGCTTTCGACATTTGTTTCCAGTGCTGGGGTACCGAGGTAACAGTACAGCTCTGCCCACCATGGCCCAGCTTCTGAAAATCCAAATACTGAACACTCCCGGAACCTTGGTCATTTGGGCTCTTGGTGAAAAAATTATGACCCACATATGAGTGAGTATGTGCAGCTTATATACTTATGTAAGTGTATGTCTGTGTGCTTTCACGTGTCCAATTTCTGGAAGGTTACATAAAAGTAAACATAAGTCATCCCTTGGAGGGGTAGAACTGACTGAGGGTACGGGTGTCATTCATGCTCCACTCTTTACCTGCCTTTCCTAGTTGAATTTCTACTACAAATACATGTCTTCTATAATTAGAAAAACTAGCATGAGGCCCTGGCCAGGGAACAAAGTTGGTTACAGCATTGTCCCTATACGCCAAGGTTGTGGGTTCAACCCCAGATCAGGGTATATACAAGAACTGACCAATGAATGCATAAATAAGTGGAGCAATAAATTAATCTCTCTCTCTCTCTCTCTCTCTCTCTCTCTCTCTCTCTGTTTCTCCCTCACCCCTTTTCTCTTTCTCTAAAATAAAGAGAAAAAACTAGCCATGAAAACATTTTAAAAAATCACTTCAGAAGCCCACAGGCCAGGAACTCGAACGTTCTCAGCGGCCAAGAAGCTGTAAAGGTGCAAATGTTTTGCAGTTATAAAATTCCTTATAGTTTACAAGATATCTACTGTCTCCCTGTCTTCTTGTAACAGTGTCATAGGCATCCAGACAAAACACTAAGTGTTCTGCTTGGGGCTACAGGGGCCATACTGGTGGGACCTAGACTTGACCCTCCTTCCTCACTGACATCCTGTCTTGAGACTGTGAACCTTGAGCAGGTCACTTGTGGGTCTTGATTTACTCATCAGTAAAATTACAGGCATTCTTTCAACAAATGAGTAAATAGTATTCTCTCTGCCAAAGAAGAAACTGAGGTCAGAGAGGTCAAGTAACTTGGCCAATAACACAGACAGCACTTGAACCCAGAACCTTCTCCCTCCACTTCCTGGCTGCTATTCCAGGCCGCCTCCGCAGACTTTTCCTCCACCTACTACAGTGCTGGTGGCAGGCCTCTTGATGCTCACAAGAGTCTTGGTTCATGACAATTCATAAAAACAGGTATTCCAGAAACTGTGTGGTGGGGACAGAGGCCAATAAGCAGTCGACCAGCCTACCTCCCAAGGAGCTTACCAGAGGAGCCTTCCAGACTCTAGGCCTGGCTCTCTCTGGGCATTAGCCACGGGCCACAGCTGGTGGTGTAATGAGTTCTGACATCCACGCCACAGGGCCAGCCAAGATTCATCCCCGCAGGGCCTCGGACTTCTCTCTGGAGTGCCTCACCATTGCACTCAGCTTCCAATCAATGCAAACCCAATCACCAGGTAATCTTAATGAAGTCAAAATCCATACTTGGCTCTATTCATGAGCAACCTGTTTATGGTGGCCTCCAAAATGACAGGGTTAAAATGCAGTAAACATATACAACGAACACACATACGTGGGTGCCTAGAGGAGGAAGAGTGAACATTCAAAACAGTTCTGAAACAAACATGAAGTTGAATATGTGAGGACTTTTCTTCCCCCACTAAGATTTAAGGCCCAGAGGGTCAAATATTTTCACAGTGACTGGTCATCACCACACACTGCTGTGGAGTGTGGTTTCAGCCTGGCTTTGCCAGATAAACCAATGGCAAACCTCGACATTTCCGAGTAGTAGCCAGCATTATTAAAAACTTCCAAGTCCTGAATGAGGCCTGCTTTCCTCCACAGAAGTTCGTCCTGCCAGGGGTGAAGACAGAAGCCAGCGCTGCCCTGGACTTAGAGGCTTAGATACACCACATGAAGTTTTGTTTTTTAAGATTTTATTTATTATTTTCAGAGAGATAGGCAGGGAGGGAGGAAGAAAGGGAGAGAAGCATCAATGTATGGTTGCCTTTCGCAAACTGCCTGCAGCTATGGACCTGGCTGGAGAACCACAAAAAGATTTAAAAAGAAAAGCTCAGTGCAGGCTCAAAGGGGCAGGAGGACTCATAAGTCCTAGATCATAGGGCGAGCTCCTTCCATTCCTTTTCTGCTTTATCCTTTCCCATTTGTGGACAAGTCCCTAAGGTCAGGGAGGCATTGAAAAGTAGGCCAATTTTTTCCATAATTCAAGAAAGAACAATACCCTCCCAAAAGCAAAGGGAGGAAAAGCATCTGTGAGGGACCCAATCAATACCTGCTTATCCTATAATAACAATTCCCCAGATATCCCTTTTCACAGGAGTTGAGGAATTCAAGTCCCTAAGACATCCCAGGGGGTCATAGGGGGGCCCAACACCACAGAATAAAACTAATCCGCCCTGGCTGGTAGCACAGTGGATAAGGTGCCGGCCTACGAACCCAAAGGTGGCAGGTTCGATTCCCCAGCCAGGGCATGTAACCAGGTTGCAAACCAGGTCTCCAGTCAGGTCTGTGGCTGGAGGCAGGTGAAGCACAACCATACATTGATGTCTCTCTCCCTCTCTGCCTCTCTCCCTTCCCCTCTTTCTAAAAATAATAAAATAAAATCTTTAAAAAAAAAAAAAAACTAATCCAATGAAGCAACCCCCTAGGTCACTGCCTCAGACCACTGTGTGATTGAGACCATGAGGCCAGGGGTGTTGCACCAACCCACATGTCCCTTCACAGCTTCCACATGGAAGTATTCTAACAGGACAGCCTTACTCCGAAATTTCAAAACTTGCCCTCCAAACAGTACTAATTGCATCACCATAAAAAAGTTAGGGAGTAAGACTGGTCACCAAAGAGGAGAAATAGCTATAATGGAGCAATTTCATCTCGAAGCTTTCCAAAAATACTTATGTTTCACAGAAACACCTTTTCCCTTAGCCTTTCAGAGCTGACACATCAGCATTTTGGAAATAACTCATAACCCCAATGAAGGCAGGGAAATGCCTCGGCTGAGACTGTGCTGTAATGAGGCACGGAGCTTCACATGCCCAGAAGTCCTCAAGCTACCACTGAGCTCCTAGTGTCTGGTTAAACTGACAATTGCATGCAGCTCTGGGCAGCCTCAGAAAAGCCACTTATCATTCACTCTTGTCCCTTGAAACAGTACAGTGTAAGACTAAGAACACAGATGCCAGAGTCGGAAGGGCTGTGTTCAAATCTTGATTCTGCTTCTTCCTGTGGCCCTTGGTTATTCCCTCACCCTGGGCCTCAGCTTCTTTATCTATGAAAATAGGTATAATAATATCTAAAATATGGCATTGTTGAGATAATGAATTAAAATACATGATATGATTAAAATAATTCTTGGGATGCAGTAGCACTATATAAGAATTGACTAGAAGTAATTATAATTACTTAATGCACGTTTACTGATAACCTACTAGGCACTGTGAATACAATGACTTTTTTAAAAAGTTTTTATTTATTATTTTTAGAGAGAGGAGAAGGGAGAGAGACATCACCTGTCTCCAGGCTGGTGACCTGGCTTGCAACCTGGTTATGTGCCCTGGCTGGGAATTGAACCAGCGGCTTTTAGGTTCGCAGGCCAGCACCTTATCCACTGTGCCACCAGCCAGGGCTTACAATGACTTTTAAATTCCAGTAAAAATAATAACTATAGTCATAAATCTCTGACTTGGGTCCTTAAAGGTCATTGGTGTTATTATACATTATCAAAATATAGTAATGAGGCTGGGAATGTCTTTAGATTTCAAATGTGTGTACCTAGACCACAACATTTGCCTCATCCTTTGGTTTTCAGTACATACAAGATAAAATTAAAATTAAAACGCAGCATGTTCTATATCTGGATTGTCTTAATTCTGTGGGTTCTTTCTTCCAACAGACAATGCACAGAGCTGGAAACGTAGACACAGTAAGATGCCAGCTACAGCTCCTAAAGGCAAATGCATCCTGAAATCTTGACAGAGCAGTTCTGAACCCTTAATATCTAGTTCTTACTTATTAATTCATGGAAATGTGACAAACAGTGCTTCTTTACAGAACATAATTCAGACCACCATAGTCCTTTGGGCCTAGCCAGTACCTACATATCAACAAATATTCTGCTGCACTCATTTTTCTAGAGACCAGATGTTTTATTTGTTGTGCATATACTATGACCTAGCCTCTAGTGATACACACACACACACACACACACACACACACTCCCTACTCTCACATAGCTATCTAGGCAGCAAACAGATTTTTTAAATCATAAAATAAACAAAATTAAATTGAGACAGATGGCATAAAGGAAAAAATAGAATTATGCTAATATATAACAAGGAGACCTAATTAAGACTGGACTCAGCCAAGTCACTGAAGAAGTGACATTCGAAGTGAGGCATCCAATTTCTGGTAATGGAAAGATTAGATACTTGAGCCAACTGTATTACTAAAAATAATAACCAAAAAATTGCTGGATAAAATTGTTAAAATTCCTCTTTAAAGTATCAGAGTGCCAATCTTGGAAAATTAAAATTTAATTTGGAAGATTTTTTTCAAGATTAAGAGGATAGAATCAACTGATTAAAACCTCCCAAAGCTAACATTACATTCAAAAGGGAAAAACTGAAAGTGTTTCCCTTAAAATCAGGAACAAGACAGGAATGTTTACTTTTACTACTTTTATTCAACAGAGTACTGGAAGGCCTAGCCATAACATTAGACAAGAAAAAATAAAATGCATCCAAATTGGAAAGGAAGAAGTTAAACTGTCATTACTAGCAGATGATATAATACTATGTACAGAAAATCCTAAAGATTCTACCAGAAAAATTACTAGAACTGATAAATGAGTTTAGTCAAGTAGCAGATACAAAATTAATATTCAGAAATCAATTGCATTGTTATATACCAGTAATAAGCTATCAGAAAGAGAAATTAAAAAAGCAATCCCATTTTTTTGGTGTTAAGTTTTGTAAGTTCTTTATGAATTTTGGATATTAACCCCTTATCAGATGTATTGGCAAATACGTTCTCCCATTTCATGGGTCATCTTTTTATGTTGTTGATAGTCTCTTTTGTTGTGCAAAAAAAGATTTTTTTTTGATGACTCTGGTTAAAGGTTTATCAATCTTATTTATCTTTTAAAGAATCAGCTCTTGGATTTATTTATCTTTTGTATTGTTTTAGACTCTATTTCATTTATTTTTGCTTTAATCTTTATTATGTCCTTTTTTCTAGTCACTTCGGGCTTTGTTGTTTTTTTCAAGTTCCTTTAAGTGCAAAGGTTGATTGTTTATTTGAGCTATAGACTGAATGTTTATGCACCCCCCCCCCATCTACCACCTAGAATTCATGAAATCCTAACACCCAATATGTGATTAGATTAGGAAGTGGGGCCTTTGAAAAGTGATTAGGTGATGAAGATGGAGTCCTCATGAATGGGATTAATACTTTATTTTTTTAAACAATTTTATTCAATATTTTTAGAGAGGAGGGAAGGGAGGGAGGAAGAAAGGGAGAGAAACGTCTATGTATGGTTGCCTTTCACATGCCTCCAGCTACGTACCCGGCTGGAGACCTGGCTTGCAGCCTGGTTATGTGCCCTGACTGGGAATCAAACCAGCCACCTTTGGGTTCTCAGGCAGGTGCCTATCCACTGAGCCACTTAGATTAATATTCTTTAAAAATACATCCCAGAGAGTTTCCTTAATCCTTCCACCAGGTCAGGATACAGCCAGAAAGTGAGCCGTTGCCAGACATGGAATTTTCCAGTGCCTCTATCTTGGACTTATAGCCATCAGAAAAGTGATAAATACATTTCTCCTGTTTTTGCAAAAACACACTATCTATGGTATTCTGTTATAGCAGTTCAAACAGAGTAAAACAGAAATAGCAGTATACATAGAATAAAACAGAGACCCCTGCCCTAAACTTGACTTAAGGTGGCTCTGGATACCAGGCACATAGCAGAAGCGACCACTGGGAGAAGCCACCTTCATTAACAGATTAAAGATAAAAATTTCAGCAGAATGAACCAAAAGTAGCCAAGTCTACAAGGAAACAAGGCACCATGGGCAAGAACTATCAGAAAACACCTAATAAGAACAAAGAGACAATAACTTCAAATACTGGAATTATCAGACTACAAGCCATGCTTAAGATGTTAAAAGATTTTTTAAAAGGCAAGTTTGAAAATATATTCCAGGAACAGGAAACATAGTGACCTGGGAGAGTTTAAAAAGAATCAAATAGAAATTTAAAATACCATAGCAAAATTTAAAAACTCAAGAAGAATTTAATATCAAATTAGATTCAGCTAGAGAAATACTTAAAAGGTTGGAAGAAATTATCTAGTGTGTACCACAAAAAGACAAAAGGATGGAAAACACAAGAGGGGATAGAAGATGCAGAAGAAAAAATGAGACAGCAGGATCCCAGAGACAGGAAAAAAGAATGGAGTAGAAATAGTACCTGAGGAGACCACAGCAGATAATTTTCCAGAACTTTTGAAAGATAACGGTATGTAAATTTAAACACCCATTGGATTCTAAATTAAATTTCGACACATTACTATGAAAATGTACACCATCAAAGACAAGCAGAAAAATCTTAGGGCTCTTGAAACACAAAACCAAAATACATATATCACCTTCAAAAGAGTGACAGACTGATAATAAGAAGCTTCTTAATGACAATTATGCAAGATAACGGAATGGCATTTTTAATATGCGGAATGAAAATAAATCCCTATGTAGAATTCTATACCAGAAAAAAATCAAGAATAAAGGCTATTGGAAAAAATTTTTGAACAAACAAAACTAAGTATTTGCCATGAGCACACTAATATGCATTTTAGGTAGAAGAAAATTATCTCAAATGATGAGCCTGAAATGTAAGAAAAAATAAAGGGCAAGCAAAGTGGTAAATCTGTGGATGTAACAACATAAATATTGGCTGCATGTAATAATAATTATAATATTTTTAAACTAGAGTTTCACTTAATATAACATTTTCATCAACAATAGTATATAAGACAACTAAGGGGGAGAGTACATGTAATTAATTATTTTAAGATCTTTTTAGTATTCAGAAAAAGGATAAAAAGTTTGATTAACATAAAATTTGATAAGCAGTCATGAAAGTATTTAAGTAGTAATTTCCAAGGCAATCACTAGAGAGAGAAAATGCAGTTTTCCAAACTAGTAAATGAGAAAAACAAATGATTTTTAAAACAGTCCAAAAGCAGTAAGGAGTGACCTATAACATCAAGTGGTACTATCTTATACCAAATCTATAGACAAATCTACCTATACTAGACCAAGCACAATAATAAAGAGCAACTTGGTCCATTTGGGAAACCATGTGACTTCACGGTGAATTTTGAGGTGAGGAGAAGCTGAAGATGACCAGGAGAACCATGAGGGCCAGATGATGGAGGCTTTGTATTCTGATAAAGAAATTTACATTTATATTTTGCAGATAATGAGAAACTGCTGAGGGATATTACACTGGAAAGTGATTTGGTGAGATGTGAATTTAAAACTATTCAGGTGAGACTGTAGATGATGAACTGAGAGTGGGGGTGAAAGTAGGGAGACCCATTAGACCCCTGCTGATTTTAGAGCTACTATCACTTCTTTATATTACCTTGGCCTCAAATGTATAACTTTCTCTATTAATGGACAAAGAAGTCTATATTTGGTTTTCCTTTTTCCTCCCAGATGCTGCTGTATAGCTCCTGCTCTGGGCTTCACCTGAAGGAGCTACATGAGGGTCTAGGCATCTGTCACTCATGCCCATACCATGCACATGCTCAGTCTTGCAGCAGCCTGGGAGGGAGCATGTGAAGACCAGAGGCACCTGTTTGAAAATCCCCAAACAGGTGCACTTTGTTTTCATGGGTTCCCTTAAATTATGAAATATGTATATATGTGTGTACATATGTGTAAATGAGTAGGTATGTACACACATTATACATATTTTGCAATTCATGTATTTATATCTGCATATGTTTGCTCTTACCAAAATTTAAAAAACAGGGTACTCTTACCTGCTTGAAACATAGGCCAAATAGATATAAGCTAGCCCCTCAAATTAAATAGATCAGAATCAGAAAAATAGAATGAGGCGCTTAAGTCCCAAATATCCCCTGTTGTCATCTGTTCAGTGGCGTATTTTGAAATCTCTGAGACCCAGTGCCAGCAGAAAGCAGGAATCATCTCTCTGTGAACAGTGGAACACTAAGCCACCAACTGCGTATTACTCACAAAGTATTTAGTTAGTGCCTGCAGGCAAGGGTTAAATGACACTTTAATAAAATTAACAAGCAGGGTATGCCAGTTAGATATTTGACACTTCCCACGGCCACTGCCCAAAGGATTCTTCCAAAGACCCAAGTCGCAGGGTTAGGAGGAAGGAAGCAGGGAGCCTCAAAAGAGTGGCAGTTGGCAACTGGCTCAGAGGTAAGTGACAAGTTGAAAGCACAGCTCATGGAGACCTGGTCCCACCGTACGGAGGGCCTACTGAGCATTGGCAGCCCACTCTAGGCTGAAGGACCTCTTCCCTCATTCAGCCTCTCAGATGGGTGGGAAAAGCCAAAACAATCACAGAAGCCCCCACAGCCTCCTCCTTTTGTCACCAGCAGGAACAAAGAAGCCA
This sequence comes from Noctilio leporinus, assembly GCA_004026585.1. NCBI lineage: Eukaryota > Metazoa > Chordata > Mammalia > Chiroptera > Noctilionidae > Noctilio > Noctilio leporinus. The sequence continues at coordinate 88,464 of PVIW01000732.1, forward strand.
TTGGTAGCAGTCAGCGAATATCTTAAATAGTGGTTTTTCCAGTAACAGGGACAGGGATAAAAGAGACCACCCCAAAGATCAAAGAATGAGGAGTTTGAGAGATGGAAACTAAGGCAAGCCTGGATCCCTAAGTAGGATTTTACCCATTGTGTGATTTGATAGAATTCTGTTTAGGGCCAATTCCTCTACTAGGTACCTTATCCCACTGTTTCATCTAAGCCTGTCCACATTGCTATGAAGTGGAGACTACTGCTTCATTTTATAGACAGGGAAGGAAGGGTTAAGACTCTGAAGAGTTTAACAAGGACATTTATCCAAGGTCTAGCTCCCTCCATAACCCCTCTTCTTTCTACCATAGCTCAGTGCCTCTCCCCAGACCAATGCGAAAATAGATTTCTCCCTTGAAAGGTCAAGATGAGATGCGGTTCTTGTGTGTGATAGGCATCCTTTAGCACTCGCAGCTGGGCTCACACTAAGCCATGGGGGCGCTGCCCAGGGAACATCTCTCAGGGAAGACTGGCATGGAGCTGAGACACATGCTGTCTCCAGGGAGATGGGACAGTGGAATCACAGGGCCTCTAGGAGGAGGAAGAAGGAAGCTGAGATGCTCCAGGGGGAAAAGGAAACTGCTGACTTCATCCTTTGACAAAAGGCATGACCTGAATCTCCCATAACAGGAAAAGGAACACAGGATTCTGCATTTACATCTAAATTATTTACTGAGTGTTCTCAGAAGGCACCGTGCTGAGGCTGCGTGCCTCAACCTACCTATGATGAAAGACTTGTGTTCTTCATTTATTCATTTTACTTGTAATCTAACACATGGTCCTAGTACACATGACTAACATGCAGCTCATACCACGAACAAGTCACCATGTGATATTAACGACCTAACTTGTTCGTACCCTGCCCAACAAGATGAGGTCACTGATGTTGCTCTTAGATGCTGTGGCAGTGTCAAGTTGCCATGAGTCTCTAAATGCTCCCTGTGACCTTGTGATCTTCTCTCTTCACCACCAACAGCAGGCCGTCTGTGGGCGGCACCATTTTTGAGTAGCACTCTAGTGATGAGGTTGGGAGATGGGGGCATGTCCCACATTATGACAGCAGAGAGCATGTGTGTGAGGCAACTCCTGCTGTCCCCACAGACTCCCAGCAAGTGCTGCCAGCTTTACAGCTCTGGTCGAGCACTGTACTGAAGTGTATCTGGGTACGTGTTAGGTGCCTGAGTTCTAACCCAGATTTTGCACCTGATTCCAAGCATAACTATGGGTATAACCCTTTCCTTCTATGTGAGAAGATGACAAATTTGAACCGTGCAACTACTAATGACCCTACCAACTGCCAGGTGTCATGCTGTCCTCCTGACTCATAGCTCCACAGACCCCCTACATGCTCATGACTCCTAATTTCTATCTCCAGCCTGGATGTTGCCCCTGAATGCCATCACCCCGATCCTGTCTCACAGCAGCAGCTCTTAATAGACCTTTGGTCCTGCCCTTTCCCTCTGCCATCTACTCATACACAATAGTTGGAATGAGCCTGTTCAAACCCCCTCCTCTGCTCAGACCCCTCCAATAACCCTCCACACTTACTCCAGAGCAAAGCCCTACATGGACTGCTCTCTGCTGCCTCTCTCTCCACTCCAGTCACCCTGGTGTCCTGGGTGCACTCCTTCATTTCCTTCAGGACTCTGCCCCAATGTCTCCCTGGTCCCCTAACATCTCCAAGGCCCCAAGCCCTGCAATTCAGGTCCCCTTTACCTGCTTAATGTCTTCTCCTTAGCAGTTATAATTACGTCTGTGGTCTGTGTCCCCCACAAGAATGCTAGTGCCACGAAGGCAAAGATTTTCTGTGTTTTGTCCACGTTACAGCCCCAGTGTCTCGTTACAGTGCCTGGCACAAGGCAAGTGCTCCGCATATGTGCAGAATGAAGGAAGGGGTGCTGTGCGCCGCTGGTCCAGCTGATTCAACGTCCTCTGATTGCTCTTTCTGCACCTGGTCACCAGAGCCAGAGAGCAACCCTCCCAGCATCTAAGGGGATGATTCCAGCACGTGTGAGAGGCCTGTCTCCCATCCCTAAGGCACTGTCTCAGGAGGGGACTATGAAGAAGTCTGATCCTCACCACTAACCCAGCTTCCAAAGCCACAGCTTTGCAGCCTCACCTCCACAAAGGAAAATACCTCCTAAAATGGCTTTTTAAAAAACTTAATCCCATGTAAACCCCTTCAGCTGTTTACCTGAATTCCATTTAATCTCCGGTAGAGTTGCCTCTAAATCATCTGCTCTCAAGGAGTCAGTAAAGAACCAGCTTCCCCTCTGAAGATGTTTTTATTGCTCTTGCTGCTGAGAAAACAGGTTTAAATTTCCATGAAGAGAAGCAACACAAGGCAATGGAGCAATTACTTGTAGGTTTTTTCCTCCGTGCCGGATCACCTCACCACAAGTCTCTGATAGGGAAAGTGTTTCACCCATTCAATTGCACCTTCAGGCAAAGATCCCAGGCCCCAGCTGCAGGTCTGTGTATGACCCAGCTGGACCTTCCATTTGTCCCCACCAGGGAGGGCAGAACATGCTCCCAAAGCCAGAGCTATACACAAATGAGGCTTCCCTCTCCAGGGGTGGGGGACAAAAGGCCAGGCCAGCCACACGGGGAGAAGGGAGAAGGGGAGAGAACAGGGTCTCTTTCCATCTCTGTGGATAATTGGGGTGCCTGATTTATATCCAATGATAATCCCCCTGAAAGGACCAATGTACCCCAGAATCTTTAAAGACAAGAAGCATTTAGAGGCCCCTGGAGCATGCCACTCTCCCAGAAGTTCCTTCCACAACGTCACTTTCAACCAGGCCCCACAGCTGGCCCTAACGCTCCTGGGGACAAGGCAAGCACTCACCACCTGTTGGGAAACTTGTTCCTCCTAAGTGCTGTTGTCCCCCTTGCGTTTATTCTCCGCAAGGACCTAGGGTCTGTGTAACCACGGAATGCTCACCAGATGCCCAGAGCATCACACACCTTGCCTCATTTGATCCCCATAGTCAGAGCAGGGAGAGAAGTATCGTCCCCATTTCCAGATGAGAAATTAAGGCTTCCACTTCTTCCCACCCCTTCCTAGCCACTCTCCTGGAGACAGGGATTATAATACATTTTATTTTATGAACATAGTAACCATTGCCTTAATCGCTTTCATTCTTATTCTAGAAGCTTACATCTTTCCCAGAGAGAGGGGAACCAAGAAAGAAACTAGGGACCACCCAGGCTCATCACCAGATCAAGTAGTGAGGCAGGTCATTCTCTCAGCTGAGGGAAGATTCAAAACGTGCTAACCAACTCCAGGCATATTTGTATGAAGGCCTTCTATCAACTTCATTATTATTATTAATAGACTTTGTTTTAGAGCAGTTATAGATTTATAAAAAATTGACTTGAAAGTTCAGAGTTCCCAAATATCCACTACATCTTGTAACAGTTTCCCCTATTATTTATATGTTATATGTGGACATGAATTAATGTTCCATGTCTGCGTTGTCCCATATGGTAGCTGCTAGTCACATGTGACTAATGAGAACTCAAAATGTGACTGGTATCCCAGAGAAACTGCATTTTTCAGTTTTGTTGTTTTAATTAGTTTCCATTTAAATAGCCACAGGTGGCTGGTTATATATTGGATGGTACAGATCAATACCCTCACCCATTTTTCCCCCCAGCATGTGGTTCTGAAGCAAATCCCAGACAAATTATTTCATCTAGGTATCAATATCTTTTAAAGCTTTGCAGATAATTCAAATATGAAACCACTGTTGGAGACCAGTGATTAGTCAATGAAATATCCAATACTGCAACACTTAATTTACTCAGAGGCTGACTTTCAGCAAGTTCACACCCCAGGGAACAAGGTTCTGAACCCTGAGTGCACAGCCCATCAGCTGAGGAGCTAGACCTATCCACCTCCAGAGATTCAGGTTTATCTGTTTGGGGATATGAATCTTTTTCCTGTCCTCCTTCCTCCTCCTCCATTCTTCTATATGTTCCTCTTGTGGTTCTAACATGTAGTCAGAATTAAGAACCACAGTGTTAAAGTCTTTCTATAGAAAGCAAGTTCCACGGGCCAGCACCACCACCATCCCCTGGGAGCTGGTTAGAGCAGCAGAATCCAGGGCCCAACCCAGACCCTCATCCACCAGAATTTGTATTTCAACAAGGTTCCCAAATGACTTTCATGCACTTTGAAGTTTGAGAAATGCTTAAAAACAGTGGTTCTCAAAGAGTGGTCCACTGACCAATGGCCTCTGATTACCTGGAAGTTTGTTAGGTACAAATTCTTGGGCCTCACCCCAAATGTACAGAAATGAGGAACTCTGCGGGTGGGGCCCAGTGGGCTGTATTTGTATTTTTGCACACCCTCCCGGGGATGCTGACGCATGTTCAGGGCCTACTGCTCTGGAGTCTAGAACACAGCTCCACACTGCCCACACATCAAGTAATGATTATAAAAACAGTGCTTTCCTTCAAAAGAGGAGCTGAAGCTATCCCCAGGCTCCTACGCAAATAATTATACAGCAATTAAAGATATCTCTTTATGATCCATGACATAGGAAAGTTAACTAGGAGTAGTGAGGAGAAATTAAAAACAGAGAGAAAGCAACCTGGGGTCCTCAGAAAAGTAGAGGACAATAACTGGTATTTATAAAAATACCCAAGACATTAAAACCTGTGGTTGTATTCTATACATTCTCCTTGGGAAGGCAATCAGTTTACATTTTAGAAATATTTCTATTACAATGGTTTAAGTTTCTTTCAAGTAAAATTACTTGCTTAAACAGTCTATTGTGTCAAGTATTTTATTCCTAAAAATGAGTGTGGGGTGGGACAGGGGGAACAAGAAGAAAGGTTCCACTGGGGTGGCATGGTAGGACCCAAGACCATTATTCTCCCTTGCGGTTTCTGTTGAGCTTTTTGAAGTCTTGAATGCTAAGGACTAAAGCTATAGACCTTCTCTGCCCTTAATATGCATGCCCAGAATATACAGAAATTTTTGCCCACAATGTCAGAGGATTCAAGGCCCTAGGCCAGGGAATCTGGTACTGAGGAGGCCTATTCAAAGGTAGAAAACAGGCAGAGAATAGAACGCAGCTGTTTCCAGGACAGAACCATTCAGAGCCTGTGTCAGATCCCTGCTTTCTCTCTAACCAGCTAAAGGACCATCAGAGGAGGCACAGATTCCTCTAAAAAAAGTGGCTGAAGGAAGGGCAGCTTTATTGTTGCCATTCTACAGGTGAAAAAATTGCAATCTGGAAAGGTGAGGGGCTAGTCTAGGTGGGCTAGAAACAGGGTCAATCTTTAAACCTTGACAGTCTTTCGACCAGCCCATTTATTGCCAAACATGAGGTAATGCTGCCTTCTACACACACACCTCTGGGTTGGCCGGGCACACCAGTCCCATCTTTTCTGACTACCTTCAGAGCCCATCTCTTAATATCAGAGGAAGCCTGCGTCCATGACCACTTGGCCCCTCCCAAATAGGAGATAACCATTTCTGCCTCCAGGCCAGGTAGAATTGGCCAGACCACCCTTCAATCCTCAATGAATCCCGAACAAAAAGAGCTCTTAAGTCAAAGGTGCTGTATTGCCCTGAGTCTTTTGCAATGGCTATTCCTGTTAGTAAATGGTGAACTCCTTCAGAGAGAGTAGAGCTGTGAGTGAGTGACTCATCTTTGCAGCCCAGAGTTGACCAACACTCAACAAAAGGGAGGGAGGGAGGGAAGGAACCACTCCAACCCTTACAGGTTCATTCATAATGGAGCAGCCTTTGGGCCTTTGCAAATTAGTCTACCCTGGCATTGCACGTCTGCAGGCAAGCCTGTCTCCAGAACTAAACTTAAAGGTCTTTGAGGATGCAGTTGAGTTTCCCTATCTTTACATGGGCTCTACCAAGAGTCACGTTATATGGGAGGCACAGTGGGTGGCCATGAGACCCTCCATTTTCCAAAGAGTCAAGTTCTTGCAAACAAAATAGCCTGTAGGCTGAATGCCAATAAATTGTCAAGAACTGGGGAGCCTAATTCTATATACCCACCTTTCTGGAACCACACATCAGCAGAACATACTGTGAGTCTGGCTGTCCTCTCCTACATCCCCACATACTGTCTGTCCATCTGTCCCCACTCTTCCTCCTCCAGCAGGGCCCCAGCGAGCTGTGGGAGGGGGCTGCAGAGCCTGCAGGCATCAGGGGTAGAATAGAGAACCAGGAGGCCATGTTTTTCACAATGGTGCTCAGCCAGAATGCTCTGAGCTGGGACAGGAGGGTGCCTGAGACTCCCGAGGGTCACCTCTGCTGGGGCTGGAGACCAGAAACACACTGCACAAGTGACTGGGAGTGCACATGAGCGTGGCTTTTGCTTAGTAACTTTGGCACTGTCATTTTTCAGAGGTAAAATTTTTGTGTCTACACAAGTCTCATGTGTGTAATCTGTTTTTTACATGAATGGGATCATATGATAAATGAGTACATACAAGTTCAACTTAGCTTTCTTATGTAATCACTTGTTTTTAACACCTTTCCCTGTTAATACATAAAAATAAGCCTACAACTTTGTAATATTCGCTTATTATTCCATTTAGGGAGGTACAAAATGCCCCTTGGTTACAAGCATTTCATTTGTTTCCAGTAATTTGCTTTTTCACGTCTGGCAATTTGTCTTTGCACTCCCTATGCAGGTTTGCCAGTGGGATAAACCTGCAGCAAAATTTCTAGGTCAAGGGAAACTTCAGTTACATTCCCATCAGCAATTAATTGGCACTTACTAAGGATCTACTATGTGCAAGAAAGAGGTGAAAAGGAAACACATTTTATTTTAATGACTCCGAACGTAATGACACTGATCTTGGACACCTGGCCCCAAGTAGAAAGAGTCCATTTATTGATGAGTGGGGTAAGGAAATTTCTATCCTTTCTATGTTTTTCTAACTGTATGTACATATATTTTATAAATATTAAATGTGCCAACCTAACACATGGGTTATAAAACATTACTGCACAGCAGGCAATTACATGGCATATTTACCCCAATCTATTTTACATCGTAAGTTCTTTTCACTGTCTTCAGCACAACCCAGTATGTGATCAATGATGTGCGCTCACACACACACACACACAATCACCTTGAACTTTTTAAAAAATTATCTCCCAAGAGTTGCGAGGATTGCCTATGGAGATCAGAACCAAACTGGCTTCTAGCCTCAAGCCCACCTCTAATATCGGCCCCAGCATGAAGGAGCATTGACAAGCTCAGCTTGCTGTTTGCCCAGCCAGAAAGCCCATGACTAGGGACTAGGGCTTTCCACCTGGGTTCTGATTTCCTGAAAAGCCAAATGCTCACTGCTCTCCCTACCCAGACTCTTTCTCTACCCCCTACCCTTTCATCAAAAGTGAAAGTCTTACTGCAACAGCACATGAGCCTTGGCATCAAAGATTTGCGTTCTTTGTTGGTTCCCAGAACAACACTTGTCTGGGACTCAGGTTAAGGAGCCAAGAAGAGGGCATGGATCTCTGTCTCCAGGGCCCCGAGGCTTTGCCTTGAGGAGGGGCCAAGGCTTTCCAGATGTTCCACTGAAGGGCTGGACGGGCGCCAGAGGAGCCCTGCAGATCTACAAAGGGATGCCTGTTCCCCAAGTGAACACCATGCACCATCAAAAGCTCTCTGAAGAGTGTACCCTCCAACGTGGGCAGAGCCTTCATGCAGACTTCTGTGGTGACGGTCTTCCTGCTGTCCTCCCTCACTCCAAGTTCACAGCCACCACCCAGCTCTGGTTCTCCACTCCTTGCACCACACCCCCGCCCTCAGCACTCACATTTCTCCCAAACTATTGGCTCTCTGTCTACAGCAACAAAGCAAACACCAGCGGGGTTTCAAAAAGCGGCAAACTTGACAACAACCATACAGAAGGGCGAAGGAAACAGCCTGGGAAATTTTGATCTCACCCTAGAAATCGGTCTTCAGAGGAGTGCCAGCCCATCAGGGTTCCCCGCTTGAAATCGGAAAACTGAGCTTTCAGCTCCCAAGGGTACAATTCCCTCCCATTGGCCTAACCTTCCTGGAAAGGAAAAGGCCAGAGATACACTGAACAACATACCACCTTAGTTTAAAACTTTTCTGAACAGGAAGCAAATCCTAAAAACAGTGTTAGGATGATTGTATAGCAATGATATCATATCTACTACCAACACTAGCGGTTCGGTCACTCATTGAACAAATATTTATTGAACACCCACTATGTACCAGGAACTATGCCAAGTAGCTAGGAATGCAATGACAAAATGATTTTCCCAATGAAATAATTCTTGCCCTTGGTAGCTTCCATTCTAAAGGGACAAACAATAATAAGTGAATAGTTTCAAAAGGTACCAAGTGCAATTAAAACAGCAGCTCAACAACAACAAAGTATTTCCAGGGCATATGTTATGTTAAAAAATGGAGGTATGCCCTGGCCAGTGTGGCTCAGTTTGCCCCGTAACCAAAGGTTTGCGGGTTTGATTCTCAGCCAGGGCATGTACCTAGGTTGCAGGTTCACTCCCCAGCCGGAGTGTGTATGATCCCTGGTCTGGGTGTGTACTGGAGGCAACCAGTTGGTGCTTCTCTCTCGTACCAATATCTCTCTTTCCCTAACTCTCTCTAAAAAGCAATGAAAATGAAGTCCTCAGGTGAGGTTAAAATACCAATATATGTGTGTGTGTAGTATGTATATATATATACATGCACACACATATATTGTATGTGTGTATGTTTATGTATATATATATATATATATATATATGTATATATCCAGTATTATAATATAGAAGAAAACTAGATTAGACTTTATATATGTGTGTAGGGATATAGGGATTTACTTTCAAAATGTGCCTTCATGTATATCAACCCATTTTGCCATCACTCACTGTTGAGTTTGCAGGGTGGAATGCACCAGTACACTCATTTAATTGAGAAGAAACAGAACCGCAAATGTGTGAAATGATTTGTTCAAGGTCCACAACTTTTATTCTTTGAATGTCTATTAATCAGATGACCATAGAGAAAATGAAAATACCAGCCACATATTAAGGGAAGCTATTTGCAACAAGTATAACTGCCTCTGAAGCAATAAGAAATACACAAAGGGAATAATAGAAAAATGCATAAAAGGAATGAATGGATATGTTTCAGGAAAGATCAAATGCCTGTAGATACATGAAAAGATTCTCAGTATCATTAATAACCAGAGAAATACAAATTAAAACTATATTGACATATCACCCATCATACTGGTAGAAATTTTAAAGTCTTACAATACCAAGTATTCATGAAATATAAAGCAGTTGGAAATTACAAGTATGTCTATGGTAGCATCAATTGTTACAATCACTTTGGGAAGCAATGTTCCATTACCTAATGAAATTGAACATGTATGTACATACTGAACCATCAGTTCCATAGCTAAGTCAGCAACCTAAAGAAACTCTATGGGTGAGTGTGCCTCAGGGTACAGCAAAAACTTGAAATCAACCCAGATTCTATGAATGAGAACAAATAAAGGAATTTTGACAAAATAAAATGATAGAAATGCAATAAAAATGATAGAACTATAGCCACACACATCAAGATGGATGAACCTCAAAAGTATAATGTGGCATGACTTGGTGATGCTATTTAAATAAAGCTAAAAAGTCAGTTAAAGCAAAATAATATTTTTAAAACATGCAAGTAAGTGGTAAAAATCACAAAGAAATGCAAGAAAATAACAGAATTTAAGATAGGAGTTACGTTTCGGGAAGAAAGCATTAAGGTAAGATCAGCAAAGGGGGCTGAAGGGCTGAGAAGAGACACCAGAAATATTTTGTTCTGTTTTTCTTAATCTGGATCACAGGTACATGGGACACATGATAACTAATGATATAATTTCACAATAAATATAGTGGAAGGGAGGGAGAGTCGGGCCAATTTAAATTAATTGCAAAAGACAGATTGGTTCAAGGAAAACAAATCACAGTGGGTATGTTTTCCAAAGTCAAAGAAATGACTTTGGCAATGATCATTCAGTCATTTTCTAAGACAGGGAAACTTAAGGCCTCCTGCCACATCTGAAGTGAGTGTTACATCGAAAGAACCCAGGCTTGATTTATGTTTTAAAAAATTAAAAATAAAAGCAAAATAAGGTCCCTGTCCAGGCTGAGCTAGGTGTTTCTGGTTGGCCTGTCAGTATAGTGGGTACCAGGGCTGTCATTATAGCCAGGGAGAGGTCGGGTAGCTAGTGGACATCTGTAATTAAGCAGGTGAAGTCTGTCTTCCAGGCTCCAGCTGCTCTACTGACAACCCCGTGACCTCAAACCTACCTATTACAGGCAGCTCTTGACTTTCATATGTTTATTCTTCAAGCAACACACATGGACGCTCAGCCGTGAGCTGGCCATGACACTTCACAGTGGTGCTCTTTTAGCCAAGCCACTAAGCCACCTAGACACTTTCACCATACTTACCTGGACAGTGGTCACTTAGTACTTCATGGAACAAACACTTCCTGATTATTGCGCCTCCCAGCACTGTCTCAGACTAGGGAGGTACTGCGGAGGTCGAAACAGACATGGTCCTCGTCTTCAGAGTTAGAGTCTAAAGCAAGTGCTTATGCAGGTATTTGAATATGTGTATTTTATTACCTCCTCCCCTTTTTTTGCTAAATGAGACTCATGGGTAAAGAAAAAAAAAAAAAAAAGAAAACATTGGCCTTTGTGATAAGATGCACTTTTTTTTTCCTACTTCAGAGAACAAAGTCTAATAGAGCAAATCAGCGAAGAGTCCTCAGGGGACTGCAAAGTCCCCTGTTCAGCCTCAGCATACCCTCCAGCACTTGAGCAGATTGACAGGCTGCCCAGAAGACAAAGTAGGGAGCAAAGATTCGGGAAATATCACCAAAGACAGTGTCTAAATAATGAGACATAATGCAAGCATGTTACAGTGTTTTAGTTCTCTGGGAATAAAATCTCCATCATGACATTCAACTCAGTTATGGAAACCTCCATGCCTCTGACCTTCAGGCGCCTTTACAGAAAGCACCTGTGCAAAATTAAAGGACTGCCTACAAGCCCAGCCGTGGGTCTTTTATGCACGAGAAGATTCAAGAAAGCTTAGGTTTTCATCTTTCTAAAAGGTCCTTTTTTTGTTTTTGTTTTTGAAAGAAGGAAGAGTTAACTATTTAATAAACATTAAAAGCTTAAATGGCCATCAAAGTGAAAAGCCTGAAGATTGTAAGCATCAGGCAAAAAAAGGTAGGTTAATGCCTCACCTAGGAACACCAATTACATCCTCCTTCCGTAGGTCTTGTGCCAACACCTTCCTGAGTGTGAGGAGAAAACTCTTACCTCACAGCAGGCATGAACAGCAGGACAAAATGGTATTTCCCCTAAAATTGGGAGGCTCTATTGCTATTCTTCATCTCCTAGATGGCCCTCTTCACAGACACACACCAACAGACTATTCTTTAATAACTCCACATAAATACCCATGTGAGAGACAATAAAGGGTCAACTACTGATATTGCAAGAGACTTTTATACTTAACACTCTTTACAAGAGTGGTTCACATTTAGGGTCCATTCAAATAAAAACCTTGCCTAATTTTTTTGGAAACAAGATTCAATTTTTAGCATTTCCACTTTTTGCCTAAATTTTAGAATACATAACTATTCTGTAAATAGATGCTAAGATCCAATTTATTCCTCTTTCCCATTATTTCATGCCCTCTTTTTTGATCCTTTTACAATGTAGGCCTGGAATTTTTTTAAATAAAATAAACATTTGCCTTATTATCCTCCATTAGTATGGACTTATGGAAGGTATCTGTTATAAGTATTTAGTTAGTACAAAAGACCATTAGAATAATCTTTCCTTATTATTTTTTAAATGCTTGGTCTCTAAATATCTCCAGAGATGGAGATCTCCCTACTTACTGTTCACAAGCATTAAACTGTTGGTTAGTTCTTTCTATAGAGGCTTTTCCCATATATTAAACTAAGCCTAAAGCTGCCTCCCTATAACTTCTACCTTTATGGTCCTAGCACTGCCTTAAGGAGCCCCAGGGCAAGTGTTCTCCCTCTTCTACTTGGTCACAGGATCCCTTGCTTTGACCAGAAATAACTGAGTCTGGCTCCCCGTGGTAAGTGTAAAGAGAGATTAGGAGGCCTTCTTATTGACTTACACCTGTTTTCAGAAAGTCTTCAATCTGAGAATCTGAAATCCCTGAGCCTTCACTGAATCAAAGCATCTTACTATGATGTCAATACAATTCATTTGAGGGCTAGAAGCACCTAATGCTTTGTTCACCTTCATTTGGCTGGTTACTAGCAGAGCCAGGAACAGAATCCAAACTTCTGATTAAAAAAAAAAAGAGGGTCATTCCCATTACACTTCACCATTAAGCTGCTTAATGCTGAACTCAGTATAACTAATGAGGGCCTTGTGTCCAATACGTGAGGCTCTGCAATACTCAAGGTTCCCATGGACATGGGCCCAGTTCAGAGAGGACCCTTGTTCCCAGTCTGACTTGGTTTAACTTGAATAGCAGGACAGGGCTCCAGGCTCAGCACTGCTGTATAGTGAGGCTAGCCAGCAGCCTCACGCATGCTGGGCCAGCACTCAGCTCTGGGCCCATTTTACAGAAACCTATGCCCTTGAATGCCTTGTGGCTTCCTGGGATGGGAAGGGCACAACCAGGGCTCTGGTTATAGGTACAATATAAATGTACGAGTACATGATTATACAAAGAACAGTGTGGGAGCAAATACAGTAAATACAGTGTCATGGCCCAGTAGGCAGGAGGAGGCAAACTTGAAATCAAATTCTGAAAGAGTAGAGAAGTAGTTGAATAAACAGGGAGGGGTCAGGGTAATGCAACTGGGAACTTGGTGTATGCCTTAAATACCAGGTACAGAAAGCATAAACATGCAAGCCCATGCATACCCGTGACACTGATCGTACGCTGGAATATGAAACAATAGATCCAAAGCCAAGTCAGGCCAAACACCTTGTTTATCACAACAGTTCCCTTTAGAGTGACACTTTTTCCTGTTATTTCATTTAGCCATGCATTCATTTATCCAACAAGTAAAAATTATGCCCCTCCTGTGTACCCAACATCCCTCCACATTACCACTCCCATTAAAGGCAGGTGCATCTTGTCTACTCAGAAGCAGAGCACAGAAAGATAAGTTCTAGCAAGGTCCTTGGGTGAACTATTTTAATTAAAGCCCTAGGAACCAGGAGAAAATTAGTGCTATAGAATCAAATTCAAGCACCGCTCAATACTTCAGGGTATTTATAGAAACACACACACATACACACAAATCCAATCCAATATCCTGACTGGTTCCTTTTTTGTCTTGTCTTATAAATTGGCTCTTGGTCTCCTCATTGAAGAACACTATGGGATCCATTTTGACCTTCTGGATATGATGAAAATCAGGACTGGAAAGATAAGGCCTGGGTGTTACCCCTCCTTCCTAAGAACACCAAGTGCCTTCTCAACCCCTTTCCCAGAAGAAAGGAGGATGGGGAAGGAAAATATACTAAATGGATGTAATGTGAGGAAAGGAAGAAATCATTAGACTCCCCTGTTAATTTTCCAACAAGTACAATAGGAAATGGTGGTGCTTGCTCAACATGGTTCAGAGGGAAATCATGGGTCTCGCCGTGTCCTGCGACTCAAACTGGTGGCCAAGGACCAGCAGCTTGGGCACTTCCTGGAAGCTGGTGAGAAGGGCAGCATCACAGGCCCTGTCCCAGGCTCACTGAGTCAGAATCTGCATTCTCACAGGATCCTAGGGGAGGGGGCAGCGTTCACACACTTAAACTCTTTTTTTTTAAGATTTTATTTCATTATTTTTTAGGAAGAGGGGAAGGGAGAGAGGCAGAGAGGGAGAGAGACATCAATGTATGGTTGCGTTTCACCTGCCTCCAGCCACAGACCTGACTGGAGACCTGGTTTGCAACCTGGTTATGTGCCCTGGCTGGGGAATCGAACCTGCGACCTTTGGGTTCACAGGCCGGCACTCTAACCACTGTGCTACCAGCCAGGGCTTCACTTAAACTCTTTAGGCCACATTTTTCCCTTACGTGAAACAGGGATGACAGAACTTACCTAGCAGATCCATTTACACTTAAACAAAAGAGTCTCTGTACAGAATTTGGCTTTAAAATTCTTTCTCACCAGAAAACCCAAGAATTTGCTTGTTTGATTCCCAGTCAGAGCACATAACCAGGTTGCAAGCCAGGTGTCCAGCCACGACCTTGGCTGGAGGCAGGTGAAAGGTAACCATACATTGATGCTTCTCTCCCTTTCTTCCTCCCTCCCTGCCCTTCTCTGAGGATAATGGATTAAATATTTTTAAAATAATAAGATAAAAATAAATAAAATAAAATTCTTTCTCTCCCATGTCCCCCTTCCAGGTGTCTGTGTACAAACTTCTCTTACTTGTGACAGATAACTAGAGAGCAAGAAGGGGTGCTTAGTCCTGCATCCTATGTACTGATGAAGCCACCAGGCCCAAGTGAAGGAGATGACTTGTGGCCGCTGTGTCCTAGTTTGGGAGCTCCTAAGGGGCAAAGCACGTGCCTTTTTCACCTTTGTTTCTCTGGCTTTTAGCAAAGTGCCTGGCACACAACAGGCTCTCAGTATATGTTTGCTCCATTAATAGGTAAAGCAGATGATTAGCTAATTGTGGAGAAGGAACTACAATGCAGGTGTCTAGGAAACCGTACTCCCAACACCTGAAAGTGAAGTTAAGTCCCCTGAGTTCACTCTTCCTGACAATTCCAAAAGAACTCACACCTGGCTCACAGTGGCAGCCATTGAACTGAACATCACAATTGTTTTCAATGTCAGAAAACAGGCACTGAGTACCTGGAGAGTAGGAATAACCCACTAGCAGCTGGTTTGCCCTGCTTAGCTAGGCAAAAGGTACCCAGCTGGTGAAGCCACATCCTCTGTGGAGAGGAACAAGTTCAGTTCGCGTAGCAGCTAACCCTAAATGCCGGAGAGTGCTCTCTGGCACCAGTGAAAAATGCCACCATGGGACCATCCATCCAAAGAGAGGCAAGGCTCTCGGCTCTTAGGGGCAGTGGCTCCCTGGAGTAAACACTGTGCATCAGTCACTCACCACCCACTCCATGGACCAGCTACCTGGCCGGCCTGCCCTCTGTACGGGAGTACTCACTCCTCAGTGACAAACACAATCTGAGGGAACCCTAATTTCCACATATCCCATTACAAAGCAGAGGTATTTGTGGAGCAATGTAGAGCATTATCCTTCAGGTTGTCTGTCCTTGTGTTTTCTGTGGATTTGATGGGTTATTCCTCTCTGACAGGCTCTTCTGAACTCTGTCATAGCCTCTAGCCCTGGGGTAAGTCACTGTCACCGTGTGTATGGGAATGGGCACATTTCCACCCAATTAATTTTTTTTTCAAAATTTCTAAGAAATTATTTTAATAGCTCATACACATTCATGGGAAAGAAAAATGAGATTATGAGCATTGACAAGAAAGGTTCCCTCCTTTCTAAATCCACCCCTTCTCTTCCCCAAAGACAACTTCTAACCCCAGTTTTATGTATGCTTGTTGAGAAGCACCCCCTACACACACACACACACACACACACACACACACACTAGAATGGATGGCCTCTAAGGGCAGAGATTTCTGTTTATACTATTGTTTCTGTGCTTTTAGCTCTGAAAAGAGTAACTGGCATAAGGTTCCCCGTAGCTATATTGAATAAACGGATATACAAATTAGAGCTAATTCTGAGACGTTTGTATTTTGGTCAATTAAGTTCTAAGTCAGCTTTTATTTTATCTTCTGATTGGATGCATCTTCCATGGAGAGTGGCTCTGTTTCCTCACCCAAGGAAGGGGCATACCTGTTATTACCTACCTTCAGTGGTGCCACGGGGAGCTGCTGAGGACACGTGGAATTGCTGGTAGATGTCATTTATGGATTGCCTACTCCCCCAGTGGAAGAGGGTCTCGTTGGTGGTCACACTGCACTACCAACTGCTAAAACACATTACTGTATTGTATTGTGCTTACTGGTCTACTGCTCAACTGCTATAAGAATACAACAGGACCATGCTATTAGCCATATAGGTCTAGGGCCTAGTATATCTTAGATAAGCAACTAAGTGATGTTTCCAGTGAAGGAACTGAGGCTGAAGGAGAAACGGAACAGGTAATTCAGAGATATTCACTCTCATCTGTGTGTGCACACACTTTCACAGGCCCCCACAAGCTCACATCCAAGGTTTACAGTAAGGAAGGAAGATAAAAGCCCCTGTGTAGGCCGCTCAAATAAGATGGTGAATGCACTTGATTGTGAAAATTGAATGTTTCAACAAAGCTAGGTAATAAGGAAAATCAATGACTGTCAACACTGGCCAATTTCAACTGTATAAAAGAATAAAGTAATTAGTCCTAAAGGACAACTCTCTAAATTAGGTTAGATGAATGGAAATATACTTTTGTTTTAAGCCAAATCACAAGGATAACAACAAGAGCACATGATTGAATTACAGGCCACTTTGACCTCATATGATCTGAGCTATAAACATGAGTTTCCAACAACAATCTTCATGGTAAGATGCAGAAATGATATATAGCAAGACGACAGAGAGAGAATGGGAGGCCATGCCAGGAAACACACAGCCTACTTCTTCACTAAGGCTCTATTATAGACCCACCCTTTCTGGAAGTTGATTTCTTCAATATGACTATTCCTTCAATTACTTCATTAGTAAAATAGGCACCCAAGACAATAGACAATACACATTTATGCTTCCATAGTGGCAGAGGGAAGAGGGCTTTAGGAGTGATCCTAAAGAGCTCTGTTCTGCAAACACTTGGGATTCAATTGCTTTTCATCTGCTAATGGTTGTCGTTTGGTGTTGTTATCCATAGATGATTCATTTCAGAGGAACTGCTGAATAGGCTAAAGCCTATTTGGAAGGAAATGAGGGTTTCTTGGCTTATTTCTCAAGTACTTTAGCATTGTCTCATTGTGATATTATAATACATTGTTAGGGCTTTGATTCTCAGTGTTTTCAAGCTGACTCCCCTGGTCACATCTGGTGCACAGGGTCACTTCTAGGAACAGCATATACTTCATTGGGACAAAATCTGAAGCCAAGAACCTAGAGACTAAGGGACCTGCTCCCTGGGTCTGCATATCAGTAGCAAACAGTTATGCTGGGGGGAACGTGAGGCATACTTTGCAAGACCAATGCTTCTGAATATATGAATTTTGTTATTTTCACTCTTATCAAGCACCAAGGCTGTCTCTCTCCACAAGCTCTTAGTGAATCCCACAGGTCCATTCATGTCTGGGGAGCCTGTAGGGTGAGCCAGACCAGGATCTCATAGCCTAGAGCACCACCCAGGAGAGAGACCTATCAGCATCTTGGAGCTGGTGTCTGACTTTGTAGTCAGCTATTTGGGAAGGTGAAGAGTCTCTTTAACCTCTCGAGCCATGTTTCTCATTAGAGACTCGACAGAACTTGCAAAGAGAAAGAGTGGGAGTACCAAGGCTTGGTGCCAGGACACTAGCTGGATAGGCTGGAGAGGAGGAGAAGGCTGAGGGTGGTAGAGTGATTACCATGGAATCCACAAGATTGCTAAAGGAGAAAAGAGAGAGTGTGTAGAAAAGACCACAAAGGGATGTCTGTATTGGGGTCTGACCTTCTGATCACCTAAGTCCCATGCTTATAGAATGTGCTATACTCAATGTCTTGACCACACTTGACCTAGAACATCCCTCCTTGTTTGGAGCCAAGGTGGGCAAGAGGCCTTGCCCATGAAAACACATCCAAGAAGAGCTGCCTTCCCTTCAAACTCAGCTTAATCACTTGGGAAGTTTCATTTTCTTGTTGGCATAGCATGAAAATCTCTGTCTGCAACACTGAGGACTGTCTTTGTTTGAAAGCTCCTAGAGAACACAAATTGCAGCTCTTTAATTTATCATGTCTATCCAGCCTTCTCTAAAAATAAGAGCATCAAAGCTGTCTTTGACAGTGATGACATGATCCCCCCTGCTCAGGATGGCCTCCCCACATCTTCCCTGTCAATCCAGTTGACCTCACTTCTCCTTTTCATCCCCAGCTTCTTCCTTGAAGCTTTCCTGAGTTATTCCAGCCCCTATGTATTCCTATTTAAAGACCTCCCAGTAGCACCCAATTGAGCACTCAATATGATACTGCCCTGCATTGTTCTCTAGTGCTTTTGTTCTGCAAGTTCTGGATCCCTGATCCAGCTGCAAGCTTCCTGAAGGTGAAGCCAGGTGCTCTTGTCAATGCCATCTCTCACTGTCCACCTCCCTCCCCACTTCTCCTTCCCTAAGCCCAGGAGAGGCACCAAGCTAGGCACATTGAAGAAAGTGCCTGGATGATTACTATTCATGTCAACAAATGGTTCTTTCTAACTATGTGATAACCAGAAGGCACTGGATTAAACAAAGCAGAATTTTGAAGGAACAAGGTAATCCAAGGTCTGTCCCAAAAGTACTGAGCCAATATCAATATAATTAAAACAGTGTGTGTGGTTGATCCTTTTGGGGCAGACCTCACATTATCAACTGAAGCTTCAGCGGGTCTCTGAGATCTGAGAGACGTTTTCTAGATAGAAACAACCCACTGGCTGAGGCTGAGTTTCAAGTTCCCCCTTCTGGTTTAGTCCTGCAGGCAGTGTTCTAAGGTTTGCCATGGGCACAGGTAAGAAAGATGACTAACCTGCAGGGAGCAGAGTCAGGTCTAGGTGTAAAACAATACTTAGCAATGGATTCTTTCTGAGAGCCCAAGAAGCTAGCCTTTCCTGAGCTGGGACCAACAGCATTTCCATTTCTGAGAAAATGGGAAAAGGGTCTGCTTTTTTTTTTTTTTAAATGACTGAGACTCTCTGAGTCACCTTTGGGTTCAAAGCTCATGACTTTAGCTTTAGAGTTCTGTTAAAAACCTTGCTGGAGAAAAGAACTAAAATAAAAAGAGCAGCAGGGAAGTCTTTGGCTTGTTAGCAAACACATTATTGGGCCATGATTTAGAGCAGGGCACAGGATCACTGCTTGTGGTCTGGACCCAACAGGGCCATGTCATCAACCCTGCGGCCTTGGGCACATCACTTGACCTCTCAATGCCACCACCTCCCACATGGCGGTCATGCTGTCAGACACTTGATCTACATACATTATCATTTCAGAATGGAGCAAAGCTGGTTTGATGTCTGTCTGTGCAACTTGAAAAAAAGTTCAAAGAGAGCCACAAAGATGAGTTAAGATTTCTAAACTACTCCATGAAAAAGGTAAAGGGATTTGATTAATTCAGCCTGAAGAAGAGAGATTTAATAACAATCTTCACACAGACAAAGTGTTCTCACCCAGGGCCAGGGCGAGTGTGGGGACCACATGTTCTCGGTCTGCTCTGAGAAAGGGAAGCCACAGCCCAGACTCTAACAAGGAGAAGTTCCTGACATTAAGGGCCACAGGACACAAACAAGCTAAAGAATATATTTCTGGGAAATAGTTCATTGGGGGAAGCATGGGAAAGAGAGGAGAAGGGAAAGAGGGAGCTTCACTGGGGGAAGAATGGGGAAGAAAGAAGAAGGGATGGAGGGAGGGAGAGAGAAAATGTGGCAATACCAATGCCAAGGTCTGTATACTGCAGAAAGCAATCCCATAGCCCCTGCCAGATATATCAGTCTATAAAGGACCTCTTTGTCACCTTTGGTCTATCCTTGAACTTTTGAACATACCTGCCCTAGAGTCAAAAACCTACCTCCAAACTATTTCTCTGAACTGTTCTATTTCTCTGAGCCTGCCTGCTGCTCCTTCATGGGCACTGGGTTAGAGCTGTCCCACCTCCCTGCCCTCAGGCCTGCAGGCCCTCTGGGCTTTTACTGAGCATCTCATATATGCCAGGGCCCTGCACCAAGACACCATTCTTATAGCAATCCTACCCTGTACAGTGCCTCTCCTAGGAATGATTTTCCCCATGTAGGGGCAAGAAAGCTGAAGGTCTAAACTGGTAAGTACTAGAGCCAGGATTTAAATTCAGGATTGGTGGATTTCTATGTTTTTTTTCTGTTCTATTTGCTACCAATACCAAAGAGGAGACTGAATGCTTTCTGTCGCATGTGGCTGCAGGAAGGAAGGGGGAGGGAGGATCCTGTCCCCCACTTCACATCTTCTGCTTCTACAATATGCAGTCACTCCAGAACCTGACTGAATGGCATTATTTGTAATGTATATGTTGCAAAAATCATTCACATTATGTTCAATCTTCTCCATTTTATTGGAGAAACAGTTTGGTGATCCAAACATACCAATAAGACCTACTTCTTGTTCTTTCTGTTGCAGGTTTTGACTCTGAAGGACTCCCTCAGGTGAGCACTACACCTGGATGGAAGGCAGGGAAAGAGGAGTCCAAAAAGTCCTAGGCCAGACTGATTGCCCCTCCTCTGGGAGCCTGCAAATCAGGGTGCAGTGTCATATTGTTATAAAGAATGGAAATAATAGACAAATTACATCACAACATTAGAAGAAATACTAACTATAGTGCCCAGCAGGAAACAATAGAATAGTTTGCCCATTTGAGAATTACATTGCTGTTTATGTTTCTGGTACCTGGGCTAATTATGCTCTGATTTAAGGTGAACCCACAGTGCCATGTTCACCAGGAAGCCACATGACTATTACTGATGATAAAAGCAAAGCAATCAGAGGCACCTGAGACTGGAAGATCTCACACAAGCCTTCCAAACAGGTTTGCTGCTTGGGATGATGTAAGGAAAGTGTCTCACACAGTACCTGTCAGAAGAATCCCCTTCATTCAATCCCTTCTATCTACTACAGATATTAGCCAGCCCTCAGCCTTACGTTCAGATAGATGTCTATTCAAGTTATACCAAAGGACAAAATCACGTGACCGGAGATGACCTTAGCTGTCATCCAGCCTGACCCCTTACATCTGGGGTTAGGTTGCCTGGTTTAGACAAAGCCCACACTGATCAAATCCCATTATGGTGAACTGCACAGGACATGCAAGCAGCGCAATTGTATTAGACAGTTAGAAATCACATTAGCTCCAACTTGAGCAGACGTCAACATCCAGGCTTTCTGCAGTGTGATAGCAAGAGAAAGACTCCTTTGGCACATCCTGAAAGAAGGTGGTCTACTCACCCATCTCATCCCCACATCTTTCCCTGAGCTCTTTGGCATTTGCACGTGTTGTAAAGTTCATTGCAAATTATATAAATACGTTTTTTCCATTGATGAGACCGGAGCATTGGAAGGGATACTTGATGGCAGAATAACAGAGCACTGAACACATCAGCTATGCCCCATTTCAAATCTTTTCTTCCTTTGGAGGAGTACAGAGTTAGGTATTGTCACTAAAGAAAGGGACTTAGACAAGAGTCTGTGAATGTCCATGAACCAGCTATGACACCATTTTCACACCAGACCATTCTCATGCAGTACAGGTAACAAAAGTGCTACCTCTACATCCTCCGCTCCTCTCCTTGCCCTCCCAACCCTTCCAAAAACAAAGCCACATCTGGACAGGGGTCCTCAAAGTCCCAGTAGCAAGACCAGGAGAACAGACAACATTGAACACAAACAGGGCACCATGAGATCAGCTTTTAGGAAGAGCTTGCTGACCCTTCCACCATCCAGAGAAAGAACCTCAAACCCATCAAAAGCAAGGAAAAGAGCAGCAAAATTTCTCCTTTTCTTCAGAGCAGCACATGCTAGCACTTTACAAGCTCTAGCATGTGTCAGCATTTCTGAAGTAAACATTTTTTTAGATGAAAGAGATTTTTTAAAGTAAAACAAAGAATTCAGCCCAACGAAAATTGCTTTGGCCATTCATATACAATAAGCCTTATAAGCAAGAAGGAAAAAAAGTCAATTGCTTTTCTTTATTCATTCATTTGTCCATATCCTTTCCCTCAAATGTAAAAAAAAAAGGGGGGAGGGTATCTTTTATAATTTTGCAAGTTATTAATCTTTTTAAAAATCCAAGCCTCCCATTGGTTGCCTTGCATCTTGGCATGGGAAATACATATTTAGTTATCACATTGCATATAGATTACATAAGAGAAAAAATGGATTGATTTTGTTCCACCAGTGTTGACAATTAGGAGATCACTGTATACAGACATATATAGATATCATGGGTTTGGTTCCAGACCACCACAATAAAGTGAGCTATAATCTTTTTGTCACTGGAGGGTCTTTCTTTCAACTTGTTAAAAAAAAAAAGGAAAGAAAGAAAGAAAACATCTGTGAAGTGCAATAAAATGAGATATACCTGTACAGCTGACCCTTGAGCAAAGAGGTGTTAGGGACACCAACCACTGGTGTAGTGAAACATCCTCATATAATTTAAATCAGTCCTCAGCATGAACAGATTCCCAACCATGGATCAAAAACATGTACTTTTATGTCTGGTGGATTTGAGATCACATGTTTTGTTAAAAGTAAGGCAAGGTTTCCATTTCGTGGGTGCTTTATTTCTTAACCTGGATGGTGGGTACACAGGTATCATTTTATCATTCTTAAGACCTCTTTGTACATTTAATTTTTTAAATATTTTAGTTATTATTTTTAGAGAAAGGGGGAGGGAGAGAGGCAGAGAGGGAGAGAGACATCAATGTATGATTGTCTTTCATTTGCCTCCAGCTATGGACCTGGCTGGAGACCTGGCTTGCAACCTGGTTATGTGCCCTGACTGGGAATAGAACCAGAGACCTTTGGGTTCGCAGGCTGGCACCTTATCTACTGTGCCAAAAGCCAGGGCTTCTTTGTACATTTAAAATATTTTATACTAAATGTTGCTGGATCCCCAAACCTTCTACAACAGATTCTATTCCAGGCTTTTCTGGGCTGAGAAAGAGTTAGAAACACCAAAATGTAATTACAACAAAGAGTAGATGATCTAAGAGACCAACTTTAGAAGGATGTTTAAAATTTTAAACCTGTGCCAAATAATTGCTATTAAAAAAAGAACTGAACTCTATTATGAGCTCTATGTACACTCAATCATTGAATTATTCTGAATACCTATTGAAACTGGACGATGAATCTGCCAAATGAAAATCATCAGGGACCACTACTGAGTGCACCATTTGACCCCCTCTGAGTTTGCTTGCAGAATCTCTCCTCCCATTACTGAACCTTAGGCTAGAGCTCCCTCCCTAAAGGAGGGGAGACCATGTGGGGCAGGGACTTTGTGTTTCCCAGCACCCAGGGAAGATGCTGTGAAAGGCCCAAGTCTCCCAGTCAGGACCTAAGTGAGCTGTTTCCTTCCATCTGGGCCACAGACCCTGAACCGCACTTGTTCTCACTGCCAAGAAGAACCAACCTTGGTCTTCCAATCTTTCTGCCATTACGTTAAACCCAACTGTTCCAACCCTCTTCCCACAGATAAGAGGAGAAGAAAGATGATCCCAATAATTAAATTTCAGTCCTAATTTCCAACCTTCTTTGAACCCAAGTCAGTGACCATCTCCCCATTCCTGTGCGGCCAGCATTTTATCATCTAAACTTCCCTTTACCCTGGCTGCTCAGTCCTCACCACCCTGCAAGCTCTTAAAGACTGTCAGAGGGCAAAGTCAGATCACTAGCAGAGGAAGCAAGAAGAAGGAAGGACAATCCAACTACCCGAGAACATCCATACCCTGTGTAATCAACCAGTGGGAGCAGAGAGTCCCTCACCCCAGTATTTCTAGGAGTAGGATTTTCCCCAGGACTGGTTTTAAAAAAAAAAGTTACACTTCTATAAAAGCTCTACAGAAATAAGATTCTGAAATTTGACACCTTATTTGTTTTATCTCCAAATACCGTTAGACCAACTGGTTTTACTTCCTTCCCAGCACACACACAAACCCCCGGGGAGCCTACAGCTCCCCGAAGCCCACTGGGCACCAGGGCGCAGGATCGCCTGTTTTATTGGCCACGCTTGGTAAGTCACAAATCCTCCCTCTGCTCCACCGAAGTTAACAGATGGCTGATCCCTTTTGGTACACAGGCATAAGCATCTTCAAAATAACCTTTTCCTTTAAAGGGTGCCAGTTAATTGAAATGTCACCATAAAATGTCCCAGCCCAGGCAAGAAGGGAAAATGCAGAAGACAAAGCATCAACAGAGGAGAACAAGGATGAGGTCACTCTCTCCTACCTTCACCCGATGACCCTGAAAGATCGATGATCACGTACACTCTGCCTTCTGGCTCCAGATCAATCTGAAATTAAGAAAATGACAGTGACTCTGTTAGTGGGTTATAGGGGTAACCCAAAAGATCCATGACATTTCTACCCCAAGTTACTAAAACCTAGAGTCAGAGCTTCATTCAATTCATCAACCAGCAAACTGGCAAGTGCCAGGTGAACCAGAAACAAAGGAGAATCCACATTGACAGATTCACCATGTTCTGGGTTCCATTCTAGGAGGTATGGTGCTTACTCAACAGGTAGGTCATCCCAGGAAGTTACACCGGAAGCAATTTTGCTACACAAGGGAAACCTGGCCCAGGGACATAAAAATATCAGTAGACATGTTTGACTGTCATGACTGGAGAGGAAATGCTGCTACTGGCTTCTAAGAGGCTGGGGATGCTACCAAACATCCTATAGCACACAGGACAGTCCCCACAACAAAGAACCACCCAGAAAAAATGCCGACAGTGTCGAGGTTGAGAAACTCTCCATTGTCCCATTCTACAGTTAAGGAAACTGTGCTCAAAGTTCCAAAGTCAGTGCCAATGCTGAGCTTCTGCCCAACCTGTGGAAAGAAACCTATGTTCTTTATACTAAACGAAGTGCTTACAGGGGAAACAATGGATGTATAAGACACTACTCTTCCACTCAGAGTGTTTACAACCTCTTTGGGGAGTTGAAATACAAATAACAACAGTGAACCCAGATTCATGAGGAAAGACAGAGGATAACTAACAGTCTGGCAAGCCTAAAATCTGTGCAGAAGTGCATTCTGGGAAGACTACATGAAGGAAGGAAGGGAAGGCATTCAAGGTGGAAGTGATAGCATAAGCAAAGGTGGGAATCACGGCTGGTGCTTACACGAGAGGGAAGGACCCCATGCTCAGGCTGTGCACTGGGCACAGGCATTTTTGCAAAGTCCAGATTCTACCAGGGCTGTGGAGAGAGACAATATCACTAAAGTCTTACCACTGACCTCCACTCACTCTTACTTCCTCCCCCAACCTCCAAATTCAGCTAACGACTCCAGTACACAACCAGGCTGATGAAATCATATGATGGAAGAAAAGGCACAGGAGCTGTGCTTCTTTATAGTTGAGATACCTTTGCAAAGGTCTGAATAATGCTTTCAGAAACTGCCCTTATGGGAAAAGTAGTAACTCGGGAAACTCAGAGTCACCAAATGCCCCTAGATGCCTATCCCTACACCCCATCTGCCTATGCAGGGCTTTAATTGGCTTACATGTCCAAGTTCGTCTCCCCAATGAGCTGGGAATTTCTTGAGGGCTCAAACCACTACCCTCCTTTTCTGCATCACTGTCTGCTGCAAAGGGCAGGCATACTCTTAGCAAGCGTGATTTTGGAAACATCATTCTAGTGAACACTCCTCCTCCTTCAAGGTCAAGGTCAATTATGGCCTCCCCTCTGAAGCCTTTCCAGACATTCCCAGCAAGACTTAATTATCTCTCATGTGTGTTCCCACTGTACACATACGTATCTTAATGACAGTTCCATTCAGCCGCCCTCCACGGTCCACACGTCTATCTCCTCAGCTAGACAGAGAGTTCAGGAACCATATTTGCATCCTGATTGCTCAGCTCACTGTCTGTTCGTCAGGAGATATCCAATAACTATTTGAGAAAGTGGGGAACAGCCGTGGTTCAGAACTTCCACAGCCCATTCTGGGATCACTTGCCCCTCCAAGGCCCCATCCCTGGGAGAAAGGGAGGCAGGTGATCTGGACCAAAGTGACATTCAAATGAGGTGAGAGGACAAAAGAGGCAGCTGTACCATGAGCGCCACAAATTCCCTGTGAAGTTTGAAAAAGTGCAGCTTGAACCGACATTCTCCAGAACCCCACCCCCCACCGCCACTCAGTCCCCTCACAATCCAGGGTCCCCCAGCCATTCATGAGCCCCACTTGTTTCCAGACTCAGCCTTTCATGGTTAAGAATGCTTAAGGTTTCCCTCATAACTTCACTTTCATTAACAGGGGGCTTCCTGGGTGATGTCTCTGGTGACATTTCAGGCGCTGTTAGGGCAGGGAGTGGGGAGGCACAGGGGGCTCTCAGGTTGCCCCCTGGAGCCATGTACCTGGGGTCCTGAGCTTGATAGGCAGATGCAAACCACGTAACACTTTGGCGAGGCCCTAAGATGACTCTCCCCACCCCTTCTGCCCCAGGAGTGTGTGATTTTAGATCTCTGAGTAAAGAAAATGTTCCCAGGACCCTGGCCACTAGTACTGCACCCCCACCCCTGCCACAAGCACAAGGCAACCCCTGCACTGAATTACAGGCAGAAAAACCAACAACAGCCAGCCCTGCTGATCGGAGCCAAACCAGAATCCCGTCCCTGCCACATTTCAAAAATATCAGGCCCCCCCTGTCCAAAAGCATGGAATTTAAATAATGTATGCCTTGTAGAGATTAGATCATGCCTATTAAACCCGGCCGGCAAAATGAAACGCTTTCTCATACCCTCTAAGTCAAAGATTTCCCACGACTGTGGACCTCCTTGGCGAAGCACAATGCTATCTGTGAAAAGCAGGGAGGAGACAGCCAAGGAATGAGATGCACTGAGAGGCAGATCCGAAGGCAGGCAGCGTGCCTATCTTTGCAAAAGGGGGAGTGAGAGATTGTGGCAGAGGGGACAGGTCACTGACGATAAAATGTATTAGGATATTAACATTCAAGATAGCAATCAGAAACCATTTTAGTACCCACTGCTGCTTCAGTGCTGGGGAACTGCGTTTCCAAGCAGAGAAATAGAAATGAAGCTATTAAACATGCCAAAAGCAACAGAGAGCCGTGCAGCCGGGGCAGATGGCCACGGAGCGCTGGCCCAGCCCCAGCCAGCTGACTGAGACTCTGAGAATCTAAAGAGGGCCGTGCCCCTTCCGCGTGGATGCGTGCGGGAGTTATCAGGTACAGAAGGTGGTGGAAGTGCGCTGCAACCTCACGATCACATTAGTTTCATCGGATTCTGCTCGCAATGATGAGGTCCGGGTAATGCAGCAACGTGGGTGCCCAGCCCTGAGCAACCCCTGCAAGCTGTCAGCGGGTGTCACCACCAGGCAGCTGGCACTGCATAAAAGCAGGCCTCCTCCCTCCTCCCAGTCAATCCCAGCCTTAGTTCCAAGCTCCTTCTTCTGCCCTCCAGATCCCTCCCAATTCTCCCTGATACAACTCTATTCATCAAATCTCATGAACCTCCTCCCTTTACTTGATAAGTCTTCAAAGCTACTATCTCTGTTCCTTTGACCAAGATTCTCTTTCTAGCTCCAGCACCCTTGGCTACCCCTCCAGCTGGGGCCAGAAGTGAGGCAGCAGGTCAGTGGGGGAGGCACAGTCTTGGGAGTCTGACCAGAGCTGGATCCCAGTTACCTTACTCCCCCTCTCAGGCAACTGCATACTTTCCGAGTCTGGGCCTCAGTCTCTTCATCTGTGAAATGGGTGTCTGTGAAAACTCCATGAGACACCCATGCAAAGCGCTTGGCCCTCAGGAGATACTCAGCTCTGGGTGAAGAGTGAAGGTACTGGCTTTGTGGCCTGAAGCATGCTACTGCCTTCTTTCTGCCTCAGGGCTTGTGTCTGTGAAATGGGGTTAATAATAGGCCTTGTGTCATTTGGCTGTCATGATGCCAATTGAAATAATCACAGTAAAATGCTTCGCATGATGCCTGGCATGAAATACTCAGTAGTTGTTGGTGCTGTTATGAAAAAACAAAGCCAGTCTTCAAATCTGCCTCTTAGGACAATGTTCCTTCTGCTAATATCAAGCTTCTCGCCCCGCAAAAAATTTCTTGTCCAACCAAAGTTAGTATTACATGTTCATTCAGGATACCTATTGACTTTACAGTGTTGTTGTGAACATCACACAAAGAATAAGGTACAAGCTTGGTGCCCAGCCTAGAGGGGGGACAGGAAAGCCTCTAGCTCTGGTCATCAGAGGGCCATGAGCTGCTCATGAGAAGAGAAGGGCAGGGTGGCCACATATCAACTGAGCACCTGCTATGCCTCAGACACTGTGTTCAGTTCTTCACTGGCATTAGTTCATTTAATCTCCCGTTTGGCCAACAATATTCCCTACTTTTTGGATGGAAAAACTAGGGCTCAGACAGCTGTAAGATGGGCTCCCACTCAGGGCAGGGAGTTGACTTCGACGGAGGTCCCAACTCAAGCCCAGCCTGGCCCTCGAAGTCTTCTCTGACAACCCGGTCCCAGGGTTCTCCCTCCTCTAAGCTTCCGTGGTTCATCTATTTCTCAGGTGCAAGTGACTGGCTTCCTAGTTTAAACGTTGGTTTAAAGCAAAGCAATGCCTCCCACACTTCGCTCACCCTGCCCTCCAGCCCTTGGCAAAGGTCCAGGCACAGACAGAGCTCCACTCATTTGAGCTTAGAACAGGGCCCAAACCATCCATGGACAAACACAAAGACTCACAGGCATTGTTGTCTGACCATTCACAGTTGATGCATACCTCACAACTAATCCATAAGAGAACAAGTATTATTAGTACCACTGCACGTATGAGAACACTGAAGTTCAGGGAGCTAACGAGCCAACATGGTGAGAGTACACCACTGCCCAACATCAGGAGGCACCGCTCACCTGAATGAGTCCCCTGGAGCTGGGCAGCCTGGAGATGAGTAGCACCCCCAACTCCTGACCCTCTCAGCATAGTATCTCTGCTGCCACACCACCCCTGCCCAGCGAGAACCCTGACTGCTGGGCTAGCACTCCGCCAGTTTCACAGTTTAAGTGTTACTGCTGTGTGCCATCATGAACCACAGATATCTCTGTGCCTGGCTTTTGGGGTGATCGAGTTCAAGACAAAGAAGTCAGAAATTCACAGGCAAGCTTCCTCTTAAGCATAGGCTCAGCTTTCACTGGAGACCTCTAGGCAGCCCACAAAGGTCATGTACATGCCCAATTTGAGTTTCACTTCCTTCTCCATCTGTTGTCAGATACTGGGGCCCAGAAGGAAGCCACATAAGACAGTGGGCCAGAAAAAAAAAGGATCCAGAAAGGATGAGAAGGAGGAAGGGAGGCTTGCACTGCCTACCCAAATTGTACCAAGTCTTAACTAATAGACTGTTTTGATTTTACTCAAAGAAGTGAGAGGAGGGGTAAAAAGGGGGAGGTATAAGGCAGAAGAAGAGAGAAGACTCAGGAGTTCTTTCCCAAAGCAGAGGACCCACTGGTGAGCTTCTGCACCCTGCCCCCTCCCCATTGCTGGCCATCCCCTATTGGAGACACCTCAGGCACACTACTTGTTGCTGGCACGGAAGTGGCAAGCCTTCTAGCTCCTACTTTTGGGAAGCACAAAATAGTAAGGTACTCCTGAGCAGCTGCTGGAGCAGATTATGAAGTTAACAGCTAATTAAATTCAAGGTTCTTCATTTGAGGAGGAGTTTGCTACCAGCCCTATTGGCGGAGTGCATTGGCTGCTTGAAAAGCAGAGGGCACACACGTAAATATTAAATATTTTAAGGTTCCACTCTGATAGCAGGCTTCCAATAGCACTGGCTTCCATGAAATAAGATAAAGGCTGTTTCTTTTTTCTATCTCCTCCCATGGCAGCGCTAAAGTATTTTTCAGACTTAGTGTCCATCTCTGCAGAGCAGAATCTTTTCTGTCCAGCACCTGGGAGGTAGGGATTCAGTACTTATTTATATATGTTGGCTCAGTGGATGGGTAGCCTGATTAATTTAAACTGGATCTTCATGACTGAATTATGGAGATGATTTACTTGGAAAGCCATCAACCCATACACAAATGTTCTTAGCAGCTTCATTCCTAATAGCCAAATGCTGGAGACAACCCAAATACCCAACAACAAGTAAATGAATACGCGAATTAAGCTGTGTCCATATGATGGCATTTTACTCCAAAATAAAGAACAAATTGCTAGTACATGCAACAGAAATGGGTACCACTCACATGACGTTCTGGAACAGGCAAAACTAGCTTACAGTGACAGAAAGCCTATCAGCGACCTCTTGGGGGTGGGAGAGCTAAGAGGCACAGAGGATCATTGAAAGATTTTGACAGTATTGTATTTTGCAATACTAATGTATATACTCAACTAAAAAATAAGAAAGAACCCCCCCAAAAAAAGGTACAGAGGAATTTGGGGGGAAGATAGAAGTTTTCTCTGTTGACTGAGTGGTAGCTACAAGAATGTATACCTTTGTCAAACTGCATTAAGCCATATTCTTAAAATAGATGCTCCTTTTTGCATGTAAATTATACATCAATGAAGTCATTTTTTTTTTTTAAAGGGAAAAATAGCCATCATTTCACAGAAGGATTGCCCCACAATTTTCCTTTAAATAACAAATCATCTTCCTACCCTCAGGGCATTTAAATTTCCATATTCAGTTTTTAAAAATAAAAGGATTCATTCAGAGTTTTTCAAGAGTACATCTTCACACAACAGAATGTACACCTACCTGTGTGGGCACATATTCACACACCCACCCACATGTGCAAAATGCACTCGCAGGCACAGCCACCTTCTTCTGTCTTTTGTGATTAAAATACAATAATAGCAAGAAAAACACATCCAAAATGTAGGTTCAAGGGACTGCTGAATTTTAAAATCTGTCTTTGTGTGGCTGGATCTCAACTGCCTCTGACGTAAAACAAGACAATTAGGCCAGATGCTCTAGGTCGGCTTTTATTGACCTTAAAACCTACATATCCATGAATAAGGGACTGCTTAGATAAATTACAGTACATTTGATAGATCACGATGCAAGCCCCCAAAAAGAATGAAAAGATCTAAATATACTGACTGATACAGAACTGTCTCCAGGATATTTTAAATGAGAAAGAAAGGCAAAGTGTACTGTGTTTATTATGCCAGGCTACAGTGTGAATAAAAGGAGTGTGTGAGGAAGGGTGTGCACACACGCGCACACACACACACACACACACACACACACACACATTTTCCTCCAAAATCGTCTCTTAAGAGTCTCAGTCATCAGGAGGTACACCTCAGGATTGGGTGACCAGAAATCAGAAAAGGGAACTTATTCTTCACTCAATGCTCTTTCAGACCATTGATTTTTGAAATCGTGTTCTTGAGTTCACTTGCAACAAAATTTAACTCAATGCCTTTTTTTTTTTTTTTTTTTGCTAGCTATGACTACTCTCTAGTCCCTGAGGGAGCAGCATGCTCTCTTAGGGTGTGTCAGTTACCAGGCACATCCTAAGCAACGTCCCTCAACACTGGCTGACACAGTGCTTTCCCATCCCCCAAAGCCAGGCCATGGGAACCAAGGGCCCCGCTGGCTGGCAAGGGGCTTATGTCACAGATCCTAGCTCTCCACAGGCCACAAATGGAGGCAATGCAAGTTAGCACCTGCTTCCTCTTTTCGACAGGCTCAGAAATAGACCCAGAGAGCGGCTCCCTCTGATGACAAAAGTGGCTAAA
Source organism: Noctilio leporinus (assembly GCA_004026585.1). NCBI lineage: Eukaryota > Metazoa > Chordata > Mammalia > Chiroptera > Noctilionidae > Noctilio > Noctilio leporinus. The sequence continues at coordinate 120,180 of PVIW01000732.1, forward strand.
AACAAATAAGTCTAAGGGTACGCAAATGCTTTCCTGCACTGAGAAAACATTCAAAGGTGCCAAACCTAATACTGGGAGTGTGAAATGGTTCGCAAAGCATCTACCAGCCACAGTACGTATAGTTTCTCCACCTCCTTTCCGGGAAATGAGAGTGCATGACTGTGTGTCTTATCTAAGAGGTGATGGTGCGTGTGTGCAAATAGCAGAAAATGCAGCCACTTACAACCAATGCTTTGAACCTCTACCAACCTGCACTTTGCACTTTGCATTTTACTTTGCAATGGTCTCTCTCACTGAGGGTACTTGTATGTATGTGTTTCATTCCACATTTCCTACTTTTTTACGCCAACACATTGCAATGATTAACAGTAAAAGCTCTGAAGCTAGTCTAGATGGGTTCAAATCCCAACCCTGCCCGTTACAAGATGGGCAGCCCTTGCTTTGATTTCCTCATCTATAAATGGAGAATGTCAGTGGCACCTGTCTCAGTCTTGGGAAGACTAAATGAGATGGTTTAATTTAAGTACTTGGACATACGCCTGGCACACAGCTAGTGTCCTACAAATGGAAGTTGCCTGGGCATTATCATTAGTTCCCACCCAGACTGTGAGCCCCTCTAGGACAAAGCCCTGTGCTCCTTTTAGGGGTCTGGTAGTTCCCGATATCATGGCTGGGTGCAAGGCAGGTAATCACTAGAGATTCCAAGTGTAACTGAATGGATCCACGGGGAACAGGATTGTGCAACCAGATACATTATCTTCGGACCTGAAACTTTTCTGTCTGTCATATTCACAACCCAGCAGAACCTTCCATTAATGACTGCTTACAAAGACACCCAGTTCCTGACTTCCTTCAAATTGCATACAAGTGTTAGTAAATCAGTTGGAACTTCTCAAGAAGAGAGACTATTTTGTTCTTAAAAATAATTACAACTCTAATGAACACCCTTTACTGAGCACTTTACATGTATTCTCTGGGTGAGGAAAGGAATAACCTGATTTTTAATTTGTACCCATTTCAGGGATGAGAAAACTGAGGTTTGGGGGTTTAAGTAACATTCCCACCTTCTCACAGCTTGAAGAAGAGGAGCCTGGACTAAACCAGGGCTAACCCTGAACCAGATGTCCTGTTACCTTGGGGCCTGGCCCGCTGCCCAGCAAATGGCATAGGCTCAAGGAGACTATGGAAAGAACATTCTGTGAGCTGTTCAAGGAGTTCACACTGTGTGCATGATGACAGAGTTGCTTCCTGGACACAGGAACAATGAACTCAAAGCCCCTTCTAGTCAATAAATGTTGTAACAAGTAGGTATGCTACCAGGTGGGCACTGGAAATATGGGGAAGAACACTTTGTAAAGTATATGATTGTCTAACCACCAAGGTGTACACCTGAACTAATGTAAAATAATACTGAATTGTCAACCATAATGGAAAAAATATATAAAATAATTTTTTTAACTGTTATCCTCAGGAGCTTTTAAACCTTGCTCCCCAAAATATGTCATCCGTTTGGTTGAAATAAATTCTTACACAGAGAAAAGGAGAAGGAAGAGGGGGTGGAAGACAGAGGAGGAAGACAGAAGAAGAGGAAAACAAAGATGAAGAAGAAGAAAGCAAAGCTTCTTCATTGTCCTTCTGAAGCTCATATTGAAAGTACACAAAACATACAGCAAAGCAGTTGGGAAGCTCAAACAATGAGACAAATATACTGCAGGATGTCTGACTTTGGAGAATAAATGCCTTGCTGCAAATATTGCTGTAACCTGGTTTTTATGTACTATTTGCCAATACTTTTCATCATATATTCAAACTATGTCTTATGAGAAAAAGAACACTTATAAAAACCATAGAAGCCTAAAATTTCTTCTTAATCCTTCCCTGAGAATATGTTTTTACTGGTTTTTGAGAGAGGAAGAACAGAGAGTGACAAATATCAATCAGGATATTGATTGAGGAAGAAACATCGGTTAGTTGCCTCCCAAATGGGGATTGAACCCACAATCTAGGTATCTGTTCTCACTGGGAATCGAACCCACAACCTTTTGGGATACAGGATGGTGCTCCAACCAATTGAGCTACCAGCCAGGGCATAAAATTTAAGAGTCATAATTAACTTCAAAATCATTTAGCTTAAATAATCAAAGAAATAAAATTAAAGACTTTGTTTTTCTTCTTTTGCCTATCAAATTAGCCAAGATTGCTTTTAGGGTATGTGTTTCTGCGCTATTTGCTTATTATAATACAGACAATACTAAGTATCATAATGTGTTCAGTTTTTAAAATTAAGGCCACATGTGAGCTAACAAGGCAAAACAACAATCCCCTGACCCAATATTCCCCAGAGGGGATCAACCCTAATAATTTCTACTTAGGTCTTCCTGGTAGTTACTGTTCCCCCATGGCCCTAAGTAAAAAAAAAAAAAAAAAAAAAAAAAAAAATTAAGATTTTATTTATTATTTTTAGAGAGAAGGGAAGGGAGAGAGGCAGAGAGGGAGAGAGCATCAATGTATGGTTGCCTTTCGCCTGCCTCCAGCTACGGACCTGGCTGGAGACCTGGCTTGCAACCTGGTCATGTGCCTTGGCTGGGAACCAAACCAGTGACCCCTGGGTTCACAGGCCAGCGCCTTACCTACTGTGCACCAGCCAGGGCTCTAAGTAAAAATGTCTTGTTTTAGACATTCTCTCTTTCTTGCTGGTATGACAGATGAAGATTTATTTAGTTCACTCACCATCTCCCTCCACTCTCCCCTTCCATAATAATTCTCATCTCAACTCTCAGTCCCTTCTCTGATCTTTTATACAACTGCAAAAGAGCAATTCAAATGTCAATTTCTTCTTCCATGTACTAGAGATGATATCCCTTGACCCTCCACATTCTAACTAGAGAACAGGAACACTTCCCAGCCCTCCTCCTCTGCCTGCCTCTCCTCTCCCTCCACCTCTCATCTTTACTGTTAGTCTATCAATGTTACAGCACATCAGTGTTGTTCTCTATATGTAGTTGAATTCCACATTTTGTGTATACATTGGCTGTAAAACCTGAAAACTAATAAATAGTGTTTACTTATTATGACTTTGTAAATGGTATTACATACACTTTCTATTCCATTGGCTTAACGTGACAACCAAGCGCTGATCCATGGAGAAAATAACTAGGATCAAATTCAAATGGATCATTTTTTTTTCCACTCTACCAATTGCCTTTCCCAGACCTTTGGGTTTTCCCAGGGTCCTTTTCTGTCAGGGTTAACCCTGCTGGAGACTTTCACCGTCCTCCTTTCCCTATACTGGGCTGCTGCATAGTTACAGTATTGTCACTTCTTTTCAGTGCTCTTCAGGGTGCAGCTTCTGATGCTGAAATCTCTCAAGTTCCTTGTTCTGGGTTATTCCCTTGACTTTTGCCAGTGAAGTCCATTTTTATTGAAACATTGATTAATTGTATGTAGAAAGCCAGTTTTCTAAAACCTTGCATGTTTATCTTCTCATACATGATAGTTCAGCTGGATATAGAAATCTAGGTTTAAAAAAAGTCATTACCAGAACTATCTTTCAACATAAATATTGCCAATGGACTTTGACATCAGCCTACTTTCTGTTGTTGAGTAGATGACCTGGTTTTGTTTGGACTCTCTGGAAGTTTCAGGGTGTTTTATCCTCAGTGTTCTGATATTTCACAATGATGCATCTCTGGGTATGTGTTTTTGTTTTGTTTTGTTTTAATTCATTTTGCTGACTGAATCAATGAAACTGAAGCTATGGGAGATACTCTTCTGCTGTTTTTGTTCCCTACTATTGGCTTCTTTCCCATTTTCTCCATGAAACTTCTATAATTCAGATGTCAGACCAATAGGATTGATCCCTATGCCTTTTACCATTTGTTACACATATTTCCATTTTTTTACCTTTTTAGTCCATATTCTAGATTTTCTTTACAACCCTTTCAGTGAACTTTTATTTCTGACAATATGTTGAGTTTCCAGAAATGCCTTCCTGTTTTCTATCCCTCCTTTCTCATATCATCTTTTTCTTTTTTGTTTTGGTTTATGGATGCAACACATTTCTACATATATCAGCCCATCTGCCTTAGGGTTAGACAGTGATAGCAGGAGATCCCCACACCAGCCTTGCTAATCCTCCCCGCAAACCATCGACCATTTCTTGTTAAAAGAACCTTCCATTTTTGACACTGGGAGTGAGGGCCTGGCTCCAGGTCCTTGGCCAGTGAGGGGAAGATACAGTTCCACTTACAGCTCTTCAGATAGCCACATGTTTTCAGCTGCATATCTCACTCCTGATCCTTGAAGTCAGTAACTCTGGTTTCCAAACCTGGAGCTCCTTTAGGGTTCTATAGAGCAGCAGCTCTCGGCCAGGCCCCAGTTCCTCTGTGCGTGCTATGGCCCTTCAGTACCTCCACTCTGTTTCATCAGTTGCCACCCTGTTCTCTTTCGTCTCCAGAAATTCACTGAATGGCATCTTAAATGACATAATCCAGTGCTGGGAGGGTGGGGAGAAACAAGTGCTCTAACACACCTCCAATGAAGTATAGTTGGCACCGCATTCACACAGAGTACTTTAGCATTCTAGAACAAAACCCTTTGACCTAGCATTTCTACTACTTCTGGGAATGTATCCCAAATCATACATCTGCATAAACAATTTAAATACAAGAATGGTCATTACAGCATTTTTAAAGAGTATAAACTTAGAAACTAATTGTCCAATAAAAGCAAACTATTTCAATAAGTAGTGGCATATTCAAATTATTAGTCATAATGAAAAAAGATCCTATAGAATTATATTTACTGACATGGAAAAATATTCTGAATATGGCATTAAGTGGAAGAAAATGAGATAATAAATATATATGTAGCTTATAATCCAATTTTGTAAAGATCCAATGTGTATGGGTAGGTACATACACAAAGGGGATGAAAGGTTATATATGGCAGAGTGGAATAATGTGTAATTTTTTTCCTTATAATTATCTATAGTTTTGAAACTTTATACTTTTCTCCTATCTTCAACTATAATTTCTTATTTGAAAAATCAAAAAAAAATTGTTGTTGGTTGAATAACATTATCTATCTCAATAGGAAACTGAGGCACAATAAGCAGTTAAATTGAGCAATCTATTCAGGCACTTATTAACTGACCCACAGCTGAAGTCCCAGGCCTTATCAAATGACCACTCTACTGCAGCTGGACACACAAATTAGACCTACATGGGCTAAAATCCATACCAACATCTGAATGAGGAGAGGAGCTTACTTTCTGAAGTGCATAGCCAAGGGGATCTGAAAATCATCTGTTTAAGCTCTGAATGTCAGACTAGTACCATAACCCATGCTGGGTATCACAGATGTAAGATTTCCATGTGATACTTTGGATGAACACAGGAAAGAGCTACATCACATGTCTCATGTGTTATAAACCATATAAAAAGGGTTCTAGGAACTCATATCTACTTTGGGAGTGGAGTTTAGGGCCATCTGCGATTAAGAGAAGCAGGACTTGAAACAAACAGAAGAAATAAAGTACTACCCAAGCAGAAAGACAGTTCTCAGCCTTTGAAAGAGATCAAAGGAAAATATAGTTTAAAATGTTTACATATATCCTTGTAAGAGTCCACACTTTGTTTACTGCCCACAATGGATGTAACTGGAAGCTAGTTTTAAGTTAATAGACCTTTTTTAATGTGTTGAACATTTTTGCTGGTTTTCATTTAGACTATTTCATGTCTGAGTTTCAAAAACTGAGGTTTCAAATTTGGGTTTGGTGACTGTGCATTCATTTATGTATCTATTCATTCACCCAGGCAGTTCTTCCTGATCCTCAAAGGAGCCAGCCCTGAGGGTTTCTGGGAGGGTGGCAGGAGCATTAACTGACAGAGGGAAGAGCAGGGGCAGAGGCTCAGCGGTGGGAGAGGGCCTCTGCCAGGGGCAGAAGGAGACGGGGGTGACTGGAGCAGAGTGAGGGGAGGGGCGATGGAAGCAGAGGTCAGAGAGGCCGAGTGTGGTCAGGTCAGGATTTGCGCTCCGGCCCTGAGCTCCTCCAGAAGCAGAGCAGGGGCAGGGTGTGCCTTACTTGGAAGGGCTCGCTCCGGCTGCTGTGAGGACAGGATGCCTTAAGCGCCCATGAGGAAGCAGGAGGGCCACTAAGGAGGCTGTCGCAGTCATCCAGGAGAAAGTCAGAGATGATCATAATAACCTGGGTGAGAGATGATGGTGGCTAGAAAGAGTTGGGAGTAGTGAAGGGGTCAGATTCTGAAGATGTTGTAACAGTAGAGCCGAAAACATTGCCAATGCAGCACGTGAGATAGAGAGAGGGCTCAAGGTTGGCATGGAGACTGCTGGTTGGCGCAAACACACAGCTGCTCTTGGCTGAGCAGGAGCCCGAGTGGGGCCGAGGGCAGTGGGGCTCTGGCAGCAGGCTTTAGACAGGCTCGGCCGGGGCCTGCTCCTTGACCACCAAGGACGGCCAGATACATGAACCTAAAACTCAGGCGAAAGGCCCAAGCTTAAGATCTGATTTCGGCATTCACTAGCAGATAGATAGTACACATCTAAAATCCCTGACCCGCAATCCTGACATAAAAAAAAAAAAAATTAAAAAACCACCACTCTAAAAATGGAATTTGTTTGAAGTTTGGGTCAGAATCATTTGGCAATAAACCCTGACCCAATCTGGCGCAAGGCTATTTGTTGTCTATTTTTATTCCACTTAGTGTGAGCATTCATACCATTGTGTTATAGAAATATTAATTTGTTTCATCATGAAGGGTTGCCCCAGAATCTGCTGGGGTGTTATATAATGCGCAAAATATATCCTACAGTCAACTTGTAGAATCAAAAAAAGTTTGAATTTCTAACATCTTGCCCAAAGGGGTTTGGATAAGGGATATGGACCTATAGTTTGAGCCATGAGACTGGAGGACTCAGAACTGATCCCAGGCTGGGAGAGATCTGCCCAGAGAGCTAAACAGACCTTGACCCAAAGGCCTGACCTCTGCTACCCTGGGTGGGGTCCACTTTGACATCTCTCCTTCCTCCCTTCAAACCACAGCCACCAAAGACACACGCTCAGTAGAGACGTGGCTTTTAAAAGCCTTGCTTTTTGAATTTTTTTTAGCTTTCTATATGTCTTCAAAAGAGATGACACTAACGCTTCTCTCTCTCTCCTTCTTGCTCTCCATCACACATGAGTTTTTATTAAGACTGTTGTAACGCTGACTTTATGCATCACTGAAATAACTCACTGTACTTGTTACAAGGTGGGGTTTGTGTGACAAGAGAAAAAAAATGTAGAAAAACTGAGATAATGCTTGAAGTTAGTATAAAGACATTTCTTGTTTCTGGAACGCCTGTTTGCTTGCTGTTATTGTTCTAAGAGTGCCCTTCCCTTCACCATTAAACACCTCACCTCCAAAATTTTGCCAGGAGGCAGTAGGAGGGGGCTGCAGTGGGGCACCCCCAAGTCCCAGGCCTGCTGCAGGAAAACACTGGAGTGAGAGGCTAGTGACTGATACCCCTGCCCACGGTCCCCACAGGGGCAACCTCCTGTGCTCTGAGGCAAGAGCCAGGAAAGAAGTGATGGGATTTACAAGGGAGGGAGGCCAAGTGAGAGAGAGATGATGCTAACGCAGCCAATGGGGTGGAAATTATTCCTACATTCATTCATTCATATAGCAGGTTAGTGGACAAACCTGCTCCAGAGTGGGCAGGTTTGCTGAAGATAAGTAGCCTTATAAAGGGTTGAAGATGAAAATGAAAAGGTAATCCCACCACATGAACCCAGGTCCTGCTGCCTTTCCAGGTTCCCACTGCCTAACCCCCATCTCCTTCTCCTGCCCTGGGTGAAGCTTCCTAGCTCAGTAAACCTCCATATTGGCCTCAACTGTTGGCCCTTTGGAAGAGAAAGAAGAAACGAGAGATCTATCACAAATTCCGGAGCTTCTTCATTAACAGGCAGATGAGCAGCACACAACAAATAAGAAAGCCCTCCTAGACCCCGGGGTGTGATCATTAAATTCCAACTGGAGAAGCAGTCATTGGTCTGAACTGTTGAAACTGGGTGGAAGATACATGGGAGCCATTCTTTCACTCTGCCTATTTAAGAAGAAGGGAGGAAAAGAGGGAAGGAAGGAGGGAGGGAGTGGACAGCTTCAATATCCCAAACTGGATTGATGTTCCATGGCTAAGGTTTTCTTACAGAACTTGACTCCTCATTGAACCCCAACCCTTCCCATCTTCTGCCCCAACCAATCTAACAAGTGCCCTGCTGGGAACAAAGAGATGAAGAAGTCCAGGTCACAGCTGTGACCCTTGTCCCGATCCTCTCCTGTGCATACAGTAGGTGGTGATTGTTTTTCATGTTTTGTTCAAGATTCACAACAACAAGTGCTTTGGAGAAAAAAACGGAGTCGATCACTTCATCCTTGCCTTTCTTCAAAATGATGTCTTCCCTGACTTCTAAGGCTGTCTGTTTACCTTGGATGATTAGGGAGGATTAATGGAACTAATTGTGTTAACAATATGACTGTCCTACTGAAGCCTGTAAATTATCCCTGACTCGCTTTGATTGCCCCAGATTACCTCACCACCACTAAGCCCAGGAAAGTTCCATGGCCAAGCTCAGCTGTGTCCCTGTAGAAAGCCAGCTGTGAGAAGTCAGCACTCTGCTAGGACAGAGGCTGTGGTGGCCTCCCGGGTGTGAAACAAGCCTGTCACCTCCCAGCAGCGCAGAGGAAAAGCCAGTAATCCAATGAGCGCACACACACCCTGAGGGCCAAGCTCAGCCCCTGTCTGCTGAGCCAGATGCCCTGACCTCACACATCCTGGGAGCTATGAACCTCCAGCTGCCATCTGCTGTGCCAAAACGCTACCAACCCAGGAATAGACCCAGCTGCCTGGGGTGCACACCTCTCAGCTGCCTTGGTGGCTGCCACAGCAGAGTTGGACATGCCCCCCGAGGTGGAACTGGGCCCAGGGAATAACCTGGGAAATAAAATGCAGCCAGAGTCAAGTAGGAAAAACCTGGAGTTGTCATAGGCAGATGAAAGGTGCCATCCTCAGAAGCCTACAGGTGGCATTTCCACTAAGCAGCTGTCTGGGAACAGCTGCTGTAGACCACTTATGCTTCCTCTACACTCCTCCCTCTCACTTCATCGCTATAGCTGATTCTCCCTAGAGTGTCACACGTACCCTGGGACCCAATTAGTCATATGTGAGAAAATCTACCACTTGCTTCTCCCAAGTCAAGTTACTCTGATCCTTTCAATCTAACTGATCAGTGAAGCACAGGTCCCCCAATTTAATGGGCTCCAAAAGCTTGCAAGCGCTTGTCTGAGAAAGTGAATTTAACAGCTCAACCCCTTGGTGTGAAATATTTTCCAACAAATTCCCTTTTTTTTTTTTTTTTTGTTCAGGAAGAACAGAGGATCAAACTACTGCTGATAAACCTGGTAGTGCCTGGTGTGCTGTTGGAGGAGTGGGAAGGGTGAGGTTGTGCCAACTTCTCCCAACTTAAGAACCGCATCCCTGGGAGTTCACGCCAATGCTAGGAGGCCTAGCTGAGCCCACCTCGCTCCATGCCAATCACTCAGGGCACAAGGCTTGGCAAGAAAGGGGAACAACCTTAAGGAAACCCTGGGCTCTTCCAGAACAGGTCCCTGTTCATCTTTGTCTCCCCAGACCTAGCTCAGCACCTGGGCAATTGGGTGGGGGTGAGGGTGGCAGGTGTCAGTTACGGAGAAGTAACTACCCCAATCAGGAGACTAAAGAGTGACTTCATTGATCTAGTACAGTCATACCTGTTGTTTGTTGACTTCAGAACTTCTCAAAGTCTGTACTCATCTCATTTTGATTAAAAAAAAAAAGAAGAAGAAGAAGTTTCAGTACTCGGCACTTGCTCGGGACTCGCCATACTTGTGAGAACTTGTAGGACTCACAACACGGCCCCACAAGGGAAAAATGCTTCATCATTCAGTACATGTCATGAGTTCTGACAAGTCCTGAGGTACCGCTGTGTCATGTTTGGTTTGGGCTGTTCCATACGGACCACAGGACATATTGCTGGGAATAAGGGGAGTGATTATTGTGAGGGCACACCCTGCATAAGGCAATCACTGCCAAAATAAAAAGTTACGAAGCAACTCCCCTTAGAGAGAGAAGGTTAAAAAGCGAACACTCTCAACTAAGAGAGAAAAGAGAAGTCAGTCTCGTGAGAAATATTTAACCCTTGATTATGCAACTCACTCAGTGGGTGACAGAGATTCGTACCTCTTGTCCCACAGCATCCCCAACTGCACCCTTACCACCTCAGCTGCCAAGCCACCCGAGTTCACCAGGTTGAAAGCGCAAAGCCTAGGACACCAAGCTCTATTGCCTGGAGTCCTCGCAGAGGTTCCAAACTGAAACAAAAGGAAGAAAGTAACCAGGTGGAGGTGAGGATCGCTGGCCATCACCCTCCACTTCCAGCTCCAACAGCACCGTCATCTACAACCTGCAGGAGGCGGGGAGCTCCAGGGGGCTTGTGCCTCAACCCAGGCCCCTACCTTACCTACTGGGGCTGCTGGTGGGTGTACAATTTTGACTGCTTTCTTTTCTCTGGAAACCCATCGGCTGCTCTCAAAATGCCATGGGCCTTCCCCTGACCGGGTGGCTCAGTCGGTTGGAGCACTGTTCCATACACTGAAAGGTTGTGGGTTCGATCCCTGGTCAGAAACCCATCAATGTTTCTTTCTATCTCCCCTTTTCTCTCTGAAGGCCAATAAACAAACCCTTAGGTAGGGATTTCTTTTTTTTAATGCGGTGGGCCTTCCCCAAACTACAAAATTACTTTTCTCCCCTTTGGGCAGGACAAGAACATTAATTCGTTTTCCTATCTCTGTGCCTTTGTACACACACACACACACACACACACACACACGATATACACAATAAATGATGTATGCTGAGTTTACACAATAATTTCTGAAGAGATATATACACAGAACTTGGAAAGGGAGAGTGCTGGACCAGCGCCAAACTTTCTGCAGCCTCCTCCCAGGCCCTGCACGGGAAGCCATCCCCAGGGTCCTCCCACACGGTGCCCCTCCTATCTAGTCAGTCCCCGGCCACCTCAAGTCCTTCTTCACCGGCTCTTATGCCTACCCCTTGGTTCCCTTCCCACGCCAGGTGCCAGCCCTCATAGCATCAGCCTCACGCTCCTTCGTCTCCCCTGCTTCTTACCAGCTGTGGCCTATGCACGCTGCACATAGAAACGCCACTGACAGATATACAACACAAGAAGCAGCATAATGCCCCCGCCGCCAATCCTCCCTATGTCCTTAGGGGGACATTCAGCTCTTGAGCTTGGCACCACTTCCTCCACACTGTCCCCTGCGCCCCTCCCATACATGATCTGTCACTGCAGATGCCCAGCGCCCCAGCTAGTCTCACCATCACGCCCAAAGGCTTCCACAGGTGCCCGTCTCCAAGTCAGCCTTTCACCGGACTCCAGAGGCCTTCCTCCTGGAGCCCAGCTGACTCCTGGGGTCTCCACTGGCATTCTCCATCTGAGCCACTTCTTTGGCACTAAGCATCATTTAGGCTTTCAGAAACACCCTTCTGACCTGTGTGACTGGTTCCTAGGTAGTTCTTCAAGGGTATTACCTACCTTTTATTTCCCCTGTCCTCTGTCCCCCAGTTCCCAGAACTTAGCAAAGGGTCCTGCACAGAGGAGCTGTCTGTCCAATGAGCATTTGTTGCTTGTTTGCACTCCACAGTGACGTTCCATCTCTTCCTTCAGTATCTACAACTCATGGGTAATAATTACTTCACTTCCAGGTATCCAGGGTCGAGGAAAGTGACTCTGGACAATGAGCAATATATTTTAAATGTTGCACCTCCTTTCCATCAATCAACAAGTTTCTTACAGAAAGGCAGTGTGCCTGCTGCCTGCGAGAGTGCCATAGGGCATGGGTGGCCTGAGAGGAGTGAATTATCCCAAACTAACTTCGGAAGTTTTGAACACAGAGCACAGCCGTCCATCCTCCTACCCTGAGCTTGGCTCCCCTTTGCCTTGAGGCTTAGAGACGCTGGCTCCGTACAGTCTTGCACTAGATGATCTGTCATCGAACCTAAACAAGCTCTCTGGAGGTGAGGGTTCTAAGCCAGGACCTCGTAGGATTCCAGCTTATTGTCATAGGGGAGAGGAGCACAAAGGCTTCTCTCTTGCCTTGCCCCTGCCCATACGACCCAGGACAAATCTCTCAGAGCCTCAATGGCAAACCCCTAGAGGGGCAACAATTGTGCATTAAACAGGGTGTTTACAACAGTCAAGAACTCAAAGGAAGAGACAGAAGCTTTTAGTTGGCATTTGGGTCCCGATTCCAGACTTTAGGACAAAAGGCCCCCTAGGCACCTCACTTCCAAACACCAAAGTTAACATCTTCACTTGCATAATTCCTACTGCCACAGCCACAACTTCTCTTGCTGACATTTAACAGTCTCCCAAACTCGGCCCCAACTGGAATTTCCAACTTTTGCTCCCACCCCCTTCTGCTTCGCCATATTGCCCTCCTACCACGCCAGGCCTCTCTCATTCCACCCTCCCTTCTTTGGCACAGTTTGTTCCTTCCAACCCCCCATCCCCAAAGTCCAAATAAAATGTAAACTGTTCTGATGGATGTGGCTCAGTGGGTTGGGCATCATCTCTCCAACCAAAAGGTCGCCAGTTTGATTCCCAGTGAGGGCACACGCCCGGGTTGGGGCATGTGAGAGTCAATTTGATCGATGTTTCTCTCGCATGTTGATGCTTCTCTCCCTCCCTTCCTCTCTCTTTAAAAATAAGTAAATAAATGAAATCTTTTTTTTAAATGCACATAAACTTTCAGGCCTCCCTCAACCTGGAATCTGCTCCCCCCTTCCTTATTGGGGCCCCTCAAAAAGCAGGTTCACATCTATCCTCTTCTCGCTCACCCCTGCAGACTCCCCTCCCCACCAACAGAAGCACACAGAACAATGCCGGGCACTTAAAAAGTGCTCAATGACACTTCTTTGTTAAACGATGTAATACCAGGAGAACTGAAGTTCTATGATGTTTCCATTACATTCAGCTGGAAAATCCCATGGTAGAGTCACTCCTTCAGTCCAGCCCCCTTAAAACACCCTCCTTCATTTTGCTGCTGAGTTCATTTCAGTGCTGTGAAAGGGCTGCACCCAGGTTCCATCCATGTTCCCCAGACCAGTGATCACTTCCAACCCCTGTTCTCCTTATTACTTTTCAAAGAAACAGCCACCCCAGACCCACGCATGATGAAGACAGTCAGCCCCCGCTCATCTTGATGCAATTATCTCCTTGTGTTGCTGCTTCTCTGCAGTCCCATCATTGTTCGCTATTCACCCAGGGAGCTGTGTCTGAGACTTTATAGGAAAAATGAATTATGACTCGAGCTGCATTCCACACTTCCCAGCGCACCACCACCGGCTTCCAAGCTTTTGTCCATGCCTGTCAAGGCTTGGAGGTGAACAGTTTCACAAACCAGCTTCCATACGGTATCATCCAGATCTGTTCTGGCCTCTGGCCTCCGACCTCCCAGGTCCCACCTGCACAATATGTGTGCTGCCCTTCCATCACCTGGACTCTCATCCTGTCTAAGTATGTGAAAAACCGCATGCTAAGCACCAGCCAGCCTGGCAGAGAGTGAGCTGGAGGAAGAGAATCGGCTCTGAAACCACAGGCTTGGAAGGACAGGATGGCCACTCAGTTCTACAGCTGTAACAATCAAGGACAACATGTCCTCTTGGATCCACACTGTAGGTCTTGACTCACAAGAGTGGTGTTCTCTCCGAATGCCCTTGAGGACAGGCAGAGTTCTGAGCCGGGTGAGTTCTTAAGACAGGTAAAAGCCATACAAAACTGTGCAGAAAGTAGACCTAGGAGCCAGACTTCCTGGGCTCCAGCTCCACTTAATAGCGGTGTGGCCTTGGGCAAGTCAATTACTCCCTTCATGCCTCATCTCAATCTGCAAACTGGGGGTAAACAGCATAGAGTTGTTGTTCATTTATATAAAATGCCTAGACACTATGCTTGACAGAGCAAATATTTATCATCATCATCATCATTGTGGGGACAATGATTACCTCCTTTGCTTCTTTTAGGGAGATCAAAGGTCTCACCCTCAACACAGATCTTCCTTGCACTCCAAATCCTTTTTGCTTCCAACATTTCAAATATGAAATATCCACTCAAGCCTCCAAGCCATCACACTGACCTGTTCTCACTTTTTCCCCTTAGCAAACACCCCAGATTCTTGCAAGCTACTGGATATACTTGGTGGCAAATTGAAGAATGTTTACACAGGTTTTTATCATTATGCATGTTTTGGAAACATGGTGGTGTGTGGTGAAGCAGGGCAAAGGACAGAGCAAGGCAGTAAAAAGATCAAAAACAGGTCTCCACCTCCTGGTATTAAAATGCAGGGGTCACCCTCAACCAAAGCCAGAGGCTCATTTGAGGTTTCAGTTCTTCTGAGTTCAAACCAGCAGCTTAAAGAGCTGGCAGAGGAGGAGATAAGGCACATGGGGAAAACTGAGGATAAAAGGTTGAATCCTCAAATGTCAGATGAACCCTTTAGATGTTCTCATTTAATAACATAGTTTCTGAGACTTGCCCACCAGAGTCCTGTCCTTCCTAAGCAAACATCTGCTATGATGACTGAGACCCAGGCTAGTTTATTCTTTCTTTGCTAAAACTTCCTGTGGGGTATTGATCTCATAAACGTTATCCTTATGGCTCAGATGAAAGTCAACTCTCAAATCCAGGATCGAGAGTCCTGGGATTGATTATTGTTTACGTCTTCAATCCCAAATATTTGGAATGAACACTTTGATGTAACAAAAATGTGTCCTATGAATGCAAAAAAAAAAAAAAAACAAAACAAAAACTTACATTTTTATGTGGCAAATAATTAATTTTACCTTACGGTCTGATTGATAATGCAAAGTAATTCTGGAGTTCCTATTGCACTGAAAGGGAGAAAGTCACCAAATTTTTAAAGCGTCACTTTCTTTTCTCCTATTAGACTCTAAAGACTGCTTTAAACTTTGCAGGACTCCAGGGAGACTGAGCCTCCTTTGATTCCTACCACAGCTGAATGGACCCCTGCCTCTTCTTGCTAAGAACCCTGACCCCACTCCTCCAGGCACTAGGCAGGCAGGTAGAGAGCGCACCACCCTGGCCTTAAAACATAGGACTCTGTTCCTGGCTTCTCCTGTTAACAGGGTGGCATCAGACAGGCCACCCAACCCAGATAAGCCTCAATGTTGACAGACTTTGAAGTTTAAGGATTTTAAAGGGTATTTGAAAGTTGGTACTGAGCAAACAGTAAAGCACTGTTATATATAGATTATAACACCCAATAAGAAGGCAGTGCTTTTATTAAAAAGGAAAAGGTTGCAGAGGGGTACCCAACCTCAAACACACACACACACACACACACACACACACACACACACACTCACTCACTCATATTCTCTCCTTCTCCCTCTTTCTCCAGACTTTCTGTCATTTGAGTTCTTTCCTTACAGAACAATCTTTTCTCTTCCCCCCACCCACTCTCTGTGCCCCTATAGATTTTTAGTAATACTGTTATCACAGAAGTTTACAGTAGTAATTGTAGAAAGGAGAAACAAAATAGAAAAAAAAAACATCACCATAATCTCACTGCCTTAAGATAATTTGCAATACATTCCTTCCAGCCCTTCATATCTGTTTGTATGTGTACTATGTATGAATAATTTTTAACAATAATAGTAGCTAGCATGTATTAAATAGTTAACATGGGCCAGGTACTAGTCTAAGCACTTTACATGTTCTTACTTATTTAATCCTCTCAACAACACCTGAATAGGTTTCGTTCATCTTTCATTTTACAGATGAGGAAACGGCAACTCCGAGAACTTAAGACATGTACGCAAGGCCACCAGCTTGTAAGTGGGGGAGCCTGGGTACAAACTCAGGCAGAGTCCCTCAGTCACTACAGCACCAAACCAAACATAATAATATTACCTGCCAATTTTGTAACTATGTGCATTTTTCTAATCTTGACATTTTATTCATTTTCTTTAGTACCATGATTGCATAATCCTCCATAGCAGCAATGTGGCAAATTTTAATCAATTAATGTGACTATTTTTGAATACCTACAATATACCACTATTTGAGATTAACCAACACTAAAAAGAACATTTCCTAGACACATCTACTATCATCCTGCCTCCAGCCACAGACCTGACTGGAGACCTGGTTTGCAACCTGGTTATGTGCCCTGGCTGGGGAATCGAACCTGCGACCTTTGGGTTTGCAGGCCGGCGCCTTCTCCACTGTGCTACCAGCCAGGGCTACTATCATTCTTACCCAGAAGTGGAATTGCTGGGTCAAGAGAAATGCATATTTTTAAAGTTCTTTATATTTTTTGGCATACTGTTCCTCCAGAAAGATTTCATCAATTATACCTGCACTTGCAGCATATGAAGGAATCCTTGCATCTTCATCGACACTAGAGAGTGTTCTCCTTTAAGTCCTAAAAACAGCTTCTTTCAAAGCACAACACCTCTGAAAGGAAGTAAGCCCACCCCTCATTCATACTTTGGGCTAGTTCACCCTCTAATAATTAGGGAAAGGGACATGGAGGGTGGACAGGAGTAACAGGAAGGTGCGGTCTGATGTCTGCAGGTGCCGGGGGGAGTGCAGTGTGGTGTGGGGAGGGGCCCAAGTGGTGGAAGATAGGGAAGAAGGAAAAGCAAGCGTGTTCCAAAAACAAAGTCTTGAGGGGGAAAAATAATAATAAAATGTCAGGAATCTAAGAATAAGGAAAGATCCACTGAAAAGAAAACAAAACAACAGAAGCCAGGAATTTCGCAAGAAGTTGAGAGTCTGGCCAGTGCTGCGTTGCTTCTGTCCAGGTGGCGCAGAAGGGCAAGTGCACTTATAGGTCTTAAGGGT
Source organism: Noctilio leporinus (assembly GCA_004026585.1). Classification (NCBI taxonomy): domain Eukaryota; kingdom Metazoa; phylum Chordata; class Mammalia; order Chiroptera; family Noctilionidae; genus Noctilio; species Noctilio leporinus. Next base: position 137,167 of record PVIW01000732.1, read on the forward strand.
GGTGAGGTGCTGCATCCTGGAGAAAGTCCACCTGGCCTCATCCCAAAAAGCAATCATGAACTGATGTCCTAGTTCCACAGGGCCAGGACACCTCTCACCTTTACGTCTCACTACAGTCCAGGGAACAGTGAACCAATATGTCCACTCAGCCTCGTCATTAGGACAAACGACCCTTCCACACGACGGTCAGTCTGGGGCTCAGGGAAGAGGAAAATGGGGCCTTTAAAGCACACCCTGAGATCAAACACTCATGGGGGAAAGCCACGCATCAAGCCTCCGTATCGCAGTACCAGGCAACAATAGTAGTAGGTATTGAAGCAGTCGTGATGAGTGAGCAGATGAATAAATACAATATATATAAATAACGCCATGTTTTCCCAGTACTCACCCCAGACCAAGAGGAAGGGTGAAAGGAGAGCGCCATCTACACCTGGGAAGTGTCTTGCTTTAACTGCCAGATTCATAAATACACCATTAACACTCCTATCTCACCTGTGCTTCCTGGCGCTCGGGAACATCACAGCAGGGCTGGCAATGGGTTGGATGGGCAGACACTATTACTCCCCTATTTCAGATGGAAAAAAAAAAAAAAGGGACTTGAGGATGATTGACCCAAGATCACCTCACTGGAAAGTGGCAGAACTGGACCCTCCCCCTGAGTTCCAAGGGCAGTAACTACAGCCGTGGTGGCTGTTTCCTCTAGCTCCGTGTCATTTCCCAGTAGCATCCCCCAGTCCTTGCTTATAAATAAAGTCGTACACTGGCTGGACTAGTCTGTCAATAAAACGCTCTCCTTGCATGGAGGGTGGAGATGCTGGCCACTGGCTGGAAACATCTGGTTCTTTCCGATGGCCTGGGCGAAGTTCACTTAGGCCACCTCCCTGTGAAGTGACTGATCAGGAAGGGTTTCCAGGCACTAACCTTCCTGAGGGCTCAGGGAGGGAACCCAGGAAGGAAAGGCCAAGCACCCCAGGTTGGAGAGCTGGCAGATGATGACAATGAGTTGCTAAGTAAAACAGGAGCCTGTCACACAAGGTCCAGGGGGAGAATGGACATGGCCTAAGCTTCGGAGAATGGAATCCCAGCCAGCCTGCTTTGGCCACAGCTCAAAGAACACACTGCTCTTTTGGCTCCAGAATCAACACTTTACCAAACACATTTCTTGCCTAACATTGTAAAAAAAAAATATTTTTTAAATCATATTCTTGACCCTGAACTACCAAAGAAAGCAAAGAAAGAGGGGGAAAAACTGCTATATCAAATTTCCTGTGTAATCCTCTTAGGAGATTAGTGCTTTCTTAAGTGGTAATGAGGCTCTGGCTTGGGAACTAAATTATGCCACAGGGTAATTCTCCTAAGGAGGGGACACAAGTATACAACTCTGGGGGGGCCGGATAGGGGGCACGGAACTCTGCACCCCTGCTCTGAGTGAGTGCAGCTGGAACCATTTCAAACTGGGAGCTAGCAGCATGAAGCTTTAGAGCCAAAAGGAACTTAGCACCCAAAAGCATCCAGCCTTTGCTGGATCATCTCGAGGGAAGTCACGTTGCCACGGCCTCCAAACCTGGGATGCAGGATGGCATCCCCAAGCCCCTTCTTGGCTCTGTTGTTCCCCTAAGGGCCCACGTGGACATATGCAGCCTGTGGCTGAGGTGTGACGAAGTCCCCCAACCCTGCCCCGCTCCCCTCCTCCCTTCCTCCGGAGAGTATAAAGCGCCTGCAAGACGTTGTCCAGGGCTGGGACATTTCAGCAACTCTATCGCACCGAATATTCTTGGCACCTAAGTCACCTCCTGAATGCGCCTGAGACTTTGAAAGACTCAAGATGCCTGGCTCTCACTTCGGAGTGTGGATCCCAGTAGTATTAGGGTTGCTTATTTCCTTTCAAACTGGCTGTGATGTTGGATTATCCATTCCTCCTTGTCCACATGCACATTTGATCCATGAGTCTCATTTGCCTTCCTGGTTTTCAGCATGAAAGATTCCTGAAATCCCATTGGAGGAGGACTGAGTTCGGACCCCTGCCATGGTGCAGGGAATGAAACCAGAGATTTGGACAGAGGCAGGGCTCTGACCTCCAGCTGCTGCCTGGACACTGCTGTGTCCTGCAGCAAGCACTTCTGTGGAGTCACCTGACAGCTTCTGCAGCACAGCAAGGGGACAGAGACCACCGGGTCATTCAGGTCTATGCTATGGTCCTGTGGCAGGATGGCATCATTCCTGGCCAGCTGAACCTGATCAAACCCAACAAGTTTGACATTTCCATTCTCTAGCTTTGGCTTCACAGTTCTTCTCAACATAATGTTAAAGCCACGCTCGGGTTCCCGGTCACCGCAAGCCTCATCCCTCCAGCTGGGTGCAGGGGTGGTTACCTTCTTCACCACTACACCGGAAATCCAGCCACCCAAACCTTATTCTTTCCAAACCCATTGCTGGGGACATGGTGGGAGAGGAGCCTCTCCTGCCCACTCTGGGGACACTGCTCCCTGCTAAGGGTCAGTGTGTATGACACATGTTGGACGCACATACACTAGACTCATTTTGTAGTGTATTGTGCTCTTGGCGGGTTAGGTTTCAGAACTACCCAGCTAAGCTCAGCTGTATTCATGTCCAAACAGGAGAGAACCGATGCAGATATTCCAGGCCATACGCTCCACAGGCCATGTCAGGGACCTTCCACTATCGTGATAATTGCCGACATACGCCCTATAGGGTTATTTCCATTTACAGAGGAAAACTCCTGGCAGGCCACAGGTTGAATCCAGCTCCGCCTGCTTTTTCCATCCTCACTGTCCTGTGGGGCCTCCTAGACAGGGACTCTAATGACCTGAGTTCTGGGTCTGGTGTGACCCCTTCTCCATCTCTATGTGGCCACCTTGCACCTCCCTGGGTCTGTGAAAAAACAAAACATGACTCCTGAGGTCCCTTCATGCCCTACCCAGTGTTAATCCAGGGGGCTGGGCATACATCTGTAAGAAGATGAGTAGACAAAGCTGCCCCTTCCCTCTCCATTCTGCTTCAGGGACAGCCCTGTCATTAGCACCTGCATCTGCCTCAAACCAAAAACTCACCAGTAAGCCATCTGTACCAGCCATGAACCCCACAAGCCCTTTCCTCCTTATGCAGCCAGAGGGTCACTTCAAGGCCTTTTTAAAAATAACTGGTAGTTGGCCAGCAAGGCCCCGGCTGAGAGAAGCCCACAAGCCCATCCCGGCCACCACAGAGGCAGCTGGGCTCCTGAATCACCTTAGATAAGTGCCTCAGGAAGGTGTAATGGCTTCCTGGCTGGTGATTAGCACACGGGATGAGAGGATGCCAAATTCCCTGAGGTCCTGCAGCCTGGAATTCGATGCCAAAAGCGTATTAACTCCATCCCAAATAAGGCTCATGCCTGGGCTGCTAGTGGGTCCAGGAAACCCCCGAAACGGCCTTTTCTAAGCCATTTTCTTCTAATTGCCCTTCTGGTTTCTCCAAATCAAGCTAAAAATTCTCCTGAAGGTAACTGTTAACCTGCCAAGGCTTACGAATGCTAACGCGCAGGCTCGGTATTAAAATACTCACCTTGTAGACTATTGTTTTGCTGGGGTTGTGTTGTTTCCCATGAGCATTTTTTCCACCACTAGACTATAAGTTACACAAGAGCAGAGAACAGTACTGCTCACAGGTGCACTTCCATTCAAATGGCATCTCCCACGGTGAGGCCACCTCACTGGGCTCCTGGCCCGGGCTGTGTGCTTTACAATCGATAGTACACATAATTATCATCACCTACTGGGGAAGGAACTGTTCTAATCATTTCACAGCATTTGCCATGTGCCAGGCATTGTTGTTGTAAGTGTTTTACATCTATTAACGCCTTCACCCTCACAACAAGCCTATGAACTAGGTACTGATATTACCTCCATTGTACCGAAAAGGACACTGAGGTACAGAGAGGCCAAGTCACCAGCCTGAGGTCACCCAGTAGGTGGGAGGAGAAACCAGCACTCATGGAGTTTGTGCTCTTCATTATCACATTTGAATGGCCCTCCACATCCCCCCTTAACTCCCCACCACTCCACACCCTACCCCCACCCCACCGTGAGCTCCATATGCACCATGCTCCATAAAAAAATACTGGTTTTCCTGGCTGCCACTGCCATAGTTCATGCTTTAGGCCTCATATTTCACACAGCCTTTCTGCTGTCTCAGACAGAATTTCCTGTATGAGGTTTGAGCTCTGTGGCTTCCTCTCTCTCAGTGGGTAATAATAATCCTTTGCATCTGAATTATGCTTTACATTTTTCACAAGGGCTGACAGATCACCTCCCCGCAAACATAAACCCTGGGAATGTTCCTGGAGGGTAAGTGTAGCAAGTGTACAGAAGCCTGTCCTACTGAGGCAGGACCTCTCCAGAGAGGTGACATGACTCACCCAAAGTCACACAGCTCATCCCAAGCTTCCTATCGCTTGGTCCTCTCTTCTTCCCACATGAGTGAGATGACTACAAATAGTGCCAGGAGATTTCCCCAAAAGTGGAACCCCCTAAATAATATATAGAATTATAGATATAGATATACATAGATATGGACATATAGAAGGGAGGGCGTGCAGAGGCGTGAACATCCGTAATGGCTACCATAACTTTAACATTTCACTTAATAGTTTAAAATAGTATTAAGATTTTAAAATATTAAAATCAAGTGGCTCAAAATTCAAGAATCAGAAGGATATGCAGTAAAAATATTCCTTCTCCTGTGGATTTTATTCCGGGGTTGCATCTTTCTTCTCCAAGTTTCCCACTTCAAATGCTTGGGAAACCGGTTGTTACAGTCTAGAGGCCTTACCCCAACTCCAACCTCAACTCCAATTTCCTGTAGAGCCATATATAATGCTGACTTTTATTTCATTATCAGTAGGTTATACCTGAACACAGTAGATTTAGAAAGTACCAATACCATTATAATGAAAAGTCCTTTCTTTCTCTGGCTCTCAGGCACCAGAAGCCATTACTCCTTTCTCATGTAGAAAGAATCTACATATTCTCAAGCATATTCACCTTTTTTTTCAACTCAAATAGTAGTTTATTATATACAGTCTTCTGCATGTACTTTTTCACTGAATAATCTATCTTGGAGATTTTTACATCAGTACTTACATAGCTGCCTCCTTCTTTGGTGACTACATACTAGTCTATTGCATCTACGTACCAAAGTTATCTTTGGTTGTCTGCAATTTTTTGCTATCCAAAGCAATGCTACAATAACCATAAATGATGAGTAAGGTTCTCCCCACTATATGTGTGCCCCTTCTCCAATACAAGAGAGTTCTATGAAGACCACATTCCCTACTACCGTTGCAACTCCGTGCGGCCATGTGACTCAACTCTGGCCATAGGATGTAAGCAAATGCACATGCGGCAAGTTTCCAGAAGTTCCCTTAAGAGAAAGCAGATGTGCTTCCTTGACTTGCTTCATCTTTATCCTGTCAGGAAAAACTGTGAAATGGACAAAAAGATCATAGGTGTCCTGTCTAGAGCACACTTCTGTGTTATATCAGGCTGGGGTTGTCTCTGAGCTATTTACATACAACTCTGAGAGTGGTAGAGCACTATTCATAATGCCAATGAGACCCCTCCTTAAAAAGATGCATATGATGTCCAATGGAAATGAAGCTGACAGCGCACTGAATACTGGCCAATTTTACATCTAATTACAGGTTCACTTCAGCCTTCATGGTGGCCTACAAGTTCTTTTAGCTCTCCTTTGAACCAGCTATAGCACCTCACTAGTTCTCTCATTAACTGAGGCAAATAAAATCTTTGCAATGTGTTCATTTTACATTTCTATGATAGTCATGGTTTCACCTTTTCAAAAAATTATCCTTGCATAGCTCTTTTCACTCTCCTGCTGCCCAGAACACAGAGGGTGTCATCTTAGACAATAAGACTGAGACCACTTTCAATAGAAGGAGCCTGGGTCCCTGACACTTCTGAGTACCATGCCCACCTTGGACTTCAGCCTGACTTTCATATGCAGGTAAAACACATCTATCTTGCTCAAGTCCCTGTTATTCGTGTTTTTGGTTACAGCTAAACCCAATGATGAAACAACTTTCAGGAGAAATTTTTACCAATAGGATATGTAGTGATTCCATCATTGCCCAGCTGCAAGTTCTCCCTGAGCCTGTTCTTGACAGAAGTCATTCATCAGTCATGGTGCTTCCACCTCCGCCCCAGGGCTCTTCCTCAAAATGCTTCTCAAGGTCACCTTCTAAGTGGCCATTAGGATCAGAAAGAGTTATGAGTGACATTTAACTACTATGCCAGCTCTAGGATAACAAATCAGCACAAGGTTCTCAACTGCCCAGGTTCTAACGCAAACTTACCACCTTCAACCCCATCCTGTTGCTGAGAAGATTCAGATCAGCAAACTCTAGGGACTGATACGAAGGCCTGTGGAGCTTCCGGACGGACCAGGAGGTGTCCAGCCTCCCCTACCAGTCCAGCATGTTCCCAGCCCAAGTGCCTTCTCTTCAAGGAGCTCCCTTACAGTCTCACAGCCACACAAATCACAGAGGGAGGAAGTCTCGGATAGATGTGGGCTATCAGGTGCTTCGATTCCAGGCAGACTCAGGCTGGGTGCAGTAGTGACTTAGAAAAATTGGCTTAGCAGTGGGTCGGGAACAAACTACAGTGCTAGGCCTGCCAATCCCAGGAACAGCTGGACAACGGGCACTCCCCTGGGATGCGAGGGTCCCCTCAGCTCTGCTCCTAATTAGTCATGTGACTGAGCCAACCACCTTCCCTCGTTGCATCTCAGATTCCCTACCTGAGACGGGGCTAGATGATTCCCAGCCCTAAAAACACATACTTCTTTCTACCTAGAAGATCACAGTCTCTACAGCCTAGACAGAGACTTCAGCTCAGCAAGACCGGGTGCAGAGATAACTCTGCCCCCACCCCCACCCCAGCAGTGGCTCCAAACCTGGCAGCTAACTCCGTGGCAGAGGGAAGGGCTGGCAGGACCGGTGACTTCGGCCTTCTCCAGCCTGTGCACAAACAGGAAGCCAGGCAGGGGTGATAATTGTTTCATCAGCACTCCAGCAACACCTGGTGAGCTTCCCCTAATGATGGGAACAGGCGGCAGGCAGACCGGGAATAAGTTCCTCGTGGCAGTTAGTGTTCATTGTGAGGAGCCGTCCAAGATGACAGGAACAGTATTCCTTGGACAATTCTCTACAGTTCGTTTTCTCTGCCTTCCAAGCCTACAAACGTCAATGGAGCAGGTAGGTATATTGTGGGTGCCTACCATGGGTACTCAAAACACTGAACTGGAAGGCCCGTTTCTTGCCAGTCAGGCTCCGACATCTCTAAACTGGGGGACAAGACTAAGGTCCAGGGAAGTTAACGGGCAATGAAATTAGCAGAGAGTCGGTCAGATAAAAGGGTTACAGACGATCAGAGAGGCAGTGACCTCCGTGGGCTGGCTGGCGTGTCCAGGCGCAGCCCAGGTGAGCTGAGTTCTGCAGGCAGCCCTAACTGATGGGTAAGATCTCAGGGAGCTGAGGGATAGAAAACTCCCAGTTCAGAGCTGGGGGTGGGGCTGGGGAACACACTGAAACGGTAACCTTCAAACTTGAGCGAGCATCCGAGGCTTGCTGGACTCCACCCCTGGGTTTCTGATTCAGTGGGTCTAGAGAGGGGCCTCAGAGTTGGCATTTCTAACAAGTTCTCGGGTGGTGCAGGTGCTGGTGGTGCAGGAACCGCCCTTGGAGAGCCGCTGGGCTGGGCTGTGAGGGCCGGGCAAGCTGTGCCAAGGTCTCTCCCCAAGGGAGAGGTGGAACGGGCGCCGGGCTGTTGAACTTGCACCCTGCTCTTTTCCGTGCCTGCAAATGGCTCTCCTGTCCCCTTTTGCTGTTTCTTGTTTCTGTGTCGACAGGATTACGAAACATCAGTCCCTACCTACCATCTTTAGTCACATTGCTATTCTAATTTCTTTGTGAAATACTGTGCTTGGAAGAGAAATTGGCAGCTATGACTCTGGGCCGTTATCAGCCGACAAGAAAACACCATGTGGAGATCTCATCTTTAAAAATGCTGAGTGTGAACACTCATCTTTGATGGTTCTCATCACTATGTGCAAATCACTATTTGTGAATGCCTATTTTGTTTGAGCCACAGGACCTAACACTGTATGTTACACTTTCAGAATGACATTGCAAGGTGGGGACTGTCATCTCCATTTTACAGATGAAAAAGCAGAGACCCGTTGCATAACTTGCTCAAGATCACACCCAGTAGAAGAGCCAGGTCCATCTGCCCCCCAGCCCATGCCAGGCCTGCACCTCAAAGCCTGTCCTCTGTCTCCTCGGACCTGCAGGAAGCTCTTTGGATGCTGCTCAGTCTGGTCTGGTCCGTCCCAGTAAAGATGGTCTGCAGTGACTCTAGACCAAACAGCCTTAAGGACCCAACCTCTGAGGAAGCCTCACAGAAACTGAGTGACAAGCCCTCAACCCGTCACAGGCCCAGGGGTGGCGGAGTTTTGTTCCCAGCCCTCCTCTCCTTAGGCCCTGGCACACAGTGCCTCTCCCACACAGGCATTCCTCACCCAGCCCCAGGCCCTCCTGCATCTGCCGCAAGCTGAAAACAACGGAGGAGGAAAGACTCAAGTGATCCAAGTAGAGTAAGCCAGTCAAAAAGGACAAATACTGCCCTGGCTGGGTGGCTTAGTTGGTTGTCTCATGCACCAAAATGTTGCTATGTTGCAGGTTCGATTCCTGATGCGGGGGGGGGGGGGGGGGGTGCGCATAAGAGAGGCAACCAATTGACGTTCCCCTCCACCTCGCTCCAGAAATCAATAAACATATTCACAGGTTAGGGTTTAAAAAAAGAAGACAAATACTGCATGATTCCACTTATAGAAGGCGCCAGTAAGGGAACTATGTTCCTGTAAGGACAGGGGACCTGAGGCTTGGTGCAAATGCGTGGCCAAAGGTTCCTCTCCTGGGATGGGGTGAAGAAGGAATCCTGACTTCCAGTTTGGCCCATTTAAACAACATGCTATCTGCAGAATCTGCAAGTGTAGGCAGACTACTTTATGGCACTACCCCTCCCCCAAAACAGCTTAATACATTGTTTAAAATTAACTGAAGTTACAGTGTATACAATATTTGGGGGGGAAGCACTCTGTTTCTAAAACATTTCAGGAACAATTTACTAAACATTTATCCCTTTGGCCTAAATAGAGCAGAGTCCACGCTGGCTGAGCCAGCATTCGTGACCACCAAGGATGGTAACAAACCCAGGACCATCCAAATCCGAAAACTCCATATAACTTTCCAAAAAATAAAAGATACATTTTTCAGTTTCACCAATAATTTGATTGATTTGGATATTCTGATTAGGTTGACTACCTCCTGCTATTGGCTTCTTGTGGGTAGAGGCCAGGGGTGATGCTAAACATCTTCCAATGGATAAGACAGACCCACGGCAAAGAACTATTTGGCCAAAATATCAATAATACCAAGGAGCTTCACAGATCACTTTTGATAGGTTCCATCAGTCACAGCAACTTGCCCGTACATTGTGAAAGTTATTATTTTTTTTTTTTGTGGTGCAGTTGCATTTTTACTCTTTTTGAAACAAAGCATAATAAGCCAAAAATGTTACGTAGCTTCTTCTATCTTCAATATTAAAATGGCTGCACAAAACCTCGCCAATTTAGATAAGATTTTTTTTAATGTATGATGATATGATAGTTGTCACAATACAACCAAACAAAAAGATTACAAATGAAGTTAAAGACAACTAAGCACTACTAGAGCCATCGTAAGGGGAAAACTGAACAAACATTTTGGCCAACCCAATAATAAAGTCCAGCGAATTTACAGCTGGAAACAGATTAAAGCTGAAAGGCTCCCCTGACAACCCCCTGAAGTCAGGAGTGACAAGCAGGGACAAAGGGATTCAAGCCAACCCTTCCCTCATTTCTGGTGATGCCACAGGGAAAAGCAGAGCCACCTTGGATGGCAGCCTATGCCAAAGGTAGCCAGAACGGCCACCGTGGCAGAATCCCAGAGGGAACATGAGTACTGACACCGGAAGTCTGACTATTTAGACTTGGTATCAGCTCCTACAATCCCATCCAGACCCCAAAGCACTGTCCAACCATCTTGTTCTGGGTTTAATTCCAAATATCTCATTTGGTGGTGCAAAATGACCCCATCATCTGGTACAATTCAAACACCTGAGTATGGACTGGATCTCATCTTCCATTCAAACATCTTTATCCTCCTTTTCCTCCAGGCCTTGTGGTGATACAATGAGTCCCTTAAAATACACCATTTTCTGAGGTGTTTGAAAATCTGTATTTCTTTCAAATTGCCTTAGCATACTGTTTAGAAATCAAGTCCATCTTTACTTTTAAAGTAAAGTTTACCTTTACTTTAAAAATATGCACTTATGTCCACACAGATGCAGAATACCTGTCAGACAATGGAGTCAACAGGTTCCACTCTGGTTTGGCTGGAGCTCATGTAACACTCGCCCTCGATAAACAGGTAAGAACAATGACAATGCATCATGTACAGAAGCTACTTGTGGTCTCAAGTCAGGGACTAAGCAAGTTAAAATGATAGTCAAAACTATCCTAAAAAACCTTATCTCCCATAGATAGAGTATGCTATGTATAGTATGTTTATGCATTAGTGTCCAATGTTCTTCATTCACATTGAAGTTTGAGAATCACTAAACCCATGGAAGAAAGACAAGGAAAGCCCATGTGCATTCAAACCTTTCAGTTTTCAGAGACCTCTTGAGTCTCCTGTCCTGACAGGGGCTGAGTGGAGCAGTCAAAAGTATTCCTGCTTCCCTGGAGGGTTCATGCCATTTGTTTAGCATTAGGCCTTAATACATTTTAATGTGTTTGTTGTTGGGAAGATTCAGCCAGAAGGAGCCTCATCTTCAGGGGGAGGTAGGCTGTCAAAGACCCTATAATTTTCTTCCTCCATTAAGATCTTCAAAACACACATTAATTACAGCAGTTCATCTAATCTAAGATGTTATCATTTAAGATGGACCATTACTTTATCTATCATTAACAAAAAAACAAAACAAAACAAAAAAAGGCTGCCAATTAAAGTATAATAGGCTGTCTTTGTAAGATGTATGTGGAATTCATAGGCATTAACAGGTAAAAAAAAGACTCTGTGAAATGCAGTATTAAAAATAATAAATCCGGCCCTGGCTGGTAGCACAGTGGGTAAGGTGCCGGCCTACGAACCCAAAGGTCGCAGGTTCGATTCCCCAGCCAGGGCACATAACCAGGTTGCAAGCCAGGTCTCCAGTCAGATCTGTGGCTGGAGGCAGGTGAAAAGCAACCATACATTGATGTCTCTCTCCCTCTCTGCCTCTCTCCCTTCCCCTCTTTCTAAAAATAATGAAATAAAATCTTTTAAAAAAAAATAACAATCAATCCACACACACAAAAGAAATACAATATTGCTTTCAACCTCCACCTAGATAGATGGTAGGTTATTATTTTCCATGTTTTACAGGAAAGGAAAGGAAAGAGAGGCAGAAGATTGGCCTAGTCACAGGACTTAGCCCAAGCAGCCAAGCTGTAACTCTGACTCAGTTTCCTACCAGTTCTGGTCACCCCCCTCAGGCCCACAGCAACTGCCAAGAGACCCTAGGGAAGGACATCCTCTCTGGGACTGCCCCACCTTTCCCACAGAAACTGCACTCTCGCTGTGCCCCCAGGGGCCCTCCACAGACTCCTCTCTACCAGCTCCCAAAATGCACCCACATCTCACCTCCCAGCACCTCATCCCCAATTCCCACCACCTTGTATTCCACTGGAGCTGGACACTGGAGAAGCATCCTCAGCATCTCTTTCTCTTTTAACACTCTGTCAATCACTAACTCCTGTGGATGCTTCCACCTAAATACGTCTCCATCCTCCTTTTCCATTCCAATTAACACAGCTCCGGTTTCCATTCTTGCTACGTTTTACCTGGATTCTTAGAACAGACTTTGAACTGGTTTCCCTCCTCCAGTTTTCTCTTCTCCAAACGCATCCCCGAAAAATCACCCTAAGATCCAATCTTGAACAAGGCACTGAAAATGGCTGCTCTTTAGCTTCTGTCATGGCCTGTGAGATCAAGGGGGACACCTGAGCCTAGCCAGCCACGCCACCAGGGGTGTGGCTGCCACTTCTGCAGCCTCGCTGCTCGCCACCCTCCATCAAACTTTGAATACTCTACAGCTTAGAGATCCCAGAACACTCCAGTGCTGTCCCTCACCCCTCTGCTTTGGCTTGCACTGTTCCCCCTGCCCAGAATAACATTTACCAGCAAATTCTTACCCATTTTCTGAGACTTGCTAAGGCATCTTCCCTGATACATGTCAGCAATGCACTTTCTTTTTTCTTTTTTTCTTAAGATTTTGTTTATTATTTTTAGATAGAGGGGAAGGGAGAGAGGCAGAGAGGGAGAGAGAGAGACATCAGTGTAAGGTTGCCTTTTACCTGCCTCCAGCTACAGACCTGGCTGAAGACCTGGCTTGCAACCTGGTTATGTGCCCTGACTGGGAATCAAACCAGCAACCTTTGGGTTCGCAGGCCAGCGCCTAATGCACTGCGCCACCAGCCAGGGCTCAGCAATGCACTTTCTTTATGGCTGCACTGGTCTCAGTGTATTGCAACGATCTCCTCTTCTGGGTACCTCATATGGTGAGTTTCAATCACCTGGTGTGGAACCAAGTCTCATTCATACTTAGGTGTGAGTGCCCAGCATAGTACGTAGTTCATAGGGATGATTCATGGATTTTGTAGGAGGAAGGAAGGAAAGAAGGAGGGAAGCCAGTTTTACTGCTAGTTCTACTCCGACTTCCCAAATTTTAAAAATGGAGCTTTTACTTAGTTCTTCTGCTTCCACCTCCCTAGGTTAAAGTCCCCCATTAAGGCTCAGTGCCTGGACTTGATCCCTTGTCTAGCAGCCCAGTTCTGCCAAAGCTGTGGCTCTCCTTCCTCCCTCTCTCCACTCCTTAGTCCTCCTGTGGAAAGGAGGCTGCCCTTGAACTCAAGTCCAAAACTGAGTTCTCACTGCCTGTTGCCACAGCCAGCAGCCAACTGCTTATTAACACCTCCTTTGGCACCTTCCAGGTGCTGCAGGTCTGCTGGGGCTCCAGGCCTGGCCTGAGGCCAAGGGCCAATGACACAGGTGACCTGCCCCTGCAGGTGACCTAGCTGGGCCAGGCTAGGTGGGGCTTTAAGGGGAGTATTCCAGCCTGGACAGTGGGAATTAGGCTGGGGAATCCCCTGCTGCTCATCCCCACCTCTTCTCTCCTTTCCCATCTCTTGAAAATGCTCACCCTACCCAGCAGCCTGTGGCCGGACTAGAACACACCATCCTGTGTTGGGCATCTTGGCTCTCCTGTACCCTCCTCCCCACCCCACTCCTGGAAGGTTATTTCCATCTACTCAGTGTTACACAACCCAGTGAACTAGGGGAAAAATCCTCCCTACTTGGCCAGCCCAGAGGGAACTACTCACAGCTCTGTCCCTCCCCTCCCTAGGGCATGTTGTGGGAACAGAGCCAACCAAGACCCTCCTCACCTTGTGAATGAGAAGTCCAGACATCCAGATGCTAAAGGCTCCCCTCACCAAGCTACGGCCTGGTGACACAACTCTAACTCCCGTTTCTGCCTGTGCTGGGCTGCCCTGGCTCTGCCTGGGCCCGGATTCTGGTAAGTACCCCTCCACCACCTCAGCAAGAAGAAATCGAATGTGCCCCCTGGACAAACCAAATTGTGAGCCGTACCATCTGTAGATCTGAGCATGAGGAGCCCTGCTCTGGGCTTTAGAGAGCCCTGCATATTACAACACAAACATACACACGTTTCAATTATTTTAAAAACCTATGGTATTTCTGCTGCTAAGAGCTGTACACAGTACAGGCCTAGCCTGGCCCATTACCCTAAACATCTGCTCTCCTCGCGACTGTAGTGCAGGCCCCACATCTCTTGCCCTAGGAGCTCAAAGTCAAAACTAGTTGCAACCAAATGCCAGGAAGATGCGTGGGCTGTGCTGCTTGGAACAGTGGAGGCAAACCCGGCTTTGAGGTGTGGGGAGATTTGAGTGATTTCAGTGCTTAGGTAAGAGAAGCAGCAAATGCATTAACTTGAACAATTCCTCCCTTAAAGATCTCATGAATAAATGAGAAACTGAGTTTCCAATAACCAATAACCTTGTATCCTTCTCAGTGAGCCAAGAGATCACTTTCTTGCTTCTCTTTGCACTGCAGTTGGTGGTTCCAGAGGTACTCATGTGTTTGTGTGGTCGCAGGGGTCATTTAGCAACATCAACTCATGTTACTCTTAAATGTGTATCAACTCAAGGCTAAATGTAGCAAAACAAAGGTGATATCTATTCTGTATATTAGCAAGTAGACTGATTATAATCCTAAAAATTGTGGATAGTTTACTTAAAAAAAAAAAAAAAAAAACCTCTAAGGAGATTTAATTAATTTTTCAAAAGTTAAATTAAAATTTTAGCTTTACATAAGTTTTATTTAAAATTTTAATATTCATTATGTTGACATTTTGCCTTTTAATTTCACAATTTTGAGTGTTTTCAAGGAAAAGCAAATTTTTGAAAATGTCAACTTAATTTTTCAATTTTGATATTTAATTGCAATTTACATACTTAAGTGTATCAATTTTATAAATGTTCAATAATTATATTTTATTGTGTTATTCTTTAGATCACTGAGAATCAGTATACAGAATAAGTTATAATCACCATAGAAACAGAAAAGAAAGAATTGAAAAGAAAAAATAAATGAAAAATTAGTGAAGGAAAATGCTTATTACATTTTTACTATTTTTTAAATTTTTAAATTATTTTTAGAGAGAGAGGAAGGAAGAGAGGCAGAAAGACATCAATGTATGGTTGCCTTTCACCTGCCTCCAGCTACAGACCTGGCTGGAGACCTGGCTTGCAACCTGGTTATGTTGCCCTGGCTGGGAATTGAACCAGCGACCTCTGGGTTCACAGGCCAGTGCCTTATCCACTGTGCCACCAGCCAGGGCTTATTACATTTTTAAAAACTGAAAATGATGAAGAAAAGATTTCTGTTGAACATGATCTACATACAATTTGAAACAGACTATTACAAATTCTTGATTTATAAAGATTCAAGACTTAATTACTGATCAAAACAATGAAGTTTAGCAAGAAAATTACTCCCATGAAATGTGTAACCTGAACTTTGTTTTGCTGACTTTCAATCATAAAACTCTGGCTTTACACATTTTTAATTTTGTCATTCTAGAAGTATATTTGTCAAAGTAGCAGGCTAGAATATATTTTATTTAATGGTTTGTTTGACTTATAAAATTCCAATTTTTAGACACATGGTACACAGATCTTCTCTAGCCCCTGCACCATGTCCTATAAATGTTGGGGGTCAAGTATGTGTATGCACGTAAGTAGGAGGCAATGTGTTCAGTGGTCAGAGCTTAGACTTTCAAGTTCAAATCACAGCTATACTGCCTACTAGCTGGATAACTTTACTTTTGGAAGCCTCAGTTCCCACACCTGTAAAATGGACATAATAAACCTAGTTCATTTTATACTTGTATGCTCCAAAATGTAAATTCCTCTTTTTTAACTTTTCCTATCTGCCTTTTATACTCTCATTTAACCTAATCCAAGGGAACCTTGGTTTCAGCTGTGTGATTCAACTGCACAAACAACTTTGCTGTGCTCCTGGAGATCAAGCTGGGAGGAAGTACAGGCATGCTTCGTTTCATTGCATTTCGCTCTATTGCACTTCATAGGTGTTACTTTTATTTATATAAAATATAAATACTTTTATTTATATATACATATATGTGTGTATGTATATATATACATTCTCTTTTATATATATATATATATATATATATATATATATACATATATACACATATATATATAAAGAGAGAGAGAGGGAGAGAGAGATTGAAGGCAAGACCCTTTGCTAGCAAAAAGATTATGACTTGCTTTATTGCAATACTCACTTTATTGTGGTGGTCTGGAACTGAGCCCACAATATTTCCAAAGTATGCCTCCTGGAAACCTTGTACACCAGAGAGCCAGCCCCTGGATTTATCACAGTATGCATTCCCAAGAATGCTTCACAGGAATATAAAATGAGGAAATGGAAACAAACCTACATTCCTGGTTTTTGGCAAATCAAGGGGCTCAGTCAGCCCAGCACATGGTTTTGCTGTATTGGCAATTTGCATTCTCCTTCCAGCTAAATCCAGCTGAATGCCAGCGCCCTGCAAGGAGATCTGAACCCCCTTAACCTCCACTGAAGTAGAGCAGAGCAGCATTTGTGCTAAAAGTGTAGCAGCAAAGATGCCAAGTGGTCTCTATTCAGAAAGACAAGACTTGGAGCAAAATGAAACCCTGACGCGCAAGGCCATCCTTCCTGAGTGTGTGGGGCCCCAGCCACGTCCATTCCAAAACACCAGCATGTAAGACCCTCTGAGGAGGGTAGGTGCAAGGCTTGGGTGAATGCTGGCTGGCTGGCTTTGTGAGGGGCTCCACCTCCTCTCACAGCCAGAGTGGCTCCCCTGGTTTACACAGGGATTGCGTTGAAGCGAACAATGACCTCAACCCAGAAGACCCCTGCTGGAAGGTTATAAACGAAGTCATTAGGTGTGGTTCCCAAGCTCTGAAAAGGGCATTTCGCGTGTGAGCAGGTGTGCTATGGGTCCACAGGCATTAGCTGGGACCATCCTGCGCAAACCAGGAGGTGTAGTCACTTTAGTCATGGAGAGCTGAATAACTCTCAGGAATCTGGGGCTCCCCATCGTCCCCTGTCCCAAAGCTGTCCTTGGCTCACTGCAAACAGTAATGTGGCAGACAGAGAAAGGTGATCTGGACCAGGAACTTCACGAGGGACCAGCTGCGTGAATTCAGATAACAGGGTTGGGTATAGTTTCTCCACGTGGACCACAGGCTGACGGTACCTGCTGACACAGGGATCTTTGACAACAGCACACACTACACAGAAAGCATCATTCTCTACCTCCTGTCAAGTCTGCGTTGTCCAAAATGCATTGGATCCTACTGGGCATGTGCTCTCTTGTATTGTTTTATTTCAAATAAATCACAAATAGAGCTGTGTGACCTTGAATGGTTTTTAAACTTTTTTTTGCTATCTTTACCTATCAAGTTAAAAAGCCTCATGACCTCTGAAGTTCTTTTCAGCTCTACAATTCTTTTTTTTTTTTTAGGTTTCATTTATTTATTTTTAGAGAGAGGGAAGGGAGAGAGAGAGGGAGGAAGAACATTGATGTGCGGTTGCCTCTCAAACACTCCCAACTGGGGACCTGGCCCGCAACCTAGGCATTTGCCCTGACTGGGAATCAAACCTCTGACCCTTTGGTTCACAGGCTGGTGCTCAATCCACTGAGCCACACCAGCAAGGCTAGCTCTACAGCTCTTGATGTGAGCCCTGACAGAAATGCATAATAGCTCATAAGGATGGCTCACCCTGATGCACTATGACATACCTGGCACTCTTCTCAGCACTTTTCCTCCGTTGACTCATTTCATCTCCCCAGCTGCCCACAGAAGTAGACATTATAGTAACCCCATTCAGTTGGTGGAGCAGCTGAGGCCAGAAAGATTAAATTGACTTGCCTGGAATTAGATGGCCCAAGTCAAGCTATGACAGTGCCTCATCTCAAGAAGTTCAAGTTGAGTGACAATTTCAATTTGGCAAATATTAAATGCTATCAGAAGAGAGCAATAATAGCCAACCTTTACATATATATGTAGCATTTATATGTACTAGGCATTGTTCTCAGTGCATTACATGTATTAATTCATATGATACTTATTATGTCCCTAAGAAGTAGCAGTGACTGTTATCACCTGTTTGCACTTAAGGAAATGAAGACATAGAGAGCTAAGTAACTGACCAAGGTCTCAGCTAGGAAGTAAAAACTAGGATTTCAACTTAGCTTGAGGGTTGTGTTATCCACCACCACGTGACACTAACTACACCTGGGCATCTTAGGAACGTTGAGGAGGAACAACTCATCCAGGCCAGGCATTGGGGTGGATATCCTGGAGAAGATGTCAATTCACTGGAGAGAGGCCATCAGAGCAGGGGACAGCCCTCAAGGAACAACATAGAGGCCAAGGCACAGAGTGAAGAAGAGCTGTTCAAAGAAATGCAAGGGCGACAGAGGACGGAAGAATTGCTTAGAGAAAACCAAGATGTACTTACTTTTCTATCCTTTTCAACTTTTCTGAACCCTGGGAATTTTTCATAATGAGAACATTTTTATGTCACCACGTCTCCATGGAGGTCATGCTGAAAAAGCACCAGAAATCTGCAGCGCACAAACTCACGGAGACAAATGAATGCCATGCCCAGCCCTGCTGTGCTCCCGGCCACCCGGGTGGGGCTGGCACACACTGAAGTGAGAGTGACAAGGAGCAGAGTGGCCGATCTCCAGGAAGCCCCTGATGAGGGGCCCAGAGCCGAGGGAAACAGTGTGTGTGGTTTTGAAGCAGGTGACCACGATCTTCAGGCCAAGCAGGGAATCCGGTGGGGCCAGCGCCAGACAATAGGCTGAGCAAATTGAAAGCGTTCAAGTGTCAAGGACTGAGGGAGCACAGAGCGTGGATGCGGAGGAGGGGAGAGGTCAAAGGCAGGAGGGGAGAGGTCAAAGGCAGGAGGGGAGAGGCCTGAACTCAGAAGGGCTTGTGCTGAGGTGTCTCAAGGGCAGAAGCCCCAGGTGCAGGCTACGGTCCCTGCAGCAGATGCATCCACATGGAGGAGCGCCAGAAACCACGAGGCCAGGGGGCCAGGTTGGCTCATCAGCATGGGTGCTGCAGTCTCTAGAAGCCCCAGGAGGGGACACCTGGAGGAGAGAAGAGAGGCTGGCCTCTCTTCTTCAGGACAGGGGAGATGGGCCCCTGGACCTGCTGTAGTGATCTCCAGACAGGGAAGGGTATGGAACATAGAGAGTAATGAGTTTGAAAAATAATGACAACAAACCAACAATAAAAACTGTGTCTGGCCCTGACTGAGTAGCTCAGTTGGTTGGAACATCGTCCCATGTACCAACGGGTTGTGGGTTTGATACCAGTTGGGGTACATGCCTGGGTTCGGTTCAATCCCTGGTTGGGCATGTATGGGAGGCAGCCAATTGATGTTTCTCTCTCTCTCTCAAATCAATGAATATATCCTCCAGTGAGGATTTAAAAAAAGGAAAAAAAAATTGTGTCTGAATCATTCTACTCTCTGTGATCTACTTCTTTGAGGTTCAGTTTCTTCCCCCGTTAAAAAAGGAACGGGGACAGTCACAGACAGCCCCTCCCCCACAGGATACCATGAGAGTTGAATGAGGCACTGTACAGTCTAGCAGTGACCAAGCACACAGCAGGTAAATAATACATGATGGCTACAGGTACTATTTCAAAAAACTAAAAATGGAGAAGGACAGTGCTTCAGATATCCAAAATTGGCACTGCCTGAGGAACACAGGAAGTCAGGCGACCCTCAGAAGGAAAAGGACAGACACTGGTCATACATCTCCCTCTAGGGACTGTGTTGTGGGGCTGTTTTACACTCTGAGATTTCTAGCAACAGCGATGCCTAGTTTCTTCCCTGGGCATTTGAACCACAGAAAATGTTCGCAACTAGATCTGTGCGAGAATAAGGCCTGAGTGAGGAAGAAAACCTTCTTGCTTCATTCAGGATGATTAACCCCTCCCTAAAAGATAAGAAACCCAGCCTAGAGTGTAATTCCTTCCTGTCTATCCTGCCAATGCATTTGCCATTTTCAAAAACAAAAACCTCTCCCTGAATAATTCATTATTCAAAGGAAGCCTCAGCCCCAAGTACGCCACTCCATTTATTCCAGCAGAAGAGCCCATCTCGGGCCGTGTGCATGTGTTTCTGAAAAGGATCCACATGAGAAATCGCTTTTTAAAACGTCGATATCCAAGGAGGCAAGCAGAGTTTAAAAGGGCCATAATTCATAAGTCGATGACGCCAGGCTCCTGGGGAATCAGTCTGCATTGACCGCTCAACAATTCCATTTGCAGCAAGCAGCAACAGCTGCGTCTCCCCGGGTCATCAGCCAGGGTCCCTGGGCTGTGGCCCGTGATAATGAGGCCATGTTTCAGGGATGCTCAGAATCTTATGCTCTTTGGGACTTGGGCATGGGGGTGTGGAATTGCTGTGGGTTTTATCTAAATCAGTTAGTTTCTGCTAACATACCAATAACCAGAAAACCAATCTGAGGGAAGCAAAAAGAAAACCACAATTGGCACATGCATGACTCCTCATTCCCTTTGGCCCGGCTATTGAGCAAGACTGTTCATGAGTAGGTGTGAGGCCCTGTCCCCTCCTTCACAGACAACTAACTGCACAGGTTTCAGCGAGCCCAGGTCCTGGTTCCAAGCATATCTGTGGGGCAATTTAAACCATTGTTGTTGCTCTTGATGGTTCCTGATGGCCTCCATCAAAGCACAGTGGTGGGTGTGGGTCAGGGCTGCAGAAACAGAACCCCCATGTGGAATTAGCCAACTGCCCACACAGTTCACACAGGAGTAAAAGCAAGGGCATGGACTAGAAAGTCAGTAAGCTGAGGCTGCCCCTGGATACAGACCCACCAGTGCTGGGGAACACCACCAGACGGGTCAGGGATTCCCCTGGCACGGAAATAAGAGTCAGGACACCTGAGGGCTCTCGGGGCTGGCAAGGAGAGAGGACCCAGAGGGAGTGTGGGTATAAATTCTTCTTCCTTTCTCCTCTCTCAGCTTGGCTCCCTCCCCCTGAGCTGTCTGAGCGAACACAGAAGAAAGAACAAGTGGGGGAGACAAGAAGGCAAGGAAGGACTCAGAACAAGTGGGATTCGGAGCTGGACGTGTTCGCCATTCACCCAG
This sequence comes from Noctilio leporinus, assembly GCA_004026585.1. NCBI lineage: Eukaryota > Metazoa > Chordata > Mammalia > Chiroptera > Noctilionidae > Noctilio > Noctilio leporinus. The sequence goes on from PVIW01000732.1 coordinate 158,110, forward strand.
ATTCGACAAATCGGAAGGATCCTTTGCTATTTTCTCGTGGTGATCAAAGAGCTTTCCAGGACATGTTGTGTGGTGAGTATTTCACTGCATTACCCTGGAAACAATTTTTGGAAGAAGCAACGATTCTTAACCCCATTTTACAAGCGAGAATACCTCGGGAGCAAGAGGTTAAATCAATTGCCCAAGGTCACAGGTTGGTTGGTGAGTGGTGGCTGTGGGACATGATCCTGGACAGCCTGGCACCAGAGGCCATACTCTGCCACCATTTTCTTGGTGTCCTAAAGCTGACAGAATAAGCTAAAGAGAAGTGAAGGGGAGGCAGGAGGAGAGGTTAATCTAGCTATGTGTTTAGAATAGTGATGGGAAGAGGCTAGTGACAATAATACCACATTTACTGAGCACTTAATAGGTGTCCACTGAGCACCTAAAGGCATGTGGTCATTTGCAACACCCTATGGCACAGGCACCATCGTCCTCACGTCACAAAGGAGAAAGCTGAGACCCAGAAAGGTCCTTTGGTATAGGTCCTGGCACCAGGATTCCAGGCAGCAGAGGTCTGAGTCTGCGCTCTTAACCATAATGTTCCACTGCTGGGCGTGAGCGCCTGATCTTCAGTGCTCCTGAAACATCAGCCAGAGAGGACATGTGCCCAGTAACCCACATCAAGAAAAGGCTGTGTTTAAGGAAAGTGCAACTGCTTTGCCTAGCTACCCATCAAGATTCTGAGGTCAAATAAGCTATCAGAATTTAACCCTGGCTGGGTGGCCCAGTTTGTTGGGGCATCGTCTCTTATGCCAAAAGGTTGTGGGTTTGATTCCTGGTCAGGGCACATACCTGTGTTGTAGGTTTCATCCCTAATCAGGGACCATACCAGAGGCAGCTGATAGATGTTCCTCTCTCACAATGATCTCTCGATCTCTCTCTCTCTCTCTCTCTCTCTCTCTCTCTCTCTCTCTCTCTCTCTCTCTCTCTCCCTCTCCCTCTTTCTCTAAAATCGATAAACATATCCTTGAGTGAGGATTTTAAAAAATGTTTTTAAGTAAAAAATTTAATTCAGCAGGTATTAGTTGGGCTTCTGTTTGGTTCCTCATGATCAATTAGTCAACTGCATTCTTCAAGAGAGAAGTAAAAGCAAGTAAGGCTATGGAAAGAAAATAGGGATTTATAGAAATACAGTGCAATGTAAATCCTATTGGCTCAAAGGGGTGCCTATAAGAAGGAAGCCGGATCTCCTGGGCACAGAACCAGGCTAGGGAACAGCTAAGGAGCTGCACAGGGCAAAGGGCTCTGGACTGGGATCTCCACCTGCTGCGCTGTGGCCTTTGCTCATCCAAAGCCAGTGTTGGACTTCAAATTCCTGGGATCTTATCCATACCTATCCAATATGCTGTTATTCTAAGCAATGGATTTTGGCCTTTTAGTAGTAGGATCCTCTTTCTCGGAAAGCACAATACCTAAAATGGAATAAGAAACTGATCTGGTGGGAATAGGGGGAGAGTGAGCAGAGGGCAGGCCATCATGGCCTACCCCACCCCCAGCCTGCGATAAGTCAGAGGTATCTATCGCTACAAGCTGATTTTGAAGCCTCCCCTTTGTCATCTGTCAGCTGTAGACTACAAAAGGCAGGGGGGGTGGGGATACATCCACAAAAGGAGATTGAGATTCCTTTTAAGAGAGGTCTTCAATCAAGTATAGGCTTGGGTCCCCCAGAGAGTTATCTCCCACCCCCTCTCCACCACCACCACCACCGTTGTCACCACCAAGACCACAAAGTGACACTGCCAGCTGCTTAGCTAGAGGATCAACAACCTTGAAAACAGCCAAGGAAGGCACAGAAAGAGATACAAAATATGTTCGCAAATCAATTTCCACAATGCCGAGAGCTCAGTATATCCCTCCTCGAGTGTGATAACCTTCAAAGTCTGCAGAAGATTAAAAAGGAGCAGCAAAAAAGTGGAGGGTTACCCAAGGTTGCAAGCACAATGGCCCGAATGTGTGTAAATACTGGAGTGGCCCTGTGCTGCTTTGGATCCCCTGATATAATGGCCATTTCCTGGAGCCCCGTTTCCTCTCATTGTATTTCAGTGGAACAAAAATGTTATAGTGAGCAGCTACTCAGGCACATAGGTTATTTTAATAGATACATCCTACAAGCCTTGAAAACGGGCTCTAAGCACTGATAACAAGGCTAAATATATCACAGGCCCTAATCGTGAATCCGAGAATCTAAAACAGTGAGATTGGAACACACACGTGTGTGTTTCCCCGGCGTATCCTGCAAGTTTTCTCACATTCTGGCCCCCTCCGCACAGATCCTCACGATCCTGGCCCCCGACTCTCAGTCTAAACCACGGCTTTCATGCGAGCCTAGAAAACTTTGTTGCACTGATTTAGTGCTTCATCATCCCTTACGCAGCTGTACATTTCACCCGAAGGCTAAAGGATGGCGCTCTCCCTTACATATCTGTTGCATTTTTGCAAATAAAATTGTGAGCAACTGAGCTGGTTCCACATGTATTCTGTCCATGCAGCCGTCACCACTGGCGGCTGGCTGTAACAGCCAGCTGCTCTCGGGATTGCCACCCTCATGATAGAAGACAAATCTGTGGGGTCCAAGGTGTTTGAGCACAATTCTCCTTTCCCTCATATCGCACCCACATGGACAAACGCTGCCATTTGGGCATAGACTTACAAAGCTAACCTAAGGGTTGTCATCATCCCCAAGAAAAATACTGCTCCATGAAAAGATCTCCAAGCCTCTCAGAAAAGACAAATTAATAAATAGCAATACTGCAGGCAAAAAAAAATCTTAGAGCAGTGGTTCTCAACCCTAACTGCTCATTAGCAAGTCCCTACAGTGATCTTTTTAAACCCTTCCCAGCTCCCCTGGGTGATTTGGTTCCCTGGGGAGCCAGGATTGAAAACACAGGCCTTTAGCGTGGTAGTTTTGCTGGGCCCTACGTCAGTGGTTCTCAACCTTCTTGCATATTAGAACCTCAAGAAGACCTGTAAAAATATCAATGTCTGGGACTCTCCCCCAAGGATTCTGACTTCTTTGTTGGCCTGGGAGGGAGCTGGTCCTGGTATTCAGATATTATTTCAAAATACAGCCAGGGTTGAGGACCACTGATCTAAGCCAACACACTTCTCTGATCAGGTTATTCTTAACCTCTGAAGAGGTAGAACTCAGAAAATGTTAACTTTATCTATTTCTTCAGATCCAGACATCCAAATGACAGTGCTACTTTGCCTGCTATAGAAAGTAAGCAATAAAGGCATCTGGATGAACAATTAGGTTTGATGTTACAATGCCCATGTACATCCCTTCAGGCTGAGTGTCCCTTGGGCCTTTATGAGGAGCTTGCTTCATTTCATTTCATACACTGTTCAAACAAAGATCATTTATCTATCTGGTTTCTAAACCAACAGGAGATCAGAATCAAGCAAATTAGAAGTGATAGAGGGGGTGGGTAGAAAAGAGAAGAGAGACTATTAGAAGCAGGTCCCCTGACTGCAGTGACAAGTGCCTGCTAATAGAGAAGAGGCAGAAAAGCTAAAATAAGTGGAGAGTGCACAAGAAAGCATTGCATTTATTAGAGTTATTTAATACAGGTGCTGTGTGGAGATCAAGGTGCTACATCACCTATGATCCTAAGAATAGCCCACAGTTCATTATGTCACTTCTGGAAGCTGAAATACATGTGATGGCCTCTTCCATCAAAAATAGTAATAACAAAAAGCAAGTGCAATTAAAAGGATGAATCTTGAGCAACTAGGCAACTGCAGCCGCCCAGAATGCCTCATTTCCGGAGGGTCCCAGGTCACCCCAGGCTTCTGCAGGGACATCTTGGCAGGAAATGCCTCAGCTTGGCCAGGAAGAAACCCCTGTCCCGATCAGTGCCAGAAGGTAGTGAGGCCTGAGAAATGCAGTGGGTGAACCTGACCCCAGGGTTTCTTTGCACCTGGGCTCAGACCAACTCTGAAAACCTAAGATCATGCACAGTTAAGTCCCAGGGGAATCCTACCTGGCTGGAAGGGTCCAGCTGCTCTGGGCGGGCCTCACATTAACTACATCTGCACTGCACAGGCTCTCCAAGCCTGTAATTCCTTGCACAGACCATCATCTCTCCCAGACCACACATCCCACTGTCCAGATACTTCTTTTAAATACAAAACTCTGGGGTGGAGAATAACCTGAATCCTGGATACTTAAGTGATTTATCTGGTTTACTTTGTTTGTACAGTAAGAAAGGAAATTGTTTTCCAACTTTTTCCCTCTCCAAATGAGATCTTATATGGAACCCAAATATATCACTTCCCCTCCCCCAAACCACTTGCAGGCTCTGTGGCCAATGTCACCCAGTCTTAATGACTAGTGTGGAGCCCCCAGCTGCTTTTATGGGCGAGGTGAGCACCTCCCCCATCTCCATTATGTTTTATTCTAATCAGATTTCAGTGTTTCAAATCCATCCCCCAAACTACACAGGTCTGCTAACTGGCCTCTTATACCCAGAACCCCATTTTGGTCGAGGCCATACTGTAGCTAACACAAACTGACTCAGAAGCTACTGCCAGCATGTTCCCAGCAAAGCCTACACCCACAGCTCGGGGACAGCCCTTCACTTGCAAATGGCCTGGTGCAGAACTTCCTAAACCTGCCAGCAGGTAGTATTCACACAGGGTCTCTATTCGATGCACAGATTTTTAAACCCAGGGGATCCTAGTTCCTGTTGAAACGAATCACTTGGGAAATCCAGGTGAATTTGAGAAAGTGGAGTCATGGTCACCTGTGAGGCTCCGGAAGCAGACTTCCTGGGTTTGACTCCTGCCTCTACTATTTCCTTGCAATTTTGTGCAAGGGACATAAGCTGTCTGAGCCCTTGGTTTCCACCTCTGTGAAGCATGTGCAGTAACAGTGGCTGCCTTGTGAGGTGCAAGAGGATTAGTACGTACTAAGTACTTAGAATCCCTGCAGAACCTTCCTAGGAAGGTTTAGTGTTATTTGCTAATGAACTTGGACACCTGCCACCTTGCCCCATCTCTGACTTCTTGCGCAAAATACTCTGCCTTCTCCATTGAATCTCCAGTGCTTGAGAGAACCCTGCTTGTGCCCCCAAAGGCCTGTTCTGTCCCTGGGAGAAGGGCTTGGCCCCTTTGCTTCCACCTTGTTTTAGTTCAGTGAATTAGGTCACATGCAGATGAAACTTAAAAGACACAACATATGACTGAAAGGAGATCCTAGGAGAACCCCGAAAGAGATGAAGCGGAGGTGATGATGGAATACAGAAAAGGCAGGTAGAGCAAGGGATCCAACTTCACTGATGTCAGTTTTCTAGGAACTCTGTGGTTGAGGTGGCTAAACAGCAACTGTTACCTGAACTCCTCCTGGACACTTGGGGTGAAGCCTACAGTTGGGAAAAATCAGGGACACACAAAGACACTGAACAGGTGACCTGAATAACATAGGTTCCCTGGATGCCAGAGGACAACGGGCAGAACAGGACATAAATAAGTCACTGGAGGACTGCAATTGATGTTACCTGTCCATTATTTAGTTCAAAAATGGCTCTCCGTCACGTGTCTTTGGAAGGCCATGGGTCCCTGAAGAGATGACCCAGCAGGACTCTGACACTTAGCGTTTGGCAACACCTGGGCAGCTTGACTGTGACCTATCCCTGCAGCAGAGCCGGAGTAGGTGCTGAGCTGCAGTAACAGGTGAGTAAGGAAGAGAGTTCAAGGCCACTTCATGACCCTGTTTTCACTTTCCTTCAATAGGCAGCACTATTTTTTGAGGCAAAATTATACACAGTGCAATGCCCAGATCTTAAGTACAGAGTTTACTACACTTGATACATGTACACACCTGAGTCACCAAGGCCCCAATAAAGACACAAAACATTATCATTACTGCAAAAACGTCTCCCCCCAGCCAGAGCAACCCCCATTTTGATTCCTATCTCCATAGAGTAGCCTTTTTTCTGTTCTTGAACTACATAATATTGCCTTTCGGGATAGCTTTTCCATTGTTTAAGAGAAGTTATGATGTTTGTATATTTTTAAAATTGTTCATAGTAAAAATATCTTTTTAAGTTGTGGAATGCCCTGTCTACACTTCACCGCTAGTCTTCTTCAGACCTGCCAAATGGAATGAGAACTATAGAACTGGAGGGCACCCTGAATTAAAGAAAGGGAAAGAAGATGCCAAATTAGAAAACTGTATTTTGACTGCAAATCCCACTATGATCCTGATTACAGCATTGATTTGCCAAATTTCCCCCAAATCCCAACTAATCTGATTATCTTTTAAGCTCCCCCACAGGAAAGCTTCTCCAAGACTCACATTCCTTCACAACCAGCCCAATGCCACCTGCTCCCGGGTAGGCTAAGGGCCCCTCTGCAGCCACCTTGGGCTACGTGCTCCCCTCCGAGGACTGTTTTTCTGCCTACCTGCCAGCCCACACTATCCTTCCTCAGGGCCCCACACAAGGCCAACACCTCTCCCTTCCTTTAAAATCGAGTTTACACCTCACATTTGCACTGAGTCTTCTCTGCTTTCAGTTGTCACCTATCTTTTAAAATGATCACATCTTATCTCTTGGACTAGATACCAAGCTCCTTGAGGAAAAGCACAGAATTATCTTGGCCCCAGTGAAAAGACACAGGAGGTAGAGAGATACATGTGGATGCACAGGTGTGTAACTGAAATGAAACAAAAACTGCCTTGCAGGTTGAATCCTGACAAGGTTCAAGGTCATAGCCTACAAGGGAAAGAAAGAGATGAACAGAGACAGGTGCATTATCTTCCATGACACCATCTAATCTATAGATCAACAGTTTCCAAGATGTTTCTATCAGACTCCCAGACCCCACTGCTAGAGAGTCAGACTTAAGTCTGGAGCAGAGCTCAAGGATTTGCATGTTCCCCAGCTCCTGGAAGGTTCCAACACTGATGGTCCATGGGCCACACCAAGAGAAGCACCACCTGTGAACAAAACACAGGATGGGATCCTGAACACTGCCACATCTAGAAGACCAAGGAAAAATGTGTTCCTGGCTGACATGTGGAGCTTAACTCGTGTTCTAGTGATCTCTGTCACTGGAGGTGGGGTTGAATGGTGAAAAAACCACTTTGATACAGCCAAAGGTAAATGTGAAGTCAAAACCAAACTGCAGATAGAGTTCCCAGTAACAGAAAACCCCAGTAAAGGAAACCACACAAAGTGCCTGACCTGGGGCCTTGTCCTATTTTCCTTATAACTTTACACAGTGGTGTTTTTCTGTTCCTAGAAAGAATACCAACATTAAGATAAACTTTTGGGGTGCAGCCTTGGGTGGGTGGGAATATATATGTGTACAAATGCACATAGTGAATTTTTTTTTTTTTTTTTTTTAATAAAAAGTCTAACCACAGGACAGCAAAACCAGCAGGATGAAGCCTAGAAATCTGGCTTCTTACCACAACACATGAAAACCCAGGTCCTCCGTAACCCAGGAACAAAGTGGGTTTTGAGATGGCTGTGTGGAAAGGAGGTGGAAGTCATTCCAGCACTTAGAGCTTCCATTGAAAATAAACCAACAGCCCGAGCCCGCCCAAGGGCCCAGGCTCACCAGCCTGGGAGCGCACGCTGGCCACTGGGGTCAGCACACAGCTGTTTATACGTGTAATCCAATTTGGATTGGGAAGGCGCATGAAAATAAATTGATTATCTTGAAATTGTAAGAGTGAAATTCACTGGGACAAAACATAATAGAATAATAAAGAGGAAGTACCTGAGTAAGGTCAACTGAGGGGATGTTTCTCATGAACTGTTTCTGACCCAGTCTGCTTTCTGGACTCAAACCTGATGAAACCATAACTGACGACTTGACAGAAAGCATATGCCAACTACCCGTGTGTGTGTGTGTGTGTGTGTGCGTGCGCGCACATGCATATATATGTGTATATAATCAATCAACCAAAAACACACTCCAGAGATTATATGACAAAGAGCTGATTATCTCAACTCAGTTTACAGCTTGTGAAGAAAAGTGAGTAGTTCATAAAAAACAACCATCTTTTCCAAATCTAAGGGTCAAACAAAAGCATACATTATCCAGAAAACACAGGCCTTCTATCTTAGGTCTCTCTCATCCCCCGTTCCCTGGAGACGGGATTCAACTCTGGCTCTCCACAATAACAAGGACAACCATTTATTATGCATGTGGTATATGCCAAGGGCTGGAGATGTACAGTCTGGAAAGGCCACCCCAGCCCTGGGGTAGGGACTGTCAGCCCATTGTAAAGATAAAGAAACTGAGGATGGTACTCTAAGTGACTCAAGTACCACATTGCTACCAAGTAGGAACTCAGGATTTGAACCTAAGGGTGTCTGGTGTTGGTTTTATGATATCTCAGTGCCTCCACCAAAGAATATAAATCCAGTCTCCAAAATCAACACAGATTCCCAGGAAGTGGGCAACTGAGCTTGTGAGCATTTGTTGGGCCAGAGCCAGAAGAAGGACAGAAGGAAGAGGCCTGGTGAAGCCTAGTGAAGAAAGTACTCCTTTTATTCAGCTCAAAAGAGTGTAAATGGCAGATTAAGAAGGAATAACCCCCAATTCTTGCATGTATGAAGGATGCCCTGGATTATGGGCAACCTCTCTGAGTAAATCATATGAAATAACAAAAATTTTGATAAAGATCAAACGGGCCAAAGACTTGACTCAAACTTCACCTCTATGTATTACTTATGATTCTGAGAAACGATGTGGCTCCTCCGGGCTTCAGATAATAACTTTGTTTTTGAAGTGAAGGGACTGGGGAAGGGATGGAGCAGGCAGAACCCCAGGCCAGATTATCTCCTGTGGCTCCACCCAGCAAAGAGGCTGATGAATGTAGTAAGTAAGAAAGGACACCTCATCCTCTGGTACCTCGGACTCCTGGGAGCTCAGAAAAGTGATGAGAAACTATTTTTAATATTTCAGATGCCCTAAAGAAAAACATACATTTCACTGAGATAAGGCTATACAGCAATTTAAATGATCAAGTTCAGTTGCTTTAATGTCAGTTAGCATGGAAACCCTGTATTAGAAGCTCTATTCCTGGTCTTTGATTCATAGAAAATAACAAGCAAATTGCCTTTAAGAAATGTGATTTATTCCCATGGTAAGGGGAGAGGAGGCTAATATTAAAGGTACTGAAAAACTAGGAATAACCATTTATGAAAAATGTTGCTAAAGATGAGCTCTGGGGATGGGGTAGGAAGTGGGATTTGGAGCTAGTCATTTAATTTCTAAATTAAGTGATTCTTCTGCAGGAGCTTGTGATGCGATATATGAAGCATTTCAAAAGCACCGGCAATTTCTGCAAACACTGTCCTGATTTTTCCCAGCTCTGAGCTGAGACAGTTAAGCTGTTCTCAGTGGCTTGGCAGTGTCAACTAGATAAACTGGCTGAAAAGAGGAAAGAAAAGCATTTTTATGGTGGTTTTTTTTTTTTCTTTTTTATGTGAAGATATATGACTCATGGGAGGAAGGAAAGAAAGTCAGTGCAAAACCACAAGAGGAGAAAGCTATAGACTTCCACTTGCTGTGAGGACCAGTTGCGGGTCAGCCCAGATGACCAGATGGTGGGATCAGATAGTCCCAGAGGCCCCCCATAGAAGGTGAGATAAGATGAGACCACCCAGCAGCTGAGCATCCTGGAAGTCAACCTTCTGGAGGTTTGAGGTGTACCCTCTTTGTCAAGGAAATCTAAGGGTCTGCTTGGGAAGGCCAGGGGAATGAGAGTCTTCTTTACAAAGCTGCAGTTTTTGCTCTTGGTCACTTCATCCCCTGGCCTAATTCACAGACTGCATACATGAAGGGACTAAGAAATCCCATTTTTGCGCTAAGAAATCAAACCTGAGTCTGCCCAAGACCCTGGAACTAACCACCTGCTTACAAGAAATATACAGACAGAGGAACATGTTCAAAGACACCATGGGGATCCAATCAACAGAATCAAGAATGTGGGAAACCTTACAGGACAAGCGACTACTTTCTTCAACCAATGAATAGCAAAAACAAAAAAAGGAAAAAGGAAAGAGTAGAAATCCTAGAATAAAATGAAGCTTTAAAAGCATCGACCAAATGCAATAATATGGACCTTATTTGAATTACGGCACAAACATATTAGGTGCCTTAAAAAAATGCATAAGACAATTGGAAAAATGTGAATACTGACTAGATATTTGATATAATAGAATTCATGATTTTTTTCCTGTGATAATGACATTATGGTTATATTTTTAAAAATGCATTCTTATCTTTTGAGATGAGTAACAGGACATTTGGAACTTTCTTTATAATAATCCAGTTGGGGAGAAACTACATAGAGGGGTAGCATGAAAACAAGATTGACCAGGTATTGACAAATGTTGAAGCTGAGAGAGTGGATTTAGTATTCTAGTCTATTTTTATATATGTTCAAAATTTTCAACAATAAAAAAATTTTCAAAAACTAAAAGATGACTTCAATATGGTTTTGAGATTTTTACGACAAGAAAGTCATAAAGTTGTAGTTTAAAATAATCCTATTTAAAGTAACTCATATATATTGATTTATTTATATATATATATACATATGAATGGACATATTTATCTATTTAATTTTGCAGGCATAGGAAATCTTTTAGAAGCATATACACCAAACTTTTAACTATTAAACCTGTTTTCTGGGGGAAGATGGGACTGAAGGGAGGTTTTTTTTTGTTTTTTTTTTTACTTTATGTACTTCTGCATTTTTTTTTTTAATTTCTTCCACCAAGCATGTGTTACTTCTCAATTTACAAATGTCTCATGGGAGCGGACATAGTGATTTGCTGGAGCCCCAAATTAGCTCTCAAGGGTTCTATATCCTGGGCCTTCATCCATGACACCAGGTTCAGCTCTAGATGGGCAGCCTGGCCTTGCCCAGACACCCCCATTCCTGAGCCACCTCTGCACCTTCATCTACCAAATGCTCTCCTCCCATGCAACCTTCCAAATCCCAGCTCCACACTGACCCCTTCCATCCAGGCAGTCCTGCTGGATTACTTCAGGGTGCAAAGATCTCCCCCTTTTGCAAGCTGGCCAAGAACTGACCATGGCATGCCATTGTGTCCAGATAGCACAGTTTTAGAGCAAAACAGGCTATAAACCGTGTACCACCCAGGACAGCCACTACATGGTTCAGGTAAGTGTGAGGTGCTCAAAAAGGTGCCAAGTTAAACTTTCCGAGCCTGATTTCCTCACCTGTAAGTAGAGATAAAGGTACTTACATCACTAGACTGCTATAGGGATAAGTCAAGGGAAAGTAGAGCTCCCTGCACCTGTTCCAAAGCTTCTGTCTAGTGTACAACCAAAGAGCCCCACTGAGACCTGCAAATGCAAGTTCTAAGAGAAAGGAAAGGGGACCTGAAAATCCAGTTGGAGCCAGCACTGGAAAGAGCACTGCCCTCAGGACTGCTCATTAGTTTAAATATTAATCACAGAAATAATGTACTGGGGTCAGGAGGAGGAGCTCTGAAGGTCACCTTCTAGACTCCCACTAGATGGCAGTATTGTTTTCTCACCATTATGCAAATTGAGGGGAGGGCCTGCAGAAGGAGAAAACAAACATTTTCCTGAGACTGATACAAACAACACGTCTACAGGAATTTCCACATAATACTGAAATAAATATTAACTTGAGATAATACACCAATGTAGAAGAACATTCAGTAATACCAATTATGAAATCCCATCTAGGATCCCTTGGCCTCCCGGTAGGGGATAGATAGAAATGTTGGGAATAACGGGAGGGGGAGGGGGTAGAGAGGATGTTGAGCAGAAGTGGAAGTAACATCTCAAAGAGGGAACTCCAGTCAGAATCAAGAACTTGCTAGAAGTCCAAACTACGACTCAACCTTCCTCATCTGCAAAGAGACGTGAATGCGACCAATGACAATAAGTCCTCCTTTCAAGAACTCCTAGAACCTTTCTTCTTCATGTCCCAGTGCCCCAACTGCACACTGGCTCCCCACTGCCTCAGGACAAAGTCTGAACTCCTCTGGCTGGTGGTGACAGAGCCATCAGCAACTGGTCTGAACTCTACCTACCATCCAGTGCACTGTATGACCCAATCTCACTCTTCCTCAATGTCACTAGTGAAGAAAATGAAGCCCAAGAAATGAACTGACTTACTCCCAAAGCTGACCCTTCAAGTGGCTGGATTTACTCATCGGTGTTGTATTATGTTGTGTTACTATCTTGTCTCTCAAAAAAGACCATAGCTCCCTGAGGGCAGGGGAGATGGCAAGGTTGGCAGAAATACTGCAAGCCAAGGTTCCCGCACACAAGTAGGAATGTGGGGACTCTGCAGTCAGACTGGGTTTAAAACCTGATTCTACCCTGAGCTGTTTAACCTTGAGGGGATTACTTAGCCACTTGGAGCATAAGCACTTTCATCTATAAACAAAGAATAATAATAGTACTTACAGCATAGAGCGGTTAGTGAAGACTCAACGTCAAGTATGTGAAGCTCTAGAGGTTTATCTTATCAGAATAGGGGTGCTAAATTTTCTAGTCCCATTGCTGCTGCTTATCCACAGAGGGGCCTGAGCGAGTCACATTAGCTCTTAGGTTTCATTTCTTTCATTGGCAAAAGTCAGGAAGACTGAGGGTAGTAGGAGAGGGTAGGTTATATAATGTGCTCTGAAGTCCTCCACAGCTCTGAAATTCCATTGTTCTCTGGAGCAATTCTCTCCCATTCCTCACAGGACTATGTGGAGCCACAGATCCGGGTACTGACCCTGCATACTGAAAACTAGTCTTCTCTCAATACACAGTGCAAGCATTACCTCCTCAGGCTTTCCCCCTGACAACCCCACCCCCACCCTCTTCCACTAGGTTTCCACCTCATTATGCTCTCACAACACACCATACTTTACTTTTAGTACACACCCCAAACATGAACCAAATGAATAACTATGGATTGCAACCCCCATTTTGCACATGAGCAAACAGAGGTTTGGGGAGCTTATGTTATCCATCCAAGACCTGCACAACCAGTAAGTGGCAAGCAAGATCCAAACCCTGGTCCATTTGACCGTAGAATCTGCAAGATTGCTTTTCTATACCCTCATATAGCTTATTAGTTGATATATATCAAAAGACATTTATAACATATATGTTATATGAGTTATGAAGCATAACAAGAAGAATTCTAATGAACCACATACCTGACCTAAAAAGTGGAATGGGGCCTTGAAGTTGCCAGTGATGTCTCTCTGATGTCACCCGTCTGCCTTCCTCTGCCCCTGACAAGCCCCCGAATTTACATTTGTTATCCTTTTGCTAATTTTCTCACCTGCTTCACTTTGGATGGAAGTGAGGTATGTGTCTAGAAACATGCACAAAGTGATGGCACCCATGTGACCATGCCCGGAGCAAGAAGACATGCATCACCCAAAAGCCCAGAGCCCCTTCCAGTCACCAGACCCCAAGTTCTGGTCACTGGCCCATGCTGCTCCTAAGGGTTCCTAGGTTCTGTCTAATAAAAGGGAAATTTTCAAATTAAGGCTGTAATCTTTCACGTACACAAGATCCTCAATCCAAAGAAAGATTGACATTCTGGGCTCTTGGAAGAGGTTGGTTTGGAGAGTTCTGGTCCAAAAAAGAACGGGTGTCACCTATGAAAAAAGGCTAGTGGGGACATTCAGCCATGGGAGGCCAGCCTTTTCCCCTAGCATTTTTCTCCAAGGTCCAGGGAAAGATAGTTGGGCTTCTTTAAACAGAATCAGGGTGCAGTGGGGGAGAGCAGCAGGCAGAGTAATGTCATTAAAGCCTCCTGTGTGGTTTTGATTAGATCATCTGAATTAATAGTTCTCACACGCAGGCCTTGAGGATAAGCAAATAAGTCAGCAAACGGACCACCTACTGGAAAATACCAAGCTTGGGGCTGGAGGTAAGAGTCAAGTCTCTTGAGGAAAAGCCGGCAAGATTATGTGGATGGGATTCTAGGCTTGGTCAGTGTGTTAGGACGCCCTGAGAAGAGCCACCCTTGATCCTTTAATCTGCAAGTTCCTGGTTATTGATTCTCTTCACAGGAGCAGTTTCGGATCCTCTCACACCAACTGGTTTATTGAGCATGTGGGGGAAGAACTGCCAACGCTTGCATGGGGTTCAAGTGATAACATCTGACCACTGACCTCAAGAAAAAATACCGAAGGAATGGCTCAGAAAACAAGGACTAAGGTGTGAGCCTTCCAGCCCAGAAAGAATGTCTTCTAGGAGCAGAGTTTGGGCAGGGAAGTAGGAACTAGGCCTTAAGAAGTAGCGGGGTCTCCATCAGATTCTCTTCTCTGCAGCTTCACTACTCAGTCCCACATTGGGTGCTGAATTCATTGTCTAATTACCATCTTGGAAGACAAAATTATAACTCTGTAACACTCCAGTGGTACCTGAAATCCAAGATCTCCAAGAGGAACTAGCTCAGTCCTACTAGGCTCTATTACAACCCTGCTAATTTCCCCTCATCCTATGAGGACCTGAGGCTGAAGGAAGTGAAGTGGTTCGGGTCCCTTGGTACCGAGATCAGGCAGGAATGAGAAACACCCTTAAATTACCACACAAAGCCTAAGTGAAGCCTTCCTGTCTCCGTGGAAACTTCCAAAGCCTTAGTGAAAAGTGTACTAATTATTCCCCTCTTAGTAGCCAATGGGAGGGATTTTCATGGCCAATAGGGGAAAAATGTATATCTACCAACAATGATGTGAGCCACCATCAGGGCCTAGCTCGACGTACCCTGGTCCCTCATATTCAAAGATGATGCTACTTCTGTCACAAAACCTATAGTTGGGTGGTGCCCCTCACCCTGCATGAAGACCAACCATCAGTTGGCCACACTGTCTACATTTCTCTCTCTGAACTTCAAAGAACATCTCACTTATAGTGTGTATATATAATATATATATATATACAGATATTACATATCCACAAATCAGGAGCATAAATTGATGTGTGTGTGTGTGTGTGTGTATATATATTATATATACTATATATAATATATATATTATATATTATACTATATATAATATATATATTATATATAGTATATAATATATATACTATATATATTATATAGTTTTCTTTCCAAAATATCAATTAAGGAAACACCTATAGCACATAGCTCATGGAATCAATTTATGCTCCTGATTTGTGGATATGTAATATCTGTAATTCTGTATGGTATAGCTAATCTCCATGAGTAGAACAGAGACTCCTTGAGTGAGGAGAACAAATCCACCATTCACTGAATCCTTGTTGGTCCCCAGCATGACCCGGACAGTGAGTCCTAAAATGTACGGGTGTATGCTCACTCACAGAGAGGCTTTTAAACCAATTTTATGTTGGCTCTCAACAGCCTGAAAGATATATTGGGGAGGAGCCTGCAGGAAGATTAAAACAGTAAATTGGTGGATTGGTGCCAGCCTGTGAACCCAAAGGTCACTGGTTCAATTCCCAGCCAGAGCACATAACCAGGTTGCAAGCCAGGTCTCTAGCCAGGTCTGTAGCTGGAGGCAGGTGAAAGGCAACCACACATTGATGCTTATACTCCTTTCTTCCTCCCTCCCTTCCCTTCTCTCTGAAGATAATGAATACAATCTTTAAAAGAAAAACAAAACACAGTAAACTAGTCTTGATCATGCCCTCTGCAGGTCCCTTTAGGGAACCAGTAAGTCGGATCACTGGTGAGGAAAGGGTGACAGTGGCCCCCTTTAGTAAGCAGTCAAAGCCTTCAGTTGCTTTTTCGCAACCTCCTGACTTACTTTGGCTGGAACACCGGCAAGCACTGGAACCTGACTGATGAGTGCCTCCGAGGCTTCCCAGGAAAAGAGGAAGGGCCAACCCATCTGGCATGAGGGAAGGGGAACACCCAATGAGGTGAGCTCAGCATCAAGTCTGGTTCTCTACCCAGCATGTGGGACAAACAGCTAGGTTATCAGTGTTGTTTCCTCCAAGGACATATTGGAAAGAGGCTTTGAGGCTTCCCAGACCTGAAGTGGTTGGGGCCATGGGTACATCCATTTATCTTCTTTGAATCCCACCCTCCTCCTGGGAAAGAGGCAGACAGCATGAGATAATACATCCACAGTACAGCACATATTTCATGCACAGTACATGTGGTACTTATCTTCTGCTTTCTATGCTCATGTTAAGTTTTGATTTATCTCTAAAAATAAAATTGTTTTCTTCTAACATAAAACACTTGGAGGAACCCTTATCTTGGGAGTAAAAACACCAGATTCTGGCCATGAGTCCCTCACTGACCTGATATGTGATTTCATTCATTCATCAAATATTTGTTGAAGTGCCTGTACTATCTGCCAGGTACCGTTCTAGGTACTTGGGATGTGTAGTGAACAAAAGAGGGGGAAACCACTGTCCTTGTACAGCCTACATGCTGGCTGCAAATAAAGTAAACTCTATTATATTTTAGAATGTCATAAGTACTCTGAACAAAAGAATATACAGGCAGGGTAAGGAGGATCAGGATGGGGGCATGTGTCATTATTGGGGTCACTGGAGCAAAGACTTAAAGGGACAGGCTCAGGTATCAGAAGTCTTCCAAGCATAGAGAATGGCCAGTGCAAAGCCAAGAAAGCACCCAGTCTGTCCCAGGAGCAGGGAAATAGGCAAAACAAAATCAGAGAGGTGGGAGTTGGGTGCAGACCGTGCAGGACCCTATAGGCTGCTGTAAGGATCCTGGGTTTCACCCGTGATGAGAATACAGCACGTGAATAACGTCATCTGAGGATCATGTTGGCTGGGACAGCACGGAGACAGCCAGGGTGGATGCGGAGAGACCAGTCAGGAGGCCACGCCAATTGCCCTGGCTGGCAGGAGATGGGACAGCGGGGGTTCAGACAGGATGGTGCAAATGCAGGGAAGGTGTCAGCTTCTGGATTTATGTCCTTCTTTGACCCTCAACCTTCCAGTTGGCTGTAGTTTCAGTACCCCCTTTCCATAGTCCAGGCAGGCATGACAATAAGTGAAAAACAACAACTACGTGGAAATCTTTGAGACCACTTTGATTTAAAATGCCCCTGAAACTCACAGCAACATGCAGAAACTTACTGGTGGGGAACTTCAGGATAGGATGCTCAATCACGTGGAGGCCATCTTCCCACAGGTCTACACACACACACACACACACACACACATACACGCAGTGTAGAAGAGGGCAACCCTTGGAGCAAGACAGACCTGTCAGGAGCTTGGCTAGGACACTTTTTAACCAAGTGACCAGGTGCAACGTATTTAAAGTTTACAAGGCTTAGTTCCTCGGAAGTAAACAGGATAAAAACATGGACAGATGAGGTTTGGGGGACAATGACACAAATGAATGTGGGATAAGTGCTTGTCATAATACCTGGTACATAGTAAAGTCTCAACAAATCTTAGTTCCTTTCTTACTGCTAACTACCCTTGGTAACCAAGCCCACCTTGGAAGGAGAAAGCTGCAAATTATCCAGAACGCAGATGAATCCACTTGTAAATAACTGAGAAGTGTCTACACTGTTGTTGTCATTTGACTATCCTGTTTACCATTAATAAAAACAACCTCGTTCACCATGCCTGCTGAGACCGTGTCACTGCGCCTGTGTCAGAGTGAAACCCGGGTCGTGGAGACAGCCCCAGGAACAGGAGGAGCAGGGCCCGGGCTCACAAGCACAGGGAAAGGGTGTGTTGTTGGCTCTGGGGGTACACAGCCTGGGCAGGCCCCTCCAGAAGGGAATCAGAGTCAGGGTGACTGGATGCCTTGGCTTAATTCATCTGTCAGGAGGCAGGGACGGAGGGCAGATGGTCTCCATGGGCCTGTGCCTTCAGAACATCCCCTTGTTGGCAGGCCACTCACTTGTCTTGTCCTGCTCTGTAGGGCCATACAAAATCTACACCTCACGCCTGACAGGCAGATCCCCACGGCAGATAACCGTGAGTGGGGAGGAGGAGCACAGTGTGTCTGGGGACAATGGAAAGAACATAGGAGAGATGGAAGGTGCAGGTATTTCAGTGAGGGGGAAAAAAAGCAGCATTACGCCCCCACAGCTGCACCAAGTCCCCGTCCTATGTTCACAACGCAGTTCAACAAGGGAGCCCCTCAACAGGGGAAGGCTCGAATCTGCCAGGCCAGTATCGCTCTAGGTGCAGCAGCCCCTGTCTCACTCCGGGTGCTCCCCGCAGGGCCAGCATGCCCCAGGTGACCAGGGCAGACAGGAACTGAGAAGCTAGCCCTAGGCCGCTGTAGGGCAAGCAAGGGCTCTTCCTCCCTGTCATTTCTGAAGTGCCATCATTCCCAAAAGCTTTGGCCCACTTGGGCACATCCCCCTGTAAATTTTGAGAATGATGGTGTCAACAGAGGCCGCAGCAGTCAGTTCATCCAAGTCCTAATCTCACAGGGAAGAGAAACAAGGCCTGGTGGCAGGTGGAGCGGTAAGAACTGGAGGCAGTGGGCCCAAATCGTTAGTTTGGGAGTCAGGGAGCCTTGGATCCCAACTCTGCCCCTCCCCCCACCTAGTGCCCATGAGCTCTGAGAGCTTCCATTTCCTCATCTGCACAAAGAGGTTAATGACACACCTCTGCCGTACAGCTGATGTGATGATCAGACCAATTGGTGTCTGTAATATACTTAGCATAAGGCCAGGCAAAATGAGTGGTGACTATTGCTACCTCATTCTCATCTTCACCTAAGTCACACAGCTGGCCAGGAGCAAGCCCAAATCCATGTGTCTTTTGCCCGCTACTCCCTCGTTACCCACCCTCCTGCTATGGGCAGTGACATGGACTCTCTGGCTGGCTCCTCTGTGAAAGACAGCATTAGAAGGCTGCAGATTGTAGGAGCCAAGGCAGATCTTGGACTCACGATCATGAAAGACCCACCCGGAGGGAGTCTTGCTCAGAAAACCCCTCACAGGGTCAATGTGAACAGTGCCAAGGGAACCCAAAGGGAAAGGAACAGAGTAGCCAGGAGGAGACCAACAATGCTCCCCTCCTTCAGAAAGCCTTCCTAGGTTATGCCAGGCCAGATACCTCTCCCGGCCACCTGACTGCACCATTCTACTCAAGTGAGCTTGATTCTAAACACCTAGCCAGGCAGTCAACAGGGTGACACAGGTGCAGAAGTGAGTCTCCGGCCACGGCAACAGCACTACTCACTCTTCACGTCTCAGCTCCTTTCCACACCTTCTTCATTTCATGCTCCTCTTCCCTGAAATGCCCTCACCAATCGCCTTCCCCACTCAGCGTCTGTCCCTCATGTTACACAACTTGATTCCAAATGGTGCCGAGCACAAGGCAGAGGCTCCCCTCACGTTTCTTCCATCAACAACCTTTTGTTATGTACTTACTTCTGCCAAGCATGTGGGTCCGGCATAGGCTGCGAGCTAATGGAAGGACGAGCCTGTCTTTTCTCAGTCCCAAGTGTCCCCAGGGAGCCCAGGACTGTGCAGAATGCCCAGAAGATGATCAACAAACTTTCCTTTTTCAAGTGACTAATGAAAGTGATTGAGAAATAACAAGGCTAGTTAACAAAATATGCATTTTTTGGTAGCTGTATCTACTGCATTTCCTTCTCACTGTGAGCCCGGGAGGCCAACATGAGACTACCTCATACTATTTCCTCAAACTCTCCAGGATCCACTACTTCCTTTTTCTCTTTCCCATAACTACCGTTTCCCTTTCTCCTTCAGCTACTCTGACTCCCGTCACTTTTCCTTTGCTCTACAGCTTAACGAGGAAGCACTACACTAGGCATCAGCAAGCTTGCGTGCTAATTCTGACTCCACTATCCAAACGACCTGCTTCACCAGAAAGCCACTCAATCTCTCTAGGCATCAATGTCTCCGCCCGTCAAATAGGGACAGTCGCATTTCCAAGAGCCACTGGAAGAGTGAAATAGTATGAGGAGAGGTCACCCTTCCCTTCCAGTACCTCCACCCATCTATTGTATGTTTTTGGAGGGTAGAGGACTGTGGTTTGGTCCTCGCGGCAACGACTGAGATGCTGACCAGGAAGCTGAAGTCACATACAAGGTTCTAGCTCCTCCTCTCTGCTCCCAGCAACCTGTGCAAGACTTGGGATCCTAGGGAAAGGTTTCTGGGTAGGAGGCAGAAGTACTGGGGGCATCTGGAGAGGAAGGGGCACAACCTATCTGTCACTCGTCCTGGGCAGCTCCCCAAAACGCACACACAATCACCCCCAATAAAGCCACTCCGCTTCCCTTGTGTCTTAGGCAAGAGCAAAATCGGAACAAAAGTCCTGAGAGCAGACAAAGGAGGAGGAAGGGGAAGATGGCCAGGATTCAGTGCATGTCACAAAGGGCGGCCCTCAGAAGGAGGGAAAACCTGGGCTGCAGAAAACACGCTGCCCTGTGCCTGCAGGGAGAGGTCAAGCTGGGGCCACCAGGTCCCCCATCTCTCTGCGGAGGGAGGTGGCAGCCCCAGGGAGAAGGAACCTCTCATTAGCTGTCTGAGAAGCTCTTCCCCAGCCCACTGCTCTCGGCATCTGCCAGGAAAACCAATCTGCTTCATGCAAGCCCTCTATGAATAGATTCTGCTTGTTCCTTTTCACGTTGCCTCCTTCCTGAGCCCTTCCCTGTGTTTTCCCTCCAGCTTCCAAATCCTCCAGGTCGCCTCCACCTCTGCCAACACAGGGCAAAAGAGAACCTCAGCCTGGGAAGTCAGAGGTGACCAACCTGTTCCACAGCCTGCCCCTTAGCCACCAACAAACGGCCCAGACGCTGTGGCCCTCGTCACAGCTGCATTTGCGGGGCAGTGGATCCAGGCCTGGGGCGCTCTGGAGCTAAGAGGAGACTTGGAGAGAACAGCACAGAGCTTTCTAAGAGTCAGTCCCCAAGGCACTCAAACTGGCAAACCTAAACAATGACCAAACCTAAATATTTTCCACCCACATTAATCAGCTCTATAATTCCTTAATGACTTCCTAAGAAAAGTGTTTTTTTTTTAAAAAAAAAAACCTTGTTTGTTTTGATTTGGTTGGTCTTTTTCACCCATGGTGAAGGACTGCATTGTCTCCGCATAGAGAGAGACAGCCTGGATTTTTAGGAAGGAAGAAATAACTTTCTGCAGATGGGGCCGGTACTGCTGACCTACACAGGTCAAGAGAGGGTGCAGGTCGAGACCTGGCATCCTGGCCCCTGGTCTTCTCATTGTCTGAATTTCATCATCCACCTATGCAGCAAAGAGAACCCTAACAATGGCTGCCCAAGTTGTTACAGAGTGTTTTTGAGGGGGTGGAGGTGGGACTAAGGCTGTACCTGACCCCTCTGTGAAGGTACAAAGCTAAAGCTATCATCAACAGGCCAGGAAAACAGTAACTCCTGCTCCAGCCAGCCCAGCAGCACTGCAGGGGGAACTGGCCTAAATCTGAGGGCTCAGAATATAGCCCAAGTGCTGCAATCTACGTAAATGTGAAAATAACTCACACTACAATCTTCATGAATGTGAACCACTTAGGTAATACTCAGACTTTGGAAACAAAAGAGCGACATCATGTCCCTAAAATAAAAAAGCCACAGCCAGTGTTATGTTTTCCAGACAGAGGAAGCAGGATTTCCACCTTTGCCGATGCATCTGGATAGTAATTCCAGCTCGTGCCTGACTGCACGGTGCTTGACCCCAGGGAGGGGAAGCAATTCCTCAGCTGGGGGGTTGGCGGGGCCGGGGGGATGGCGAACGGCAGAAAGGCGGAACGGCAGAACAGCAGAACAGCAGAACGTCGCCCAGCACCGGGACAGCAATCTCAGGTGGAGCCCACCTCCTCCTAACCAATGCCCCATGTCCCCTCTACAAGAGCCACCTAGAAAAGAGGCTAACAGAGCTGTGGACACAGAGAAAGCTGAGCATTTCAGAACCCTACTTCTTGTGAAACTGCAAATCCTTTGAGGTGGTCGTGCTTGAGCTTTCACAGGGACATCCAGGAACGAGGATGTGGGTGACTGAGTGGCTGAGCCTGCAGTATGCACGAGCCTGCTGCAGCCAGACAAGAACAAGGTCCCAGGAGACTAGGACTGTGCATGCTCCGTCTACCCACCCTTCCCCTCCATCTCCAGCTTTACCCAGAGTGCTGGAATGAGGGTCTGACCCTATGTAGCAAAGCACACCAAAATACGTGAGCACAGGGTACACATTTCACACTAAGAGCAAGCGGGTCAAAACCCATAAAAGAGAAAATAACTTAGAAACTCATGAAAGAGAATCTCGCCACAATTCTGTATCACAGGCTACACAAACTTAATGTCAGCGAGAAAGAAACTAGTATCTGGATGAAAAAAAATGTATTTTTGTTAGGACCCAAGCCCCTACTCAGATGCCATGTCACTCACTCAGGCAGGGGCTGCTCACCAGCAATTGTGCATGAGTGTGTGGCATGAACACTCAGACATACACACAGACACCCATACATGTGTGTGTACACACATATATCCAAGTGCCTAAGTGCACACACAAACACATACACAAATGCAGACATATACATATGTATGCACACTCCTCCTAGTCCTGGTCAGAGGGAAGGTAGCCATAAAACCTCACAAAAGGGATGGAAGAGAAAATGGCATGAGGAGGAAGGAGGTAAAAGCTCCTTGAAACGCAGTTTGACTCAGTTTTTAAGGTTCGAGGTGGGCGAGGATGAAAAGACTCATCAAGAGTGTACGAAGGAAGTCAGGGCAACAGTTGGGCCTTGCTAGCTCCCACACACGACAACATTTAACCCCAGCCAGACTCCAGGTGATTAAAAATGAACAAACCTGATGAGAGATTTTATAATTTGGATGGATTGCTCAGTTCACCAGTAACTAGGAACAAATCACTTAAATCTTGCCCCCGAGCTCTGCTCCCAGAAGTGCCCAGAACCTGCCAAACACTGAAACCAGGGTTGGATGAGGTGAATGTGTCAATAGCAAACCAGTTAATGATTAATAAGTATCTGTGGCTAAGTCCTGTCCTGTCAAAGTGGCCATAGAGAAATGTCCGGTCACCTCTAGGCCCCCAGGAACCTACTGCCAAGTGGACATATGAATCTGGATATAAGAAACAGTAGTCAATAAAAAGAGGTACGGGTTAAACCACATGGTAAAGACCATAATTGCCATAGATATTCTGAGATGGGACAGATTACTAGAAATTTGCGAAAGACACAGAGGATCTAGATAAACATCCGTTCTCCTGTCCATTTCTTTGGCCTACTATTCCAGTGGGATCCAGATAAGAAAGAAAAGATCTAGTGTTATTTCCTAGCCCTGAATGCCCCCTTATAACTCTCCCCTATCCTTCTACCCCTCTAGCCAACTATCTGTTACTTAAGTTTTTGTGGAAGGAAACAACAAAATGTCTTTCATCTCTCAACCTAATTAGAAAGTGCCATGAAAGGGGCCCAAGGAATAAAATTTGATATGGTTCTGAGCTGTTCTTTCCAAAACCCTCCTCATGGGACTAATGCCTAGACCATGTCATTTGGAGTTAATCAGATGTCTCTGCAGATAATGAGAGCCAGGCTGAGACAGAACCAAGGGGAAAAGCACTCTCATGATGTACACTTAGCAATGGAACTGCTTTTTGAGGTTCTTTATTATTTTGAGTTTTTCCCACTAACAAAACTGTCAAATTTCTTCAGAGGTTGTGTCTACAGACCAGAAAACATCTGGGTGAAAAAGGCATAAAAACTTGGCCATTTCATCATTGCTTCCCATGGTCTCAGACATCTGGGTCTGGAGAACCAGCCACTTGGCCAGTGTTTCTGCCTCTCACCAGGGCACTGGGACCACTGCCAAGGAATAGCCCCTCTCTAGGAAACTTCTGGAGACTCAACTCTCAGAGTTTTAAATCCGCTGCTTGGTACCAGGCTAAATTTTGCCCTGTGGGGCATTTTCAAATGCTTGCACTACTCCCACAAATGCTTTCTACTATCCCTTGGTGTTTCTAGTTCACAGGCAAACATCTGTGACACCTTCAAGGGAGGGACAAGAGATGTCCTAACCACCTAAAATAGAGTCCTAAGTTTTCATCCTGCAAAACCATCCAGTAAAGAATATAACTCATGGATCCCTTCCAGTGCACACCCATGGCAGATGGACAGCAAGTCAACAGTACTACTGGGAGTGAAGGCACATTCTTTGTAAGACAGTTTCTTTGATCCTCAATAGAGACTGAGAGCAATGATGAGAAAATTAGAGTGGCCCTCCCTCTATTTGAGTGTGCGGGATTATGTAAGTGTACATAAAACCTTCAGTATTACAAAGCCTATACCAGAGACTTCCTGCATAAACTCTCTCTGCAATATGAACTTGCTTGATTACATACTCTCTCTCTCTCTCTATTTAAACACCCTCAGAATGAGAACAGGCAGGAAGATTGAGACTTTCACAGAAGCAGAACAAGGCTGCTGAGACTCTACATATTTGACATCAACATTCTCCCACATTCCGAAAGAAATGCCCATTAAGAGGTTGCTTAAAGGTGATTCTGTTGTGCCAACTTTTTACTTTTTTCTTCCTTTGTAAAAAAAAATTCACAAAGAGCCTCAATGTAGTGAGTTAGGAGGTTGGGCTGGCTGACTCTTCTCAACCCTCTTTCCAGAAGGAGAATATTTGAGAAAACTGTTGCCTCTGTATTATTTTTACAGAGCCCTTCAAAGTAAAAAGTACATCTTCATGGGAGACAAACAGGAAGACCAAATTGTGTCAGGGCCACACCACTGTCCCAAATTTATTCACAGGAAGTCAGACTTTTCTTTTGTCCCGTCAATAGGAACTTGAACGAGAGGCGCCTAAGAAGTATGGTTCAGGAGACTCAGGAAATGCTACCAGTCTTACCCACAAAACGCACCCGTCCATTAGCTCATTTGAGTCTGAAGTGCCTCCATCCAGTTTTTATTGGGGGTTCAGCAGTTATGCCCCAGGCCCTTTTTTTTTTTTTGTCTTATTATGATTTGTTTATCAAACTTTTCTCACTAACTCTTCTCTGTCTTTCTCCGTATCGCCACTAATTCTCTAGAAATTTCTCTGATCTTATTCAAAGTAAAAATAGAAGATCTGCAGGCTGGAGTAGAACCAACCTACTCCACAGTGGCCACAGGGCTTTCTCTTTACTTAAATGAGAAAGTGCTAGATTGGCCTCTTACTTGATTCTTCCTTCAGAATCAACAGAGATCTATCTACATAGCACCCTGAATTAAAAAGTCAATCGAATATTGGTGTAAGTTCTTCATAGTAACAACCAAGCTCCTCTTTTCTTTCCCCGGTTGATTATCTTGGCCTGAAGTTGTTAGGTGAGAGGGAAATTTAATTGACTATGAAGCCCAGAGACTTCCACATTCCATCCACCGCAGCTCAACACTGAAATCCCCACTAACACAGGTAAACTTGGGTACCTGCTAACAACACAAGGGAACTGCTATGTATGCTTGAGTCCTGAAAGAACCTCTCCCATTGCCAGTATCTAAGTTTCCTAGCTGCAACCTGAAGATAAGAGTGGGGGCAGGGGAGCAGGCTGGAAACAACTTTTGGATTTGCAAGTTCATTGTTATAATGCCCTTAGTTTTTTTCAGCCACCCACACTTACCCAATGTAATTCCTTTTTCCTAAACTTGGTCAAGACTAGCTCTTCTGGCTGCAAGTGACTGGGGAGAGAGGGACAGGAGAAAAAGGGGAAATCCCCTTCTGTTCAGCAATGCTTTATGTTCTAAAAGGCAAAATCTGCCAAGAGCTCAGTTCTGGGAAGCAGCTCTGGGGACAGCCAGGATCCTGATGGGTGGTCTCATCTTTGGGCCTGGGGTGTGGAGGTCAATGGTCCAGAGTTCTATTTACAGCACCAGCAAAACTTGAGCCAAGATACTTGACCTCTTTTCATAAGACATTCCCCCCAAATGAAAGGGAGAAGGGGAAGAATAAGAAAATGTAGAGAAGGATGACTGACTGCAGTGGGACAGAGAAGTACATACTTGGTATTGAATGAAGCCCCTTGAAAGCAAACCACAAAAAGTGTTGTTACACAGCAGGAGGCTCCGGGAGGAGTGGAGTTTGAAAATGAGGCCACTTTGGAGCTGGTTACCCTGCGGCTTGAATGCAGCAAGAGTTCAAAGGAAACACCTCCTCAGAATTCAAGCCACACCTGAGAGCCTAACCTGGCTCTTCAATAGGCCTTGGCCTTTAGCTACAGCTTTCAATCAACACTGTTTTTGTTGTTGATAAACCGTCTCCACACAGCATAATTTCCAGGCTTACTCATCATGTGACTTCTTTTTTTAAAATGAAGAAAAATGAACTGAAGAATTAAGTAAAAATTAATTACAAGCACATGGCTAAATTTCTCTTCAAGTTATACATGGCTTAAGAACATATTGAGGATAAAGCCTTTCCTTCATCCGGGCTTGAAGGTTTGCAGAGAACAAGGTCTATGTCAATAGGTGGGTTTTGAGGGTCTGGCATGGGAAGGCTTATAGCTCAAGTGGGATGTCATTTCTTCAGCACATTAGCTCCCTGGTGACAAAGAGAGGCCGCTTTGTTTCTAAGGCATTCAAGTCAAAGCATTTTGCAAGATATCAGAGCAAGGGCGCAAAGAATAAAGGGAGGAATTATAAATATCTCAAATATATTATTTTAATGTTTTCTTAAACATAATCTAATTCATCTCTAACAGAACAGACAGCAATTTCTTTCCACTCCAAAGATAATAGAAACCTCTTACCTTTAGCCTCAGGCATGGAAGTAATAATTTAATTTATTTCTAGGTCTTTACTAAATGAATGGCTGAATTTTCTCAACTTCTACAGTAAACAGGAAATAGATAAAGAGAAATTTGGAGTGTTGAAACCTGCTGTCACTTATCTTTTACTCAAACTCAGATCTCAATTTCCCTGGCCATGACCATCACACTACACACATTTGAGCTGCAAATACTAACTGTCCTGCATACACACACACATGCAGTCTCACCTAAAGACTAAAGCCTGGTTGCAACAGAAACCAGCCAGCAGATAAATTAGTTGATTATTTAATTAATCTTTAAATAGGTCTTCTTTTGGCTTTTAGTGTCAACCATAATCACTTCTTTCTTTGAAATAAAATCTTCTGCCTTATTTACAGGCTCTTAGTAGAACATGTGCTTGACTTTCCTTAAGTGGATTAGAATTTCACCCATCTTGTATTACACAACCATGTCATAAGTGGGTCAATAGTTTCCCCTACCGACATACATACAAGTGGGCTTTGCCTTAGGAAATGCAAAATAAGACAATCAGTATTAAAAAAAAAAAAAAAAAAAAAAACAGATAAATTAAAGATGACTTTAATTTGTTAATATGAAGGGACTTACGGTTCCTTCAAAGATTCACCAATAACAAGAACTGCTGGGTGTTGTCATTGAAGCACTAACTTCAGCCCAATAGTGGGTGCCCATAGCACTTCTTGAGAATAATTTTAACAATAATCTAAAGCATCTGATCTGAAGGGATCGTGCTGCACAACCACAAAGTTTCCTTCGAGTTATGAGGCTCTATGATTTGATACTAAAAATCAGAACCACCCTAACACACAATGAAGATGGGTGTATAGGGGGAGAATAGAGTTAAGTAAGAGGAGTTCAGATCTAAATGGAGAAACCCCAAGTGTGTAGCAAAGCACCCACCAAAGTAAACAATACTCAAAGCTCCCAATCTGTTCACTCTACTTGGGATTCTTTCAAAAAGGTTGTATAACTTTCCCTTCACTGTGAAAGAGACCCTATTGCTGGCCTTTCTCCTCACTGATGAATATAGTAGATGAAACTTTTCGCATAATCTCCTAAAAATTTCCTGACTGTAGAACTCACCAGGTCTGGGCAGGAGGGTAGCAAAAGAGAATAGGGGCCCACAACACCTGAAGCAGCATGAGGGGTGCTACCAAAGGAGACTGGAGAATCACCCCTAGATTGGATATTACAGAATCCAAATGCTGAAACTTTCAGAGAAAAGGAAAATCAATGATGGCTGAGGTCATCTCAAGAAGTCATCAGGAGCGAGATCTGGGACACGGCCTAAACCTTGACACTTCCTGTCTTTGACTGTGGAGCACTAGGTCTGGGTTCAAATGATGGGGATGAGAAATGTTATGAAATCATTTCAGCCACTGCCCTGTGGCATAAGCTTGGGCACAATCTTCCACCCAACAGGTCTCTGCTGTTTTGTGCTGCAAGGGTTCCTAACCTGAGAAGGAAACTCCTCTCCCAACCACAGACCCCAGACAAAACACATTGGGATCAATAGTGATCAAAGAAGGACCACCTCAAGGAGGCAGGGCTTCCTTCCAGGATAAGCTCTGACCACTCCAGGGGCCTTCCACAGCACAGGGGCTCCCTGTCCTGGTCCCACAACTTTCCCATCTATAACATGGGCTAATAGGTACCTGTTAGATTGCTGCATAGATCAAATAGGACACACACCCAAAGCACGTAGTGAGCACACATAAATGGTAGTTATTATGTTGATGGAAGGAGTGAAGGTATCAGCATGATTTCAGGTATGCCGGCTCAGAGGAGACCAGGCATGGTACCTTTCAGATGTCTGACTTTTTCACCTTCCCAGGCCAATGCTTCCAGAGAGAGCCAAATGTTAGAGGCCAAGTTGTTCCCATTTAAAATACTGTCCTTCAAAAGCTTCTAATACAAGAGAGCCCTGGTATTCTAAAGGAGCCTCCTTCGAAGCCTCTGAAAACACCCAACTCATCTCATTCTACTGCCAGTGACAAAGGTCAGATGGGAGCAAAAGAGAACCCAAGCTGGGGTGGGGTGGGGGCAAAGGCAAGAATTTCACCATAAACCTGAGTTATTCAGTGGGTCATCAACTTTCCCAGCATGGTGGGATCAAGGTGGCAGTATCCCCAGGTACACAATCTCTTCCCATAGGAATAAATGCACCCTTGGTCCAAAGGTAGCCAGCATCCCAAATCCGTCAGAAGTAAGAGCGATTGGCAAATGCTTTCCTTTTCCTCCACCGATGAGAGTGAAAACAAAAGTGTGCTTTTAAAATATTTTTGATATGATAAAATGATAATAGCCTATGATAGCCGTGCCCCTGGAGAGTGGCTGAGAGTGGGGTGCTAACCAGGAGACCCAGGTGAGAGAGTGGCACAGAAATG
Organism: Noctilio leporinus; assembly: GCA_004026585.1. Taxonomy (NCBI): domain Eukaryota; kingdom Metazoa; phylum Chordata; class Mammalia; order Chiroptera; family Noctilionidae; genus Noctilio; species Noctilio leporinus. Next base: position 187,280 of record PVIW01000732.1, read on the forward strand.
TGAACCCAGTTTGACCTTTCATCATCAATCCCTGATTTGCAATGACCCCTGATGGTCAGCAGGAACTTGATGGGAGGTCCTGAAGGAAAAGTGGACTTTAAACACAAAGAGACCTAGACTCTGCTTTTATGATTCTTAGAAGAGGCTGATGGGATGCAACCAATACTGGCTCAAGCAGGAAGGGTGAGACAGGGCATGACTCTGGGGACAGACTATGGCAGCGCAAAGCCCAAAAGAAGAGCCTTTGAGATCAGATAGGGAAGTGATCTCATGTACGATCAAAGGCCAAAGGCTTACAGGAGGGCCCAGGACAAGCTTGGAACAGAAGACCCTGGCCAGAGAGAAGGGGTAGGGAGGGAGAGAGGAGACACCCGTGGCCAGGGACTTGACAGGGAGCCAAGACTCGGTCCACCAGACGCAAAGTGAGGCCAGCTGGAACCTTCCTCAGACTGGAGGCTTCAGAGTGATTCTAAATCTAAAGCCCCAGTCTCTCTGGCAAAATGGGGAAAACAGCAGCATATACTTCTGCAAGTTGTGAGCATGACAACTATAATGTAGGTAAAGTGCTTGGGACAAAAATACTCAACAAATGGCAGCTATCGATAGTATGAATAGCGGCAAAGCCACCTACAAGCATGTAATCTTTTCTGATATTGCATATTTTTTTTAAAGGAAAATTACTCTTTCCAGACTTCAAACTGCTTGAGAACTTGTCAGGGACAAGAGCACATAGTTAAAGCCTCAATTAACATAGACCAAGGAATAGTGTCCTAAGAGGTGCCAGTGATAGAAACAAGATCAGCTCTGGACTCTGGAACCAGACGTGTGTTTCCTTTTAGGCCCTTGGCCACCAGGACCCTCAGCACCCAATCTGATACCCAGACAGGGTAATTATAGGTTGGAGAGTGAGAACCCAAAGCGGGAGCATGTACAACCCTCACCAGTATAATCTCATCAGGGGCAAGGAGACTTGCCCTCTGGATTTCCACCAGAAGGGCTCCATCGGGATTTCTCCTCCACATACTCTTCTAGCAAATGATTCTAAGTTTGGATTCCCCAAAAGCCACATAACAGACCTTGCCAGTTTAGCCACTGGCCCAATTACCTTCAACATGTCACACCTTGCTTGTTCAATTCTCCACAGTTAGGAAGGCTTTTGTTGCCAATGAAGCAATGTCCATTATGCCCCCGTGTCCTTTGTGTAAACTCCTACATGAGAAAATGATTTTAGAAAAATGTGCCAGGAAGAATTCTGCCTCCCCTCAAGAGCTGGTAGACCTTTTTCCCTTTCTGATCAGGAGAGTTGCGTAATTAACCTGGTTTTCCTCTCTTGGATGCCGAGAAGTTCAAAACCAAGTGCTCAGGCCCTGGCTGGTAGCACAGTGGATAAGGTGCCGGCCTGTGAACCCGGGGGTCGCAGGTTCGATTCCCCAGCCAGGGCACATAACAAGGTTGCAGACCAGGTCTCCAGTCAGGTCTGTGGCTGGAGGCAGGTGAGAGGCAACCATACACTGATGTCTCTCTCCCTCTCTGCCTCTCTCTCTTCCCCTCTTTCTGAAAGTAATTAAATAAAATCTTAAAAAAAAAACAAACAAGTGCTCAATCAGAGCCAATAGATTAGCCAGTTTCTTTCCATTTGTGGCCTCCACTTCTACTTATGTTTGTTAACCTTCTTGCATAAGGTGCTTCCATCCTTAGATGAGAAAGGCAAGTTGAGAATCAAGTAAAAGCCAAGCATCCTATCCCTAATATTTTCACAGTTTCGCACAGGAAGTCTTCTCTGACCGTTTCAGTCCACAGTGATCTCCCACAGTTGCTACAGCTCTTACCAGTGGCCCCTTCCAAGCAGCGCTTTCAAACGCATCCTCTTACATTCGCGTAGGTGTTATTCCTCCTAACTGGCACCTAAGCTACGACTCAAGGGCTGCATCCTGTGCTTCTTAGAGCCTCCCATAAAATCTAACCACAGTCACACATTCAGGACTAAAAGGCTATCAGGTGCTGTGCAGATCACCCAGTACAGACTGGGAGCAACTTAACCCAGGATTTTCCCCAGACCTTCCACCTGTCTTGCCCCTACCTCTAAACCCCAGACTCCAGCATCCACTCAAAACAGCATATCATGCCACGCAGAGATGATCTGCCTTTAGAAAATTACTCACCCACACTGACTAGCTATTTCTGTCTTTCGCCTGCGAGTATAAGCAAATGCTTCTATACTTAAACGAGTGTAATAACTGACATTTCAGATTAGAGCTAAGAGGAGGTCTGCCCTTAAAGCGATGGCATTAATCGCCGAACTTGAGAAACAACTGGCGTCTCCCAGCCGCTGCTGCCCCTGCTTCCCCAAGAAGCCCAGGTGTGAGGGCAGAGGCCCAGCCTCCCCGGGGCTGAGCAGCACGGAGGCCTCGAGGCAGCTTCCAGCTGACCCAGGCTCCTTCCTGGCCCTGCACAGGCACAGATAAATCAGTGCCATCTGCCTGGCCCCTCTTCTGACATGTGTCAGCTCCTCTCCCAGCCTTTACACCCCCTCAGCCTAATGCACTCCTGATGCACAGAACCTGGAGCCGGCTCCCTTTGAAAATAGAACAGCTCATGACATATTGAAATGATGACCCCACGTACCACTCATCTGGCATTTACCAGCACTGCCTTATTCTGGCATATTCATTCCCTGCCTGGGTCTACAGCAGGATGCTCAAACGCAGGGCATGGGCTGCAGAGAAGAGAGAGCTTGAAACATCATATTCAAAATTACCTTTAAATAACCACTGTGTAATTTCAAAGAGCATGTGGGGGCAGGACATGCCTAAGTCTCCAAAAGTGTGAGCTTTAATAAAAGGAGCGGCACCAAAACTTGCATATAAATGCTCATAGCAGTATTATTCGTAGTAGCCCAAAGATGGTCACAATTCAAATATCCAACTGATGACCTGATAAACAGAATGTATGATATCCAACCAATGGAATATTATTTAACCATACATGTTATCGCATGGATGAACTTCAAAAGTAATACACTAAGTGGAAGAAGCCAGATGCAAAAGGCCACCTATTATGATTCCATTTATATGAAATGCCCAGAAAAGGCAAAGGCAAAGCCAAAGCCAGGGGGTGGAAGAGAGGGAAAAGGGACATGACTGCTAACAGGTATGGAGGTTCTTTTAGGGGTGATAAAAATGTTCTAGAGGTTGCACATGTCCAACAGGTTGCACAATTCTGTGAATATACTAAGCACCGACAGGTTTTAAAAGAGTGAATTCTATGGTGGGTGAATTTTATCTCAAAAAAAGTACTTACAAAAAGGTCAAGAGGTGGTTAAGCAATACTGGCCTAAACCAGAAGGGCAGGAAGGAGCATCTCCTCTTAGAATTCATAACACCAAGCACAGGCCCCAGTCCAATTAGGTATTCAAATCCTTGCCCACTAGAACACTAACTCATAGACAGGAAGAGGTGATTTCCATTGCTACCTGTCAGTGTGACCCCATTAACCACACTGTCCTCCCTCCCCTCTTCTCCCTAAAGGCCTTCTCCCGCTCCCCCTCTTTACCTGGTAGCTCTATCACGCTCCCCACAGTCACTGCTTCACATCACTCCCTTGTTCAAGACACCACACCAGACTCCCCACCTTTGGAGGAGTCTGGTCACCTCTGGGCTGATGGACCTACGAGGTGTGCAAACTCCACAATTGACAGGTGAGGAAACTGAGGCCTGAAGACACTAAGTGAGGCATCCCAGGACGCAGATTGATAAGTCTTTCCGTCTACAAGAGTTTTGTGAGTATCTATTACATTCCAGGAATTGCTCAGGCTCAGAGGATACAGCAGTAGATAAAACATAGTCTCTGTGGAGTTTACATTCTGGGAGGGGGGAAGGAAATGAAGCAAATAAATAGATACATATCTATGCTATTTTCAATATGATGTGATCAGCAAAGCCCTCTTTGACAGGGTGACATCTGATCAGAGACCTGATATACGTGAGGGATAGGAGGAACATCAGGAGCTACCAAGCCCCCGATATTCTTTTATGGAAGGTACTAAAAGGTACCAGAGGACATCTGAAGGAAGAGTTTTCCAGGCAGAGTTGTCCCAACAAGTACAAAGGCCCACCGTAGGGACAAGTTAGGAACAGATCTTGCAGAGGACCCTCCCTGCGGTGCCCATGGCTTTTATCCTGATGATCCCGGCATTCCAGGGCCTGCCCAGTAGTAAATAAATAATAATGATGATGATAATAACATCAGCAATAACATTTAGTGAGCACTTAGTTTATGCCAGACATTGTTCTAAATACTTTTCATATACAGGGAGGGGCAAAAGTGGGCTTACTGTTGTTCATATGGACAATAATGCAATGATTAACAACTAATAATGCAAGAATAAGCTCTGTGTTTTGCCTATTCACAACTGTAAGCCTACTTTTGCCCCACCCTACATTAACTCGCTTAATGTTCACTATAACCCCATGAGACATGGACTAACACTCCCATTTTTCAGATTAGAAAAGTGAGACACAGAGAAGTGAGGTACTTTGTCCAAAGATGACCCAAGTTCTCAGTGGGGTAGCCAAGACACACGGCCAGGCAGTTTGGATCCATCCTCCATGCCCTTGACCACCATCCCAACCAGCCTTGGTTCTTGATATTGGCCCTTCTCACATTGCACCCTGGGCCTTCCCCTGCGTGCCTCCCCTTTGCTATTCAACACACTTGTTGACTCTCTTTCAGGCCTTGCTCACCCGCCACCTCCCTGCTCTTCACATTCTCTCCACTCAGTGAATCCCATCTCAGAACCTACAACCACCAAGAGCTTTAATGAGACTGGTACTCAAAGGCAGTTCCTTTCATCAAGGTGTGCCTTAATCGTGTTCAGTTTTAACAGTGGCTCTTTCTGGCCCTCCTAAGCCCCCGGAGGTTGTGCATATTTTTCTTCTCCTTATTAACTATTAATTCTTATTATTCTCATTCAGGGATGGAGACATGGTGAGTTTGTAATAATGCCTTGTTTAATCGAACTGCATGAAACACTCAATCACCACTTTCATTTAACAGCTTTACTGAGGTATAATTAATAGACAATAAGCTGAACACGCTTAAGGGGTAAATGCTGATAAGATCTGACATACGAACACACCTGTAGAATCATTACTATAAGCAAGATAGTGAGCTTATCCTTCAGCCCCTGAAGTTTCCTCCGCCACCTCGTCCTTGTCACCTTCTTGTCCCTTCCCCACAACCTCCATCCCAGGGCAACCACTGTTCTACTTGTGGTCACTTCAGATGAGTACACATTTTCAGAAATGTTATATGAATGGAATTGTAAAGTATGTTTGTTTGTTTGATCTGGCTTGTTTTCACTCTGCATAATTATTTTCAGATTCATCTACGCCATTCTTCTTTATTGCTAAATACTTTTCCATTGTATGGATATAACACAAAACATTTATCCATTCATCTCTTGATGGGCATCTGAGTTCTTTCCAGTTTTTGGCTACTAAAATAAAGCTGCTATGAACAGTCATGTGTAAAACTTTGTATAGGCACATGTTTTTCTTTATCTTGGGTAAATCTCTAGGAGTGGAGCACCTGGATCACATGGTAGGTTTACGTTTAACTTAAGAAACTGCCCAACTCTTTTCCAAAGCACTTGTACAATCACCACTTTTCTAAGTCTGAAACTTTGCACTTTTCCATTTTCTTCAACCCATCCCAATATTTCTTTTCTAGCTAAACCACCAGAGCCTGCAGGCAGGAGCCCCTTAATCCTGTTTTGCCTCCCTACTCCATTATCTGGTTGGTCTTCAGAGAAAAGATCTTTTGAAGTCCAAGAACTTAGAAAATAGGGTGGATTTCCATCTGTTAAGCAAATGTTTATCTTTGTCTTAACCAGATTCATCCCTATAAGCCTCAGTAGGAACTGGAATGAGCATCATGTTCTAAGAATTTTGTAGCTACCCCTCCTTCTGGTCAGTCTATATAGTTCTTGAAACTTCATTGTGTGTCTAGTAAACACCCAGAAGCCAGTGGTCCCAAGCTAATTAGCCACACATTTTTATTATACCCAGCAATAGAGGCTCAAAATCACCTGTGATCTTCCCAACACCAAAATTTCTCCCCTTTCTCTTCCCCTTGCCCCTACTTCCCCTCTGCACCTTCCTCGTTTCTCTGCCTGCCAATCAGCTCCAACTTCCTTTAGGATTTAGGATTGGTGAGCCATTCTTCAATGCTCACACAAGACAGAAGGCTTATATTTCATTAGGCAACTAGCGTTTAGTCCCTGCTAGGATGTGTAAACCACAGTGCCAGGGCTAAAATGGATGACAAAGGAAAGGTAAATGTTGACCTCATATGCCACGAAGATAAGAGCAAGAATAAGACAGGGTTAAAATGAAAATATTTTTAAATGACCTGGTAATTGCCATTAGAAATTTGAGCAAACTATAGTGGGGGTTAGCCAGGGAGGAAATGGTGAGGAGCAGAACACTGTAAAGGGTTTCTCAGTAAAACAGGAGTTATTAGCACTCAGTTTAGAATAAAGCCCCTTACCTTGAGCAGGTTAGGTGAGCTGTGACACTCAGGACCACCTCAGATTTGGTTTTGCACCATTTGCTTAACCTAATTCACCTCAAAGACACCTGCCTGCCCTCCATGTCCTGGGCTGAAGTAGTATACAGTTGTTTGTATGGAAAATAATACAATAATGAATAAATAATAACACAAGAATAAACTGTGTTTTATATACTTACAACTATAAACCAATTTTTGTCCCACATTTGCTGCACATTTATTAAGTCCCATTGTATACCAAACAGCAAGATGGTCAACATCACCACCCCTGAGGATCTTCCAGTCCAGCGAAGGATAAGGACAATGAGCCCTGATGGAGCATGCTGGGGACCACAACAGATGTGCACAGAAAGCTGTCAGAGGATCAGGCGGCAGCACAGGGGACTCCGCTGGGCTGACATCTGGCAGTCCGCCAAGCACTCTGCCCTCTCTTCCAGGCCCTCAAGCCATCTCCATAGGTTGTATTGCTGCTTGCCAGCCTTGTACTAGTGATCAAAATACCCCAGAAGCCCCTGACAATCAGATCCCTGTCCAGGAAAGTCCTCCCCTCCTGGCTGCCTTGTGATCACATCCTCAGCCCAGCTTGAAGTTGGCAGTCCCTCTCAGCACAGCATTGTGGACCATATGGCCATATAGCTGATGCTGCATGACGCAGGACAGCTTGGCTTTCCAATCCACGTCAGCCCCAGCCATGGGTACACTGTGGCATTTAAATGGCAGCAAGGGACCTCTGATTGGAATGGAGAATCTAAATTAGAAGCCTATAACATGTTTGAAACAGCTACGGGAAAGATGAGCATAAAGGCAGGGCTGTGAGAGGGCCGGGCGCAGCACAATGATATTTATTTATCAGACTGCAGGCAGGAAACCAGGCCACCCAGGGGGACTAGGTGTCTGTGTGAGTTCTCAGAGCCTGGAGCTTGAAGGACTATTTTTCCTCTGCAAAGCATAGATGGAGGCTGGATTACTGACAGAGGAAGACAGGAAAGCCCATGGAGAATAAAACAGACATCCCAGACACTCTAGAACACTTCCAGCCAAAAGTCCTTGGGGCCAGAAACTCCGTTTCTGACCCTGGGTAACTTTGCTGCTTTATAAACATATTCTAGCAAATAACATACTCCCTTGTGAAATCAAATCACTGATCTAGAAGTCACACACCTAGTCTTCTTGCCTCAGCAGATGAAAGAGAAGAAAGTAAAAGTGTTTGTGCAGACAATAGAGATGTCTCTAAGCCCTTGCATCCCAATTTACATTTTCACAGACCCTCCCTCAAAGCCCACTTTCCCTATTACAGATGCATTTCGTTGGCTTTGTGTAACTACCAGCAACTGTCTATCCCCAAGTCACTGCAGATCTCCTGATGCCCAAAACAGCAAATTCAAAGGGAAAGGCACCTCACAGTCAAAGGCATCCCGATTCAATAGGAAAGACGTTTTTGAACAACTGTGGGGATGTATTATTTTGAGTCTCATGATACTGAGCAGTTACTGTTGGATTTGTTGGTGCGATAATGGCCTGCTGGTTATGCAAGAAATGTCTTTATTTTTTAGAGATGCAGTCGGAAATATTTGGGAGAAGAATGTTATGATGTCTGGAATCTGCTTTAGAATACTTTTGCAAAATGAGGCATATTCTGCAAAAATGTTAAAAATCCAGCTGTTGGCTATATGGGAGTTCATTGTTCTACTTGCTCTACTTTTATAGGTGTGAACATTTTAATAAGGAAAAATTTGTAAAAGCACCGGGAGGCCTACCAGCCAGCATGAGGCTGACCACCCGACCTGCCAGGAGGAGTCAGAAAATGTAAGATGCAAACCAAGAACTCAAACAACCCGAATTACAGCCCCATCACAATTAAGCAAGTCATAATTATGACTCTCGGTATCAAGAAGAAATTAAATTATGTTTTCAGTAGACTGGATGGAATACAAGGGAATAATTTTTACTTAAAAACATGTCCAGAGCCCTGGCTGGTGGCTCAGTGGATAGGCACTGGCCTGTGAACCCAAAGGTCGCTGGTTTGATTCCCCAGCCAGGGCACATAACCAGGTTGCAAGCCAGGTCTCCAGCCAGGTCTGTAGCTGGAGGCAGGTGAAAAGCAACCATACATACATTGATGTCTCTCTCCCTCTCTGCCTCTCTTCTTTCCCCTCTCTCTAAAAATAATAATAAATAAATAAATCTTTTAAAAATTAAAAAAAAAAAAAAAAACCATGGCCAGAAATATTTGAGTTTCATTGTAGTTTAGTACTTCAAGGGATGTAAAATTTCAGTTCTTTGCTGCAATTGTTTCTCAAAGTGTGATCCCTGGACCAGTGGTTTTAGCATCACTTGGGAACTTGTTAGAAATGCAAAATATCAAATTTCACTCCAGATTTGTTCCAATCAGCCACCTGTGCTTTAACAAGCCTCCAGGTAACTCTGATGCTTATTAACCTGAGGTGCCAGCTGATTCAGTCATCACCCTGAGCCTGTTATATCCATGGCAGGGGTATAAACACACACACATGCACTGTGCTCAGACAAAACTGTCCTATACCTAGAGCCCTGACCAGAAAGCTGGTCGGGAGAAGAGACAAAATGACGTAGCCCCACTAAATGCGTGGGCCCTGGGAAGCCCATAAACCCTGGGGACCCTCCCCCTACATCCAAGCTCCAGAAAGCCCATAAACAGCAGGCGCCCCATCTGTACTTCAAAGGACGCACACTCTATTAAACCGGATCGTAAACAGGTTGCATAACCCACCAAATCCCAACCACCCGGCAAAACCCACTGACAGCATCAGGCGCGCTGGTGGCTTTTGCAGGCACACTGAGGTGCAGGGCGGTACCTGGGTCAGGGTGACCTGACTGCCTGCCTGCTCGGACAGAAGATAATACGCCCGCAGGTGCAGAGATGAGGTGGGGTGGGGGGAGTGGAGAGCACACAGCAGGAAAACAAGTCCCTGCTCCAGTGTTTAATTCATACAATCACAGACTGTTCTAGCTGAATAACAACAGGCGGAGATCCCTGAGCCCAGTTTCCAGCTTTATAGGTGAGAAAACTTGGGTTCAGAGGTGATGGGACTGTCCTAACATCTCACCACCAGTGTGTGCAAAAGGGGAGGAAAAATCCCGCTTCCCTGAGTCCCAGAGCTGACTCGTTTCATGAAACGTGGGGAAGGGGAGGCCATCTCAGAGGGTGTGGGAATGAAGAGGGCAGCTTGGCAGGAGTTCCACGCAGACAGGGGTGCGGGCAGGGTGGCGGAGACAGCTAGGAGGCCCAGGAAAGGGCAGGCAACCTCCAGGAACAGCAGCTGAAAGCAGTTTGCGGTGAGAACGATGAAGGACTTTGCTAAGGTGCACATGGTTACTCTGCAGCACTTCTGGCCCTTCTGCAGCAAGTTGGCAACATTAGCGTCAGACTAATTAGCCATTTACCTACCACACACCTGGACAAACGATGGGACACAGCATAGGTCAGTTTCGAAGTGTGGGAGGAAGGAGGAAAAGGCCTAAAGCACACATGGGGGCCTGGCTAGAGCAGCCCTGTGCTAGGGTCGCTGGGAGATGGGTTGGCAACATGGGGACACTGGGCTCCAAGACAGTGGTTTGGGACCCTAAAAAGTCAAGGCAAACAAACTGGGCCTGTTTCACCAACTGGCTCAGACTTCATTGACAGCTCATTTCTCCCACTAATGGAAAGAGGGGATGGGAAGAACCAAGGAGATTTCCCATTTGCATCAATTTAATAAACAATTACGGAAGTTCTAACTAGGCATACATGGGGATGTAAACATTACAAGATATGGCCCTAGTCTCAAGAAATGGGCAGTATAGTTGGGAAAACAGGTGTGTACAAATAATCTTAATAGAATGACATAATGATATGATAGGAAGATAATTAACACATCCTGAACAATTACCAGATGTCTCCCACACAGGTGTGCTTTTATCTTAATTAATATTATTACATACTATGCATCATCTTAGTCATGTACTATGTCAGGTAATCCTCAGAACAACCAGTGATGTATTTATTATACTATTACGATGAATGAGAAAACTGAGGGAAAGACATGAGCACAGCTTTGTCAGGGGATGATGAGTGGGAGGTCATCCCAACACAGGGAAGAGCAGGAGCAAAGGCACGGGGGCTGGAAAGCCCAGTCGGCCTTTGCACCAAGGCTGGTCCACAGCTGGGGTTGGGATGGGCTCATGGCGAACACAATGGGAAGAGGAACCAGAAGGAAGAAAAAGCAAGATGCAGGGGCCATTCAATGCAAAGTTAAGGAATTTGCACTCTCTACTGCCCAGGTAGCAGAGAGTCAGAGACATTTCCAGAGGTATAGAGTGAGTGATCAGTGCTACTCTGGGGACAACGCTCAGGCTGACTGTGAGAACATACATGCCATGGAGGGGCCTCCATTATGATTCCAGTGAATGATGTAGGGCCTGGTCCAATGCATGCCACCAAACTAAGAGTGTGACCCTAATACTGAGCAATCCCCACATGTAAGCACTCTTCTTCATACTTCCATGCATTACCTCATTGAATCGTCAGAGCAACCCCAGGAGGTAGGGAAAGAAAGCCCAGGCAAAGAAGTGTTATATAAACTTGTCCAAGGTCAAGCACAAGAAGCTTGACTTCATTTCACTTAATTCTCCAACAACCTTGACTGACTCAGAGAAGTCATCCAACTTGCCCAGCTTGGTCTCTCTAATCCCAAAGCCATACCCACCTCAGGACGCAGCCCCCGACCCCCACCCAGGACAGTGGAGCTACAAATGTTGGTGTGGAAAGGAGGAACCATGCATGGTAAAATCAACAAGACACACACGAGGCCACATATTGTACGATTCCGTTTAGGTGAAATATCCAGAGTAGGCAAATCTATAGAATCAGAAAGCAGGTGAATGTTTGCCAGGAACCAGAGGAGTGAGGAATAGGGAGTGACTGGTTTCAGGGTGATGAAAATATTTGACACCTGGGCAGTGATGATGGTCACACAAAACTACGAATGCCCTCCATGTCACTAATGGTATACTTTGTGTTGCATGTAGCTTATCACAATTAAAAATACCCTAACAAGAAAGAACAACCTTTTGGGTGTGGGGACACAGGAATTTTTGAAGTTGATACATTATTCACTACTTGGACTTAAGAGCCTAGAAAACTCAGCCATACTGAAAGAGCTCAGTCTGCAGACAAGTAAGGTTCCTTTTATGACAGAATAGACATCCTCAGAAAAACCCTCACCCTTTTGTAAGACAGCAGACAGAAGCCCCCAGAATTTGGGGAATGGGACTCAGTGGAGCAGAGCCATTTTCCCGAGAGGTACCTAGTCTCTTAGTGGGTAAAGAGCTATGGCCATTCCATGAGCCAAGGAGATGGGAGTGGCTTTGACCACAGAATGGTGATGAAGAAGCTTACAGGGATTATGAGGGCAGAAGCACCTCACCAGCTGGCCATAAGGTCAAATATGTAAGAAGGTGCTACACAGTTCTGGGTTATGAGCTGAAAAACACTACAACACAGGTGAAGCCTCCCCAGTCAGGCACGGATGGATGGGAGCTACTGAGAACATCGATCTGTACCTAGGAAATAAAAAGCCATAGACTTCCATTTTCCTAAAGGGAGATGGTACCTCTGCCTTTTCCGCTCCAAAATTAACCTGGTTTGACAGAGGGGGCCAGGACTGTATGTTTTCAGGTGTTTTAAAGGGAGAGGAACTTAATGACAGAATTCCACCATTAATCCAAATCGGGATAAGCTTTAAATAAACAATTCCTTTCCTTTTCACCAAACTCTGGTATTGGAAGTTACACTTGTGGACAACAGGCAATGGAGCCCCTCAGAACTGAACAGCTCGTGGGCCATTTCATTTTTAGATAGTCCTTGTCCCCCACAAATATCTCTGAAAGAATGCCAAGTGTGGTCAAAGGTACAAGACATTTATATTACCTCCTTTTTGTCAACTGATGTCCTAGCTTCTGGTAGTGTGTGTGTAAGAGGTGGTTTAGTGCAGCGTTTGATAGCAAAGACTCTAGAAACGAAGCAGAATCATGTCCCAGTCTGGCTTCTATCATCCACCACTTGTAAGACTACTGAAAATTCAAGTTAGCCTCACTAACTACAGTACCTATACTTTTTAGGACATTTACAAAAATGAAATGAAATCGTGTTCATTAGATACTTATTTATGTGTGTTACTAGCTTACAATATAAGTGCCAAGATGGGCAACTCACAGCATATGAATGCCATTCCATACCGAGAGCTGGGCGGGATCCCTCCTTGAGGCTGGTGAGGCCTCGATGATTTCACTTAGTTTAGGTTGGATGTGCTTCCGAATGATTGATATGTGTCCTTTAGCAGAACTACATCCATGAGCTGCAACCCATGTCTCAACAATACTCAGTGACAGACATTTAATCCCAACTAAACCAAGGCTTAGTGAGATAGGCGAGAAAAAAAAAAAAATAAGAAAAAGAAAGAAAGAAAGAAAAATGCATATTCCAAAGATGGCCCCTCTTAGTTTTTGACCACATTGTACAATTTGTTGGTAGCATATTTCCTTCCTGAGTATGTTTTGCTCTGCCTGACAGTGAACAGGTTGGCTTTTCTGCGCACACACCCACAGAGGGTAAAGAACAATTAAAACCCTGTTCCCTCCCTGTTTTGGAGCCCGGACAGTCTGCGCTGCACCGTTACTCACCTTCCACGGCACAACATCTCTGGTGACTCCCCAGTTGTGTGAGTCCTGGGGTGTCTACTCCTTCAGGGCAGGACTGTCCTCCCTCCCCCCATCCCAGCACGAAGCCTGGCCTGCCAGGCTGAACTTCCTGTTGAATCAGATTGATTAATGGCGCCTGTGAGCAACTCTTATGAAGCCTTAAGCTAAGAACAGGACAATGGAGATGACAGATCTGAAAAGCCAGCGTGTGTACCTTCCCGAGGAAGGCTGGGTAAAGCAACACCAGGTGTTTGAGTTATGCAAAGGAGATGCAATCATGGAGAGGGATCACATTTTGCAGAGTCAGGGGTGCTGGCAGTGGCCTGCTTGCCAGGCACAGTGGTTTTTTTTTAATGAAACCCAGAGAATGAGAGTGATGAGCAACACATGTGTGAAGCTTGCTCACACTCTCACCCGCAGCTCACAGAGCAGGAGGCCAAGAGACTCAGGAGGGTGGCGTCACACCCTGGTTCTGCTACTTACAAGGCTGGAGGACCTGGAATAAATGATTTGACCTCTCTGAGCCTCCGCTTCTTCATCTGTAAAAAAGGAAGTGATATCGCATATCTTACAGGATTGTTCTGAGTTTTGCATGAGATTGAGTATGGGCAATACCTGGCATAGAGCCACAGATCAAAAAAATTCTTTCAAATTACCTGCCAGCTGGCCTTTTAGGACCTTCGAGTGCAGACTCCTATAACAGTAAATGGTTAGCAATGGATAACCTACCAAAATTATCCAGTTCTTATAAATCAAATATTTGGTAATGGGTTAATGTCCATAATATATAAAGAACTCTTACAGCTCAAGAACAATTTAAAAAACACCTGATTAAAAAATGAAGAAAGGACTTGAACAGACATTTCTCCAAAGAAGATATACCAAGGGCCAATAAGGACATGTAAAGATGTTCAATATCCCTAACAATTGTTAGGGAAATGCAAACGATGGTTACTATCAAAATAAATAAGTAAGTAAAAGAAGTATCAGCAAAGATGTGGAGGAACTGAAACACGTGCACTGTTGATAGGAAAACGGTGCAGCCACTATGGAAAACAGTATGGTGGTTGCCCAAAAAGTTAAAAATAAAGTTACCATCTATTCCAGCAATTCTGCTTCTGGGTTTACAGAAGAATTGAAAGCAGAACCTCTAGACATTCATACCAGTATTATTTATATTATTTGCAATAGCCAAAAGGTAGAAGCCTTCCAAGTGTCCTTTGATGCATGTGTGCATGAATGGATGAATGAATGAATGAACTTGTATACATAAAATGGACTATTATTCACCCTGGCTGGTGGCACAGTGGATAAGGCGCCAGCCTGTGAACCCAGAGGTTGCTGGTTCGATTCCCAACCAGGGCACATAACTAGGTCTCCAGCCAGGTCTCCAGCCAGGTCCGTAGCTGGAGGCAGGTGAAAGGCAACCATACATGGATATCTCTCTCCCTTTCTGCCTCTCTCCCTACCCCTCTCTCTAAAAATAATAAATAAAATCTTTTTTAAAAAATGAACTATTACTCAGCCTTAAAAAGGAAAGAAATTCTGACACACGGTACAACATGGTTGAACCTTGAGGACATCATGCTAAGTGAAATAAGCCAGGCACAGTAAGACAAATACTGTATATACGGTAGTTAGGTAGTCAAAATCACAGAGACAGAAAGTAGAAGGGAGATTTCCAGGGGCTGGGTGCAAGGAGAATGAAGAGTTGGTTTAATGGGTACAAAGTTTCAGTTCTACAAGATGAAAAGTTATGGCAATGGATGGTGGCGATAGTTCCACAACAATGTGAAATGCATTTAACACCACTGAACTGTGCATTTAAAAATGGCAAAGATGAAAAGGTGAAGGGTTTGAAGAGTATAGATTGGTAGTTACAAAATTACCATGGGGATGTGAAATGTAGCACAGGAAATACAGTCCATAATATTGTAATATCTATGTATGGTGCCAGGTAGGTACTGGAACTATTGGGATGGGGGAATACTTCGTAAAGTGTATGATTATATAAACACCACACTGTACACCTGAAGCTAATACAACATAATACTGAATGTAAACTGTACTTGAAAAACTAAAAAATACATGTGCACGAAAAATGATGGAGATGGTAAATTTTATGACATGTGTATTTTACCACAATTTTTCTTGATTTACAAAAAAGAGTACACAGTTATTTTATACTATGCACGGTAGGGGTGAAAGAGAACGAGTAACAAACATCCTGGCCTCTAGAGGTGCCAACCTCTGCGGAAATGAGATGACACATGCACAACCAGGCAGGGTACAATCCAATGGGGTCAGTATTGGAGAAATCAGAAAAGTGAGCGATCAGCGTAGCTGCAAAGTCAGGGAGACAACGGGGGAGCCATGGGAGCTGAGGCCTTGAAAGGTAGAAGAGTCTGGGAGGGCCTGGAAGATAGAGGAGGGCATTCCAAGCCTGGGACTAGGAGAAGAGACGTAAGAGCAGGAATGTGATATGCTCCTGAGACAATGGGAAAGTCTCTCCTTAGAGAGAAGGAGTGTGTGGAGAAATCATTTTTGTAGTCAGGATAGAAATGGGTAAAGCAGTCTTGAAAAATCAGCGTGAAAAGCACACATGATGTGCAGGAAGGGGGCACCTGGAGTGCTCCGGAAAGGTGCACGATATCATGTGTTCCTATAGCACAGCTCTTTCCCTGGGCCCTGGTACCCTCCACAGCCAAGAGAGTCACCTCCTCACATCCTAGTGGGTGGAAACTGAAGCAGAGACTTGAGCAGCACATCCAGTGACACATATCTCATGAGCTGCAGAGCTGGGAACTGATCCCCTCCTGATTCCATGCATAAAAGTATGACTTCTCCATTTTCTTATCATTTGTTCTACAAATATTTATTGATACTACATGCCATGCACTAAGTCTTCTTGACACTGAGGTTGGGAAAGACTGCAGAAAGGGCAGATTTGGGGAGGAAAGCCTAAAAGAGAAATTTGACAGAAGTAAAAATTTAAGAACCATCAGTATATAGGAGGTATTTAAAGCCATGAAAATGAATACAGCTGGTAGTTTCCCCTACGAACACAAATAAAAGCTCAAAGACAGAAAGAGAGGAGGGGAGGGAAAGAAATCCTCAGAAAGGAGACAGAAATACCTATGATTGTTGCCTAATTTCCTTCCGTTCCAGTGCCTGACCTGGAACAGAATTTCTTTTAGCTATCATGGGTGCGTACATGATGACTGACATAGTACTATGGTAAAACTCACAAGCTGTGACTATCTATAAGGCCATTCATTTAAATTAGCACAGTGATACAGGGCTAGAGAAAATTGAGACAAAGAGAGAAAGAGATGTCAAATAAACAGAAATACAGACACTGGAACTCTGATTCCCAGAAAGACGCCTAATATTGTTCTGGTTTCCACATCTCACTGCTGTTCTGATAGCGGGGATACTGCAAAGGGTGGGTCTAATCCAGGGTCTCCCTAAGAGACGAACTGATAAGGCTGGTCTAAGCCAGCTCTCCCTCCCCAAGCATCCTATTAACCACCAGGAACAAAACTGACTGGGATTATAAATGAGATTTAAAAATTTTTAATGTCATATCCACTTCCTTTCGGGGGGTGCTGATCGGTATAGACCGTAAACACAGAAAACCAAAGCCTCCAGGTCTTTCTGCTTAAATTAGAAAGCTTCCTCAAATTATAGCCAGGTCGGGAGTTCAGATAGCCACAGGGCAGAGTGAGTGATGCGGATAGGGCAGAAGGGAAGAAAAGCTGTTTAAAGCAGGGATGAGAAAGCTTAACACACCAGAGCACAGGGGGCAAGGAAGCCTCAAAGGCTGTGACTCTAGTCACAAGCTCTGGGGCCACTGCAGGGGAGGTGCAGCGGGCTTGTCAGAGCGCAATGGACATGGGGCACCGGCGTACCAGGGCTCTGTGTCCCAGCCCCACCACCGTCCACCTCCATTGCTGCAGGAAGGGGGCAAATGTGCAGAATGAAGGGGTTTCCAGGACCCTCAATAAGAGAGACAATTGTAAGATGTGATTGATCTCAGAATCCCCAGAAAGTGGTCCTCCTTACCCTGCAAACCTCCCCTCTGCACCCCTCCCCACACTGCACCCCACAGCATGTCTAAAATTCTACTCAGGACAATCCATTCCTTTGGGTTCAATCACAGGTGTATCAGCATCACCTGGAGAATTCTGAATACCAGCGCTGGTAGGGTGCCCCATCAGACTCCCAAATCAGAATCGTCAGAATTGAAAAATCAAGCAAGTGCCTTCTTAAAAACCACTCCATATGATTCTACTGTGTGGACAGAATCGAGAAGAAACCCTTGCCCACTCCAGGAAATTTTTTTGGAAAGCGAAATTGCAGGCTCTCCATTTGATAGCACTAATAACAATCACTACCCTTGACTGAGAGCCCCTTATGTTCCCGATCCTGAGCTGTGTGCTTACATATATTGTCTCTATTATCTCTCATATAGAGCAACCCAACTGGCATCATTATTTCTATCTTACAGATGAGGAAACTAACCTCAGAAACATTAAGCGAGTTACCCAAGGTCACCCAGTTTGTGATGGGGCAGGATTTGAACCCAGGACTCTCTGCCTCTTTCCCATTCGTCATCCATGAGGTGCACGATCGAAAATAACTACAGCCAGATCCACAGTCCACTTAGCTCCCAAAAGTCAGGCTCCTTCCTGTGCATTCAGGTCTCCACACCCTTCACTGGGGCCCCACAGTGAGGTCATTCTGGCACTCTGGCCGTCTCTGGCCACGCCAGCTTCCTATTTTGATGGCTCGGAAGCTGAGAGACCATCTGTAGGGACCAGGGCCGGAATCGAGCTCTCTGTAGAGTCAGCTAATGTGGGTGTGTTGGCTCACACTATTTGGACTAAACAGAATCAAAGAAACATCATGCTTAGGGCAGGGTTTTGAAAAGCAACAGTACCGGGCGGGGGGAATGCCCACACCCACAACACGGATGTGAGGAGTAAGTAACCGTGTACAGATGTAGCCAGGCAGGGTGGGATCTGAAAGATAAACCAGAGCTGGCTCAGCGGGAAGGGATGAGCTAACTTCCGACATCAGCTTCTCCTGGTTCCTTTCCCCGAAGGAACTTCAAAGGCAGACAAGCATCAATCTAGCCTGGAAGGCCCCTGGACCTCTATCTGTGAGGGGTAGGGAAAGGCAGGGAGGGAGGAAGACTTCCATGAAGTTGTCCTCGGATGTCTGTTTATTCTGACTCTTGGAGGTTTAACCTGGCCGTTGTGGACAAGGAAAGAAAAGAGTACGTGCAGGCTGTTGTCTTCTGCTCTTTTTCATGGGTACTTCTAAGGCTGCCTTTTTGAAACCAGGAAAGCCTCGGCTGTGTCCCCAGATGCCAGCTGGCAGTGGCCTCCCTGTCTCAGACCCCCTGCAGCACCTGAATCTATACCTCTTTTAAGGAGTCAGGCCCAGGGGGCTAGCCCAGAGCTATTGTAACCTTAGGGCATACCCAGTGCCCATAAGGACTCTTCCCATTCCTAGGAAGAGGGAGCGAGCACCTGGAGGCAGGTACACAGGAGTCCTCCCCAGTCTGACCACAGCTGTCTTTCCTCCATCACTACAGCACAGCACACAGGCAGCCCTATCAGAGGCTGAGCAGGCAGCAAGCACTCCAGGGGGCTCACGGGGAGACCCCTGCATGCTACAGCCTCTCCCTGAAGCCCACCAAGACGACAGTGCAGGAGCAGAGCCCTGCTGCACTTCTCTGGCAGTGGTGGCTGTCACGCTGGCAGCCTTCCCAGGGTAATCCAGCATGGGCTCTATTAGCATTGAGCTCCCTCTTGAACCTGCCCTTCGAGACCACAACCCGCAGCCGGTCAGCAATGCCATCCAGTCTGGGCAGGGCTCCAAAACGTGCACATGCCCATCTGCTGGCCTGAGCTGGCAAGATCTGTGACCTGATTGGTGGAACCTGGCGGGGGACCAGGCCAAAGCAGGAGAACAGGCCTCTTTCAACCAGGGCAGTGCTGGCTTCCCCTAGAGAAGCCCTTGCTCTCCCTCTGCCAAAGCCAGGCCCAATTCTTCCAGCACTACCTACCCCAACCAAACCCTGACATTGATCCCCAGAGATTTTTAAGCCCCTGTCTCACTTCCTACAACCAACTGGGTGGTTTTGCGCAACTAAAAGTCAGAAAGTGCCAGGAAATGTTTCCCAGGAGCTTTATTACAAGTAGGGTATGTTGTTCCATCTGATTCCCAACTCATCTACATTCTGAACACACACAGTCTAACTGAGCCCAGGTCTTCCCTACGACTTGGTGCTAGCCTGCTTCTGTAATCAACAGGCACAGAAGGAAGCAATACCATTTGAGAGGGTGAAGACCAGCTCCCTAATGCCTCAGTTCCACCACCTCCAAAGCATTTCTGATTTTAGTTTTGGTAACTAGGGACCCCAGCTGGGTAGCTCAGTTGGTGAGAGTGTTGGCCT
Organism: Noctilio leporinus; assembly: GCA_004026585.1. Lineage (NCBI taxonomy): Eukaryota > Metazoa > Chordata > Mammalia > Chiroptera > Noctilionidae > Noctilio > Noctilio leporinus. Next base: position 207,033 of record PVIW01000732.1, read on the forward strand.
GATACACCGAGGTTGCAGATTCAATGCCCACCCAAGGGCTCATACAAGAATCAACCAACGAATGTATAACTAAGTGGAACAACAAGTTGATGTTTCTCTCTTTCCTTTCCTCTCTCTAAAAATCAATACATTTAAAACAAAATTTTAAAGAATGGTATTTTTAGCAATTGGTGAGCATCATTTTTTTTTTTTTTCAGGAGATTTCAGAAAAATTGCATGCAGCTCATATATATTTTTATCAGATGTTTTAAATCAGAAACTGTGATATATATCTACAAGTGAAAATATTTATTATTTCCCTGTCAGTAGAGGATTTCACTGAGCAGAAGGTTATTCAAACTTCAGAAACCACTGTGTAATGTGTGTAGCATATAGTATCTTCTTGTCCTGCTGTGCCTTTGAACAATTGTGGTCTGAGATGTGACTGGGTGGAATTAGGGTGGGACACAAAGAAACAAAAACATTTAGAGATGCAGGAATGAATAATCCAACTGGAGTGAAAAACCAAAAATGCCAGAATAGTAATGAGATGAGTGAGAAGTGATTGTGGAGGCATTTAAGGGAATAATGCAGTGGGTAAAGGTGAAAGAGCTGGGGTGGGGAGATTAAGAAGGTGGATGCTAAATACTGTGACTGGTCACACTTACTCTCTTCCCAACCTATCAGCCGACTGTCACCTTAGGCTGTGCTCTACACCTGCTGCACCAATCCCAGCCCTAGGAAGCCCTTACCCTGGCTCAGCCCAAGGGAAGGGAGTTGGCGCGGCTTCCCAGCTCCAGGTCAGATGGCAGCAGAAGACGCACTGAGCTCAGGGAGATCTTGTTCCTTTCCCCAAGAATGAGAGTACAAGAGAATTCTTTTTGAACAACGGCAATTCTTTGTGATTGTGTTACAGTCAAATGAGTAGCAGGGGAAGATATGTCTCACCAACCTAATTCAGCAGTCTGGGGCCTGGTCCCACAATATTTCCAGGTGTTTCAATATTACAAGAAACACTATGTGAGCACCGGAGGAGAAAAGTTCTTGGAATTCTATGCATTGTTTCCACTGTCTGGGAAGGAAACCTTTGAAATCATTTCTATCCCAAGACCTGGAAGGCAAGGTGGGAAAGGGCTCACAGTGCCTAATGGAAGAAGCCCATTAACACCTTTGGGTATCGGGGTCCCAGTCCCGGAAAGCTGGCTCCACCTTTACCTGTCAGTCAATACGTAACTTCTTCACCCCCATCCTGACAACTGTATAAGTCCTCAGAACAAAGGGCTTGTTCTCCTGGCACCCTTGGCCCTCTGGCCACACGAGGGGAAGCCTGCCACCCCAGCCTTTGGCCACCCTTGTTTTTGCTCTCCCATTCATTAATAAAATTTGCATGCATGCTAATAGGCTCACGGATCTATAATCCTTTACTATGTTGGCAAGAAGAACCAGGATTTCTCCATTAACAGATGCTCATTCTTGATATCACATGATGGTGGCATCTAAAAGCTACTTAGTTCATCATAACCTAAAGTTCTGATGCTCAATAACATGCAAACGCCATTGTCACTCAGACCCGAACAGGATCTACGTGGGGTTTTGTTGTTGTTTTTACAACAATTTACATGTCTTAAAATTCACCCTTTTTAGTGTACAGTTCTGTGAATTTGGACAAACATATACAGTCGTATAAACACCAGCACAATCAAGTTATAAAACAGTCTGTTACCTCAAAAAGTTTCCCCATGCCCTTTGCAGTCAGTCCCCTAGCCCTACCCCACTCCTAGCATCTGTTTCCCAGCCTGCAGCCGGCCCTTCCCAGAATGCCATGTACATGGGTTCATGTAGCACATGGTCTTTGAGTCTGGTTTCTTTCACTTAGCATAACACTTTGAGCTCAATTATCAGGTTCTTAAAAGGATGGGAATAAACAGGATTAGAAGAAACTGGGAATTAGCTGAATTCTCAGATAGGCTCAAAAGGAAACCAGGAGCCTGAAAGATCCAGGCTGCCACCTTTGCCACTGGGCCCAGGGCTCTCCCTAAACTAAAAAGTGCTGACACGTAGACGTAAAAAGGCATTGATTGGCCAGAAACAACTTAAGGTAATCAAAGAACATGAACTTTGGTCAGAAGACACATAGTTCAGTCCGTTGTGTTATCTTGAGTAAGCCACCTCGGCCTTTCTGATGCTCTTTCTTTCCTTCTCTGCCCAGTGAGGCCTGGCACCAGCCAATCAGAGCACCATTTCTCTTCGGCCACAATGATGAACTCAAAGATAGAGCCTTGCAGTAACTTCTGCTGAAGCTGTTAGGAAAGTTTCCTTTTCTTGTCATTCTGTGGGTTCCTAAAATATTAATACTTGGATTTCAGCCTGGAGCTGCTTGTGGCCATTTCTGCCACCAGACGGGAAGATGTGGTCTGTAACTATAGCCATCCAGGAGATAACAGCCTGAAGGGACAAAGAGAGCAATGTGATGACATCCTTCAAGCACCCTGATTCAACTTTGTTGCCATCTACCTCTGGACTGGTATACGAACAAATACACTCCCTTTATTTGCTTAACAAAAATATTACGTGGGTAACCTCATTGTTCATAGGTATTGGGAGGTTCATAAAATAACAACTATGGACAGGACCATGTAAATTAGACAGACATATGATATTAAAATTCATCGATTTCAGACTCTAGAAATATAACTCCCAACCCGGCACCTTGAAGGGCAATCACATCTTAATTTCCAGTAACTTCAAGGCCAGATGCAAAGCATCTATTCTGCCACATATGACAACCAACACCTAAGGCTCTCAGCATCAGTTAGGCTTTCTGAGAGACTCATGCTGGCTTTTTCTAAAGATGCTCAAATCCAGTACAGCTCAGCCAACACTTACTAGGTCCAAGCCTAAGATCTGCGGTTACGTAAGGGTTGATAAGATAAAGCCTCTATCATAAAGGCAAGGCAATTCAAAGGAAAGAGAAAATACATCTGGTTGGAAAAACCAGAAGTCCTTGAAGACATGTATTTGAAGATAGATGAGATTTCTACCAGCAGAGAAGGAAGGGCATTTAGGGAAAGGCAAGGCAGAGAAAAGGAAGGCACAGAGGAAGGAAATACTCAGCTTATTCCGAAAACAACAAATCAGCCCCTTGGCTGAAGTGTACTTTATCTATAGGTGTGAAGGAATTAAGTCTGAAAGACTGAGTAAATACCATAGAAGAGGTCTACTTGCTAGGTAAGAAGTCATTCTTTAATTCCAAAGCAAAGAGAAAACCCTCAAAGATTTGAGCAGGAAAATAACATAATTAGAACTGTGCTCATTAATGATTTTAATGAACATAATTAGAACTGTAAATCTGTTAATGGTGTGTAGGCCGAACCTGGAGGTACGTACGCAAGACTGGCAGCAGGGAGGCCCGGGAGGAGGAAACCGCAGGGGTCTAAGCCAAGAGGTACCGGTGCCTGACCCCGGGAGAAAGGAAAGGCGGACGCTGGCAGGAGAGGCTGTTAGGAAACTGCAGAACAGACTCGGGAGGGGTTACTGGGCTCAAGGGGGAAAGGAATGATAAAAAGGGGACAGCCGCCGGCATCGGGGACGGGAAGAATGGAGGTGTTACTATTGTCAGTAAGTGAAGCTAAGTAGGGGAGGGATATTAAGTTCATTCTGGATTTGTTGAGATGAAACGCTGGGATAATGTTCAGGTGGAGATGTCCAACAAGTATTCGGAAAGGTGAACAACTCAGCATACAGTTAGTCCGGGGACCCAGAGCAAGGAGAGGAAAAACGGGAGGCGGATGGCAGCTTGAAGCAGAGCACGAAGAACCTCCCACAAACGGGTGGTGGGAAGAATCAGCAAATGGCACCTGGCTGGGTTTGCTGGAGACTTGACTCTTCCAACCTGACTTTCTATGTGTTTTACGGCTCCACAGGACAAGGGGACCCAGAACTGGCAGATGCTGGGGAACACCGATGTGCTGGGATGAAAGAAGAGATGATCATAAAAGAGGCAGAAAAGAAGCCACGAGCTCAGGGAGAACCAGGAAGACTGCCAGACAGCCGAGAAGAGGAGCCGTGGGCCTTCGGCAAATCAGCCCCCACCTTGGGCCTCAGTTTCCCCCTGGGGATGGACACACTGCTTCCTGCCCTGCCTCCTGGCCCACACGTGCCAAGGCTGGGCAGGCTACACACACACGAGTGTTCCGAGGAAGGACATTAAGTGTTCCGAAACTGGCAGGCTTTGATTCTGCCAGGCTTGAGGCGGGGGAGCGGGACAACTGCATGAGGACTGTTTGGGAGTCCCTGATTTATGTCAAGGATGAGAGGGAGCTCAAGCAGGCAGACAGCCTGTAAGTGAGCCAAGACGTGGGCCCGGGGTAATTCATGCTCGCTTGCTCACCCACCTCCCCCTGGGATCCCATTTGGAAGATAGCTGCGTGGGAGGAGCATGTGGTCTCACAATGGCAAGGCTGGCATATCCACAGTCCCTTGGGAACCGTCCAGCTCCCTGTGCTGCGGGAAAGACACTGGTCACCAGGTTTGGCCCTCACAGCACACAGGAGGAGAGACGCACATGACTCATGACTCCCCCTGAAAAAGGCAGCTCTCCTTCAGAATGACCATGCTCCTCTGCCCTCTGCCCGACCTGCCCCTAGATGTTCCCATTCTCCAGGATCTGGCTTTGGGCCTCACCTCCTCAGTGAAGTCTCCCCTGACCACCCTTCCCCAAAATGATGCTTATCTCCTTCAGCTTTCTAAAGCACCAGTGGCTGCAGGACCCAGTCACTTGTCACCACAGCGTTGTGTTCCCACTTGTTCACCCTTCCCATGAAACTTCCTGCACACCTGCTGGAGGATACTTGGGGAAAGGCGACATGTAAAGCAATGGAAGGAAAGAGGCTCAGCCTGTTCTGTTCTGCAGAAACTTGACTGTGGCCCTGGTTGGGTAGCTCAGCTGGTTGGAGTGTCGTCCTGATATGTCAAGGTTGAGGGTTTAATCCATGAAACAATCAACCAATGGATGCATAAATGAGTGGGACAACAAATTTCTCTCTCTCTCTCTCTCTCTCTCTCTCTCTCTCTCTCATCCCTCCCTCTTGCACTTCCTCCCTCCCTTCCTCTTTCTCTCTGTAAAATCAATAATAAAAAATATTTACAAAAAGAAACTTGGCTGTTTAATGGGAACAAACATGGTCCCACAGGTAATCACACACCTGCCAGAAATGAGAGGAGCCTTAGATAGTTGATGGAGATGCAGGCAGTGTCAGAGAAGTCAAAGCTAGGGGCAGACTCCAGGGCAGGGGACTCACAGAAGGCTTCCTGGAAGAGGCAGCTTCTCTGTCTTATTTGCCCAACACATTGATTTATTTATAAGAAACTAACTTCCCCTGCCCCTCTGGCCCTGGCACATGACGGTACTGAAGCACAATGCTCTAACTAGTATAATCTAGTCACAGGCACATGGGTCATGTTGTCACACATGCCTGCTTTCTAGCCCTGCCTGAAGCAACCTCATCCCTCACCTCAGTTTCCCACCAATGAAACAAACAAACAAACGAAGTACCTACATGTAAAATGGATATGTAAGGGACAAATAGGGCAATACATATATGAAAGGACGCAGCACAGCATCTCACACATAGCAGGTAATATGTTAGTAGTTCCCGTCTTCACTCCCCACATGCCCAGCTCCAGAACGAAGGCCTGGTCTTTAGAAGTAGCATCTCTTGTCCTTGCCTCCCAAGACAGGGTCTGGCCTGCCTACCTCATTCATTCCCATTTGTGTCTTTGGACAATACACATATAATGTTGAAGTTTTAACAGTTATTTTCTCTTTGGTGCCTCCAACACTTGACTTTTCTGCCTCTTTCCCATCTCCTCTGAGCTCCTGATCCTTCCTATTAATCTACTAAGAGCCGACGCTTACACAGGTATGTGCCCGGCACCCTGTAATTGCTTTAGAGTTACTATTCCACTTAACCTGCCAAACAACCCTACGAGGTGGGCACCACTATTAACCCAGTTTCATAGGTGATGAAGTTGGGGTACAGAGAGGTTAAGTCACTTGCCTATGGTCAAAGCTAATATGCAGGGGAGCCGACTGAACACCCACGCAAAGTCCAATCCCAATTCTGTGCCTTTAGCCCCAAATGGTATTGCCTCACGTGCCTTACAGATTCATTGGCCTGACCTTCTCAGGGACTGAGTGGCTCTGAGACCATTGTTCACATCCAGATGACAGTCTCTGAGCAACGCAGAGCCAAAGGAGAGGCTACGGGAAGGAGGACAAGGATTAACCCAAAGATAGAAACCTCTAGTGGTGACAGAGATGGTGGACAGCCTGGACACCGGCCCCAAGCCATGTCACAGGAGCGACGGACTGCAAACAACATTCGTGGTCTGATCCTACAGCTCCAAGAGATCTGCCCACATCACAGGCTACAGTTGCCACCAGAGGCTGGCTGCGTGCCCTGCGCTGGGCTCCTGGAAGGCGGCTCTGAGATGGAGGTGTGTGCTGACCGGGCTCTGCTCTCACTCCAAGCCCTGTGGAAGGAGTGGAGGGCAGGACGGGACAGGGGGGCAGCTGGACTAGGAGGCAGCAGCAACAGTCTCAGCCAGTCCTCAGGGCTGCTCTGCAGCGAGGATGGCCTTACACAGTTGACCCATGTTGAGGTAAAGGAGCAGGGCTTTTTTCTACCCTCCAGCCAGTCTTTGCAGGCAGGCGACTCCCACAGAACGACAGGCCCTTGGACAACAGCCTGGGGCAGAGGGGGCTGCTGGAAATGGAGGCTTGAGGCCTGCAGGGTGTCTGTGAGCCGCACCATCCACCACAACACTGCGTGTCGAGGCTCATCTTGCCATGCATTAGAGATCCGGGCCAGAAGTCCTGCTGCGCCCAGGAAGGTGGAGTGCACAGGCCAGGGCACTTCATCTCCCCTCCGGCCAGCATGACTCCCCAGCTGCTCCATAAAACCAGCTCCTCTGCAGGTGTCTGCTCACTTGTAACACTCAACACATTCAAGGGCAGCAACATGTGTTTGGTTGAATGGCAGTCACTCTACAGCATGAAGTTGTGTTTTGAGTTGATACCAGCATACACAGAACCTCAAAACACTCAAAGATTTTAACATAGGAGTCGGGGTGAAATGTATGTACAAGGACATTTGAGACTCAGCCATGGAAAAACCGGGATTCTTGAGACACGTCTGTCTTCCACCTCGCCACAAGGAACCCTTTGTCTACCCTGGGAGGGCCAGGGCCAGGGCCCCTGTATTCTCTCCTTCCTTCCAGCAATAGCCTGTTGCAATTAAAGCTCTTACCAATTTCATTTACAAGGATGTTCAATGACTTGTAAGATGGTGCATCCTTATAAGGAAACATCTCTGGAAACATCTGTATTTTAACCTAGTCATAAAAATGTTTAAGTTACAAGAAAGACTTTCTAAAGGTGAAATTTCAAGGCCTGTGGTGGAAGGCAGGATAGGCCTTCTGTGGAGCAAAAGATCATCCCTTATGTTTCAGTTGCCTCACGGATGGCAGAAAAACCCAGGAGTTCAGGAGACCTTTGATTTTTAGGCTTAGGGCTCTTACTTACTTACTTACTTACCCCTTACTATCATGACCAAGACACTTCGTGTCTCTGAGTCTATTTCTTTCATCCATGAAATGAAGGTAAGAACTAAGGAAGGAAATCTTAATTATTTCCAATAACTAAGATATGGAAGGAACCTAAATGTCCATCAACAGATGAATGAATGAAGAAAACGTGGTACATACATACAATCGAGTATTATCTGGTCTTCAAAAGGAAGGAAAGCCTGCCATATGTGACAATGATATACCAGGAAGACATTATGCTAGGTGAAATGCGCCAGTCACAGAAGGACAAATTCTGTATGGTTTCATCTATAGTAGGTCTCTACAACAGTCACGCTCATACAAATAGGAAGTAGAATGGTAGTTGCCAGCAACTATGGGGAGTTGCTGTTCAGTGGGTGCAGTTTCGATTATGCAAGTTGAGCAAGTTCTACAGACTTGCTGTATAACATTTTGTGCCTGTAGTTAACCATACTGTATTGCATATTTAAAAACTGGTTAAGAAGGTAGATCTCATGTCAAGAGCTCTAACCACAATTTAAAAATAAAGAAAGAAATAAAACCCTCCAGTAAAGGGACTCAGTAAATAAAACGTCTCCAGATAGATGCTTATTACTCCAGTAATACGCCACCTCCCCATCCCTTTGAGCATCTCCCCCAGGCCACACATTGATATAGCAGGTCCACATAAGCCATAGAACTGATGGTCCTAAAATACTGACGGGGAAACCACAGGGAATGGGGCTGCCCTAAGTGAACACTTTGGGCCCAAGAGGCTGAGCTATGAACTCTTCAGTAATTAAATCCTCACCCAAGGACATTTTCATGTTGCTTTTTAGAGAGAGAGAAAAGGAGGGAGAGAAACACTGATGCAAGAGAGAAATATCGATTGGTTACCTTCCATGCACACCCGGACTGGGGATTGAACTTGCAACCTAGGTATCTGCCCTTACTAGATATTGAGCTCACAACTTTTCTGGTTATGAGACGATGCTCCAAACAACTTAGCCACACCAGCCAGGGTATCATCTCCATCCTTAAACCACAGGAAAACACCATCACCATCCCTTGCTCACTGGACAGTAGCTGAAATAACCACCCTTCTCCCTAAAAGCAAAGGCAAATGCTAACCAATCACAGTCATCAACAGACAATAAAGCCCACCTTCTTACCAGCCCTCAGCTCTCCCCCAGCAGCTGCCTTCTGCCCATGAATTCTCCCTGGTTTGAAAGCACCCAAACTTGCACTATTTTCCACATTCCTATTTCCTTTGCTTCCAAAGTTTCACTAACAGCCTCCGTGTGGTGTTTCAGACCAGGCAGATTTGGTTCTCTTTTAGATAAACCTGGGGAATGTCATTTTCATGTGCCATGAATGGAAGAATTTATTTTTTAAAACATTTTACAAATAATAGCTCTTTCTCTCTCTGCCATGATCTGTTGGGCAGACACGCAAAGTTAATTTCTTTTTTCTAATGGAAACGGTTCCTTGAGAGAAGTGTCTCCCAAGAGACAGAAAACAAACTGGCAGCAATGAAAGCTCTTGACAGTTAAAAATGTTGCGCTCCGTTAAGCCCCCAACGGAACGGCTCTCCAGGCTCACTGTCCTCAACAATGTGACTGCAACCCTGGTGCTGCTCTTTTGATGTGTGGTTTTCACTTTTCTTCCTCTTTTCTAACCCACACCCACGGTTAACGAAGGCACTCAAAGGCCTCCATACTTGGCAGTGTTGTTGAATTGTAAAATTACAACCCTATGTCCTTTTAAAGAATGCAGAATATGTCCAGGACCCTAAGATCTACTCCACAGCTACCTGTTTCTCTCATAAGACCCCAGATGGGTCTAGAACCTATCTCCAGTTGGGTGGGTTCTTAACCCATTGCCAAGTCTGCTCTCCTTGGGGCAAGGTGAAGGTACCAGTCTTTCCCCTGTAAAGGAAGACCAGGGCACCCCACAGCCCCTGCTCCAGCCTACATCAGTCAGCATGCAAGCTGATCATAAGACCACCAGCATCCCTTGGAATATTTTCTGCTCAAACTTGGAAAATGAGCCTCCATGGAGGCTGAAGCCTCTGGTCTAGAGTTTCCACTATGAATTCAAAAACAGAGGCATTTCTGAGCACACAGATCTGTACAGAGCCATGTAAGACTTCACATAAGCTGAGGGTCAGCAATCACATGCTCACAGGGTCTGAGTAATATCCTTCAGGCCACTGCTCCAGGAAGGGGAAAGGTAAAGAGAGAAAAGGAGAATGCAAGTTAGAGATGCAGATGCATGTAGTGGAAGCTGCAAACAGGAGTGAGCCCTCAGCTACCTTGCTACCACAAACACATTGGGGACATATTCTTTGACAAGATAAAGCAACTGACTCCTCCTAAGGGGTTTCATGGAGTCTTCTTTCTACATTTTGCCTACCATCTCTTCTTCAGTCCTCCATAAGCCAATGTAAAAAGGAACTACATTATGCTCTCCACTGCCTAACCACATGAATTAACCAGTCAAGTAGTCCTGGTATCAGTGATGAGGTGCCAGCCCTTCTATGTCCCCAGGATGAGAATTCTGAATCATTAGAAAGGCTCCAAGGGAAGGAGCCCAGGCTTCTGAGTCATTATGGCAGCCATGGTCAGCATTCTACCTTCGTACCATAGTAGAGGCTGAGGTCCCTGGTGGGAAAGGGGAAAGGAGAAAAGAGTGAAAGTGGGGGAAGCAATGATAGCAGAGAGAAAACCGAACTTAGGAAATACAGTGCGGCACAGCCTAAGGGTTAAGAACAAGTGCTCTGTAGCCAATGCCTTCTGAGTCCAAATCTCTGTGCCATTACCGATTCACATCTGACTCTAAGCACATTATTCAGCCTCTCTGACCTTAAGGGGAGATGACAGTAACACCTCCCTCATACAGTTGTCACAAGAAATAAATGACATGGTGCACAAAATGCACTTAGTATGGGGCCCCAATAAGTGATAGTTGCTGTTATTATTTTTTCAGATACTGAAAAAGAAAAACATGAACTGGTGAAGAGAAACTTATACTTGAGTCAGACAACCTGGGTTTTCAGTTCCTCATTCATAAAACAAGGGGTTTAAAATTAAAATTCCTCCCAGCTCAGATGTTCTAGAAGTCTGTGACTAAGAGGTAAAGACTAAAGTGGCACGTGGGCATTACAACTGTAGTATAAAACGACACCCGGTAGCACATTCACCACCGTCAAAGGGGGCTGCGCGCACAGCAGGATCCTGTGAAGCATGTGCTGGGTGTGGGGGTGTTGGGGGAGGGGTGCTGGTGAGGAAAGGGGTGGTTAGCTGCACCTGGCATTGCTCCTATTGTTATTCTTTGCTTTGCTAGACCAGATCCCAGCAAGCTTCTAGCCATCTAGGTACCAGGCAGGCAAATTAGAGTCTTATTATTTTTTAAGTTTCCCCTAAAAGCAGGAAGGAGAGATTTCTCTCTTGATCTAACCTTGATTCTTTGCCCTTTGGGGTCAAAACCACTTGCACCTTTAACGTCTATAAAATAGTTTCTCACCTGTTATCCTACTCCCTTGATGGGCTATGAAAGGCTTCCAGAAACAACTGAAGTCATAGTATTTACCCAAGACCACCGCCCACAGCCTAGTTTAAACCCAGTACGGGCTTTAGCCTTGGGTGTCCTTCTTGGCTTCCCAGAGTTCTGGCAGTGTGAAAATATGTGTCCCAAATGTGGACCCCTGCAATGGCAAGAAACCAGTGTCATCAGGGCTCAAATGACTGCCAGCACATCCGCACGGAATAACAGATGCTGCACAAAAGCTTGGCCGGGTCCTCCAAGCTGCTGGGAATGCCCTACCTCCCCATGCAAATCCTCTTATCCTCTAAGGCAGATGTCAAACCCCCCTTCTCCTGGGTAACAATAATGCCGCATCCCACTGGTCTCTTCCATCAGGGGAACACAGTCCCAGGTGCTGTTCTGCGCTCAGTGGACGCACAGAATGCTTTGCCATTGCTTGTCTTCTGTCCTCAATACATATTCCACTCTCATGAATGGATTTCCAAAGAGTTTTATTGTGTCTTCCTTATCATCTTGCACTTGGCTGTCACTGAATAAATAATTATGGCCTGAACAGGGAATACACCATTCTTAGTAGACATATAATTTTCTTCTCCAAGAAAGATACACCATTGGTCTCATAAAGATGAACTACTCCAGTCACATAGTATAATGAGCATCCCCTTCAGCAGATAAGGACAGTACTATGACACATATCCAAGCATACATCTTCAGCTAGAAAATTTGCTCAGTGAATAGCAAGTCCATAATAAGGATACTAAGGTCAAATTTTTTCTTTGTTAAAAAGTTTACTTATTGGTTTATTCATTTGGAGAGAGGGGAAGGGAAGGAGAGAGAAAGGGAGAAAAACATGGAGGCAAGAGAGAAACATCTTGCAGGCACCCTGACCTGCAACCCAGGCACATGCCCTGACAGGGAAGCGGGGAATCGAACTGGTAACCTTTCGATTTGCAGGACAACATCCAACCAACAGAGCCACACCGACCAGAACCTATGGCCAAATCTTAAACTGAACAGAGCTCAACAATGCTAAGCCTTCACATACTTATTCTTGTTTCCCATGAGGAAAGTGAGGCTCAAAAAGGTTATGTGGCATGACCCAGCTAATAAACAGCCAAGTCAGCACTGGAATCCGGTTCCAATCCCCTTTCCTTACCCACAGCCCCACTACTAGGCCCTCTGTGTCACCTGGGGAAACAGGAGGGCTGGAAGCACAAGACAATAGTGTCAGAAGTCAAAAGCTCCCAGGTCATCTCTGATTCCTGAAACCAACAATATTTCGTATAAAAAAAAAAACTATATCCTGAGGATCAAAACTAAGCCGTGAAGACTCCGGCACCCTGTCCAGACTCTGAAGCTGGCAGTGCAAATCGGGGATTCTCAGCTGTTTAAGGGAAAAACAAGAACTGAAAGCAGGGTCTCCTAAAGAGGGTAAGAACGAGCCATGCCACCACAGTATGAGGGAGTTAAAAGAACATATGTTAGAATGTTAAACTCAAAACCAGTGCACTGTCCTGAGTAGCAGAAACTCCAGTGGGCAGAGCGAATGGTATATAACATGACCATCAACAGGGCAAACTGGTTAGGAGAAAGAACAGTGCCTCCCAGTAATATTGACAAGCAGCACCCACTTAACCTAAAGCACAGAAGCCAGAAGCACATATGTGTTGAAAATTAACACTTAAACCTCAGGCCCTAGAAGATTCCTGGGGCTCGTTATAGGCACCATCTAATTACCCCCTTGGAAACACATGTGAACTGGATTCTGGGCTCACAGGGGCCTCTCTTGCCTCCCTGCATATTTTAAGAGGGAGGATTCACAGCTTTTCTTCCAAGAATCTCCAGGGTTGAAGAACCACATGTGTAAACCACGTGGACTGAAAGCTCCGAGGGGGCAGAAGTGGCCTCTCACACTCCACTTTATTTCCACCCCCAGGAAATGGAGAATAAATACTGGTAACTTATCTTCTAACCTACAACAATGCATTCCTGCATTTCTGAAGAGAGTCACGAGGTGCCTTTGTTACACACACAAGGTGAAATTAGAACTCAACATGGACACAGGCCAACTCTGTCACCACCACTGAATCATACCTGGTTAGTCCATCCACTCAGACTCAAAGGAGGGACCACAGGAACATTCCAGGAAGTGAAAGAATGGAGTCTCACCCATGTTCTTTCTTCTCCTTGGGTTTCCCAAGGGAAACCCACCATGACCATCATCCAAGTTCAACGCCCTCTTCTGCTTACATTTAAGTTCTCTTGGATCATAGCAGTGGTTCCCAAAGAGTGGTCCGGGGACCCCAGGGGGGCCCTTAGACCTCATAAATTGGTCTGCAAGATCAAAGTTAGTTTCATAATAACACAAACACATTGGGGGAGGGGTCTCTTTCACTCTCACACTCTTCGGAGTGTACTGTGAAGTTCCCAAAGGCTATATGACATGTGATACAGCAACAGATGGAATGCAGAAGTCGATAGAAGAATCCAGCCATTAAAGAGATTTGCAACACTATAAAACAATGCCGTGCTTCTCAGATCTTTGTTTTGGAAATGTAATTATGGTCCACAAAAAAAATATGCTCTTACATTACATGTAATTGATTTTTGTTAATTAATTTTAAAATGTATTGGTTTTCATTTTAATACGATAAGTATGGATATGACCCACATTAACACTTTCTGGAGTCTTTGATCATTTTTAAATAGTTAAATTTAAATAAATTACATTTTGGCCTTAAGACCCAAAGTTTGAGAACTACTAGCTCATCAAAACAAAAAATGTTTGCATCCTCTCTGTGTTTCTAAGAAACTAAATCTGAACAATGCTGCTGCTTTCTGCCCATCAGACCCTACCTTCAGGGTCTGGTTCCACCAAATCTTCCGGATGACCCAGCCCCCTGATAACTAATTCTCTGATCTCCCGTGACAAGTAGTTTTACCGTGCCACCTAGCAATGTATCGTACACTGCCCAATGACATCCAGTGCATTACTGTCCTGGGTTATGTAAATTCTGTTGCTATTTAGCATGCCTTGTGGGTCTGCCTTGCTTCCCCCAAGCTAACATGGAACTAAAAATGGGCCTGAATCCCTGTCCTACCTCTTAACTAGTCAGCTAATCTTGGGCAAGTCACAGAGCCTCAGTTTCCTCATTCCTAAAATGCAGAGTAGGCAGAAACCTGCTCTTCCAACACAACCTAGCTATGGATTTTTCTGAGAACAAACCGCTATAATAATCTTGAGCACCAAGCATGGTGCTGGCTTGCAGGGGACAGGCAAAATTAACCTCAACTATCACCTGCACTAATCAGATGAATGAATGAATGATGCCTGAATCAACACATAACGTTTGGGTCTCACCAGGGGGCAGGAGATCCTCTTAGGGGGACATTTGGAAATGAGTATGGGCAAGGAGGACTACTGGCTTTTGTTGGGCAGGCGTTATTGCCATTTAGTGGGCAGTGATACACCTAAGAATCCATTCACTCAAATGTCACAAGTTTCCGTCTCAGACCTGAATTTTACCATCTCAGTATTTTGTACCTCTCAGACTCATAAGCCCTCACTCATCCATAGAAGAAGGTCCCCAGTGTTTCTCCATCCCAGTGTTTCAATCCATTCCTGGTGGATGTTTAGGGGCTCCTTGGACCCCTAGGAGGAATGCCAGCTTCCCCAACCTCCAGGTAGTTGGTCCTCTTACCAACCAATAGGGTGAAATGATAGTGCATCCACTTCACTTTATCTCAGTTCCCAGAGGGGGTGGGAAAGTGGCTGCTCCCCACTGTGAGGGGTGTGTCTCCTTCCCCAAGGGCACCTTCCTACACTTTTCCTACCCAGCCAGCCCCTCTCTCTCACTCACTCTCTGGCAGGCAGCCCACAGCTCCATCAGAGAGAGACAGGAGGCCGCCAAGGAATGTCATTCTGTGTGATTTTGGATTCCACTGCTTAGACTGCTCTCTGGGAAGGGACTCCGGCAAACGAGCCCTGTGTGAACTCGGGACAGGCAATCTGAGTATCTTTGTTTTCTGGGGAGTCAAGGTTTTGTTGGATCTAGACTGTAAAAGAGGAAAAGACATTCTTCCAAGCCATATCCCCATGCTATGTGTGTTTAACAGCTGCATATTATGTATCATCACACATGTTTCAGGTGTACCACATCCTGAAATATTTGTTAAAACCCTATCCAGGCTTTTCAGTGTGACCCACCATCAGTTCGTCTATCCACCTACTCAGTACACATCCCCCACATGCCCACTGCCCACCACTGCTTTCCCGAGAGTGGGAATAAGCTGGGTGGACTGAAGCTGGGCTAATGTCCAAACAGTCCTTTCTATGCTCCACGGGACACCATGGGGATAACAGCTAAAAAGATATCAGCACTTGGGTCACCATTGATAGCCTCCTTCAGAAAAACACTTTAAATTTAGAAATATAATTTGTCCTCTGTCAATAAAACTTTAAGATCAACACTATAATGAATCAGTGCAAACATAAGCAAGGTCAATCATTTAGACAAGCGCTCAATCAGATTAAACACATTAATGTAATCTCAAAAAAGGCAAAGGCTGAGATGGGACTGAAGAGTTACAGGGAGAGAAGAACCAGCCAAGAGGCCCAAGGAGAGGGGAAGCCCCAACATACTCTGACAGTGCCCCACCCAGCCCCACCCTGCCCCACCCACGTGACAGTATGCTGTGATGAGGATGGATGTCTCCGGTCTTCTTCACCTGCTGCTAATAAACCATTTTTCCAAACTTGAGATTGTGAAGCACAGACTCAGAGCTGTTCAAGTTAATGCATTTGGGCAACACCGGCAGAGTTATTACCTCTGTTACCACATTAAAGGCTCTGATAAGCTCTGGAATAAAGCTCTGTTTGACTTTTAACTCCATGGGTCCCAAACTCATTTAACCATAGAACCCTTTCTTTATAAAACAACAATTAACAGCCCTTAGAACTAGTGCTCCCCAGACACCCACCCCCTCCCCACTAAACCATGGAATTACTGAACTCATCTTCCTGTCTCTGATTCCAGCATTAAAATGGGTTTCCTGCAGCACCTGCCTCCAGACCCAGAACAGGATGGTGAACTGACCCTAGAATCCCACTTGGCATAGCACCCAATCTCCTTGTAACTTGATGAACTGGCACCCTGGCTTTATAAATTAATTGCAAGCGCTTGGGTAGGGTTCCCTGTCCCCAAAAGGCTGGAGCCTTTCTCATGTTCTAACTTAGTGGTTCTCAACTCAGGGCACTTGGTAAAGTCTGGAGACATTTTTATTTGTCAATACTGGGGAGGAGGAGTTATTAGCACCTACTGGCTAGAGACCAAAGACACTGCTAATCATCCTACCAGACCCAGGATAGCCCCCACAACAAACCATTAACTGTCCAGTGGTGCTGAGGATGGGAACCCCATTCACCTGTGGTCTTGGTCTGCAAGTCTGCAAATCTTGTAAAATCGACCAAATTAATGAATGCCATCCTGAAAGGAAATTGCCATCCAGCCATAACCTCTGCAGGGGACCCATCTCTGGTCACAAAAGGAGCCTTTCCTTTAATGTCCACCAGAGATACAGCCTGGGGAAGGGCACAAAGGCCAGCACCCAGGCAGCAAACCTAGGACAATGGCCAGCTTGTGAAAGTAGCCAGGCCAGTGGGTACTGGGCCCCTCAGCTGCCTCTTAACCCTCAGGAGTCCCCATCATGGGGGCAAAAACAAAAGAGTACGAATGTCAGCTGCAGACTGTGTCACTGGCTGAATATTATCATCATTAAAAAACACAAGCTGTTAGGAAAACAGCCTTGGGATCCTTTTCCTGAAATCAAGATACATAAAAGCAGGGGTCTCCAACCTCCAGGCTATGGACCAGTACTGGACCAGGCCCGTTAGGAACCAGGCCGCACAGCAGGAGGTGAGCTTGAATGTAATGCATTTGAATCATCCCGAAACCATCCCACCCAACCCCACCCCTGTCTGGAAAAATTGTCTTTCATGAAACCAGTCCCTGGTGCCAGAAAGGTTGGGATCGCTGCATCAAAGAACTCACACAAGCCCTGGCTGGTGTGGCTCAGTGGACTGAGCACCTGCTGCAAACCAAAGGGTCACTGGTTTGATTCCCCAGTCAGGGTACATGCCTGGGTTGCAGGCCAGGTCTCCAGTCAGGTCCCCAGCTGGAGGCATGTGAAAGGCAACCATACATTGATGTTTAATTCTTCTCTTCCTCCTCCCTTCCCTTCTCTCTAAAAATAATAAATAAAAACTTTTAAAAAACTCAGATGGAAGAGACACATCATGCTCCATGGGACATGCAGATATGCACAGAGCATGAGTTATGCTTTAGGGGGAGCCCAAAAGCATAAAAAGAGAGTAGGTTTCCTTATGCAAGCAAAAGGCTCCAAAGTACATATGTACCTGTGTTTGCACACATGTGCCCATGTGTAGACACATAGAAAAAGGTAAATGATGAGTAGGTAGATAGAGGACTGCCTAACTGATTGATTGACGAAGATTTCAAAGTGACTGCTAAACAAATGCTGCTCCTTAACTCACATGGCCCAGCCCTTCTTCCTATTCAGTGAGACAGAGACGCAAACAACCTGGAAGCCAGAAAAGCTGCACTCTGGCTGGCAACCATTATATCATCCTCATCTGGGCCCAGCCTAGGCTTGGGAGGCAGGCACAGCGGGAGCTCCATCCATCACTCAAGGACCTTGAACAGGTTGGGGCAGCCAGACTATTACCAAGGCATTAGCCTTGACCTTTGAAAGCTGAAGAAAGAACTCTTTCCAAGGATTCTCGTTCTGCCTGGGCCATTGCGTAACAACTGATGGTGGATAGGAAATGTGTACAGTGTAAGAGGGAGGAAAAGGGATTTCAGGTTTCAGAAGGCACTTTCTAGGTTAAAAACTAAAACAGGACCTGGACAGGTAGGACTCGGCTGAGCATGTAGGGCACAGCCCTGAGAGGGGAGCCCTTTGGGCCTCTCCCCAGGAGGGAGAGGCTCAGGGGTGTTTTGAGGTGAGAGGTCCATGGAGCAAGGTGCCGAAAGGGAGGACCGGCCATAAAGACTACAGCCTTCATGGACTTCAGCTGGCCACCAGCTAACACTGCCCTGCCGGTCCCAAACCGTTAGACCCCATCCTGCCCCCAAAATAGGAGCAAGAAAAAAATTAGCTGAGTCACCAGAGAAAGCCAGTTTATGTGGTAAGGAAAACCTGGCAAGAAGGAAGAAAAACTGAACGCGCAGTCAAGAGACAGAAGTGGAGAGAAACGGGACGCCCCTCACCCCAGGAACCAGAGAGAGCACTGAGCTCTGCACAGGGAACGGGCACTGTGTGCCGTGCGCACGCTGACTCCAGCATCCATCAGGCCTGCGCCCGAACCCGGCACCTTCACTGAGCAGTTGAGGAACCATGGGCAAGGTGGGTGACTCACAGGATTCAGTTTCCTGCTCTGCAGGATGGGGACAACACCTTCCCCCCAGGGCTGGAAGACCCCAGCTGGTGCAAGGAAGGCAGGAGGCTCTCAAAATCCACCCCGTATATGGTCCTCCCCTCCCCTTCACCCCTTCTTCATCCCTTCACCAGGCACACTTTATTTCCGCAAGGGATTGAACTCCTTAGAGTACAGTAGGCTGCTTTTATGGAGACGGTAGACTGACACAGAAAATTCCAGAAGAAGCCAAGAGATGGCAGGAGTCCCTTATTCCTCAGAAGCTCAAATGGAAATGAAGGACAATGAGGATGAAAGCAAGAGGGAAAAGATTTCCTCTGAGAGTATGAGCCAGAACTGGTCAGCGAGGAAAATCAACTGTGTTTTTAACTGATTTCCCTGAGGATCCAACAGTCAGTGACATAATTTGAGATTCACTAGCACCTGCAGGGGCTGTGGGGTGGGGGTGGGGGCAGAGTCAATGGGCACAGGTACTAAGGGGGTCAAAATGACAAAGAAACCTGCACCACCTGGAGCTTGAGTTTGGCACAGGTGACAAGAACAATACTCGGGGGACAGCTGAGGACAAAGTGCAGACCAGGGGCATCTGCATATACCCAGCACTAAAAAATATTTGTTAAGTGAGTGAAGAGTTATTCATTCAATTCAAAGATTGGAGTCATTTGCCTGAGGAAAAGCCAGCAAAGCCAGTCTCATTTTCTGCCCGGGAACAATTCCAGCCTGTTTCAGGGAAAATGACAAAGCCTGGGGGGTGGGGGGTGAGGGTAACCTGCCGTCGCTGGAAACCCTGTGGCTAAGAGGTAAGCGGTTTTGTGGTTGTCCACTCAGCCCAAACACCCAGACTGCGGGGCTGGCTGCCTGCTTACTCACATACATGACAGTTATTAATACCCTTAGGCCAGTGGCCAGTGCCTGGAGTCTGCCTTGGTTCCAAAGGACACAGAGATTAGACTCCAAGAACACCAGGATATTCCAGGACAGCCTCAACAGGCTCAAGACTCATCTCCTGAGTCAGTGAAGACATCTGCTAAATCTAACCTTGACCCTCCCCACGCTCTCCCCACATGATCTGTACTCCTCACATGAAAAGGACATGACCTTTTTGTCAGGCTTAGCAGTGCTGGGCCAAGAAAACCTTTCACTAGACCACAATAAGATAAAGCAGGGAGGGAGGAAGACAGAAAGACAGACATTTTGAGTTTTGCACAAAGCCAACTATATTTAAAGAGCCATCCCTTATGCTGAGAATAAACCCATCCTAATTCTTCTACCTGGAGAAAACCAAGTCCTTGTCAACCCCAGGGCCTCTGCACATGCAGTTTCCACTACCCACAACATTGACCTCCCTCTCCATATCAGCTCCCTCTTTCCCTCTGTGTCTCAGTTTAATTGTCCCTTCCATACAAAGGCCTTGCCACTGAAAGGCAAGCTACCCCTCCTCACCTTGATCTCAGCCCCTTGTTTTTCTACACAACCCTTCTTACCATATGTACTTCACAACCCTTCTTACCATATGCAGATGGTTTGTTTCATGCCAATCCCCCACCCAATTCAATGTCACATTAGAGCACAGCCCATGCCTCTCTTGTCTGCCATTAAACTGCCACTACTTAGCACAGTGTTTCGGACACACTGGCTCTCAATAAATGCTCATTCAATCATTGAATTAAAATTCTCTGTTTATGATAGTAAATTTACTTTTTAAATTCTTAGTTAGTAAAATTAAAAGATTAACTCTAGGTTGGTGCCCTTTCCTTTTGCAGAGGGAGGTAGAGAAAGAACAGGTATTTTAGTGTTTCAAGAAATGCAAAAAGTTTGCAAACCAATCCTTTATGGAATAAAAGTCCATTACATGGGTCCCTCTGTTAAAACCACAGGCCCACTTCTGAAACAAGTGCCTCTAAACAGAATATTCACAATGTCAGATCTATTTCCAGAGAGGTTCACTTTTTCAGGGGTATTTTATATTCATTTCTCATTTCCTAACAGTAGACACTAATATCACAGCTTTACGGTTTTCTGTCTTCCCCTTTCCTTATCATGCTCTTTATTATGCTGGTTTTAATTTTCCAACCTATAAACATATAGGAGTTCTTATATAAAGAAATGCCTATGGGTCCTTTCTTCAAATGAAGAACCGCATTTGATCGCATGAATGATCCCCGTCCCTGTCTTGGTCCGGATGTTCACATCCTGAGTTTTCTCACAGCAGATTCACCTGTGCACCAGACGGCTCCTCATGGGCCTGGCCGCCTGATCGGTAATACAGGGGGAGGACACGCATCCTAGCAGCCACACAGGATGCAATGTGTCTTTACGGCTCTCCATTCCAGGTGTTGCACGACTGCGTAGAGCACAGACAAATACACACACGTTATCAGCCACCCCAGGCTTGTGCTCGCTTGCGGCAGTTCCCATCTGGCAAGGTAATTGGTTGTGGAATCCAAGGGCAAGATGTGCGAAACAATAACACCATCTGTATGTGTAGTGCCCCATTCCAAACACATTCTTCAATAAGCATCTGCTTCAGCTTTACAAGGTCTTTGGGATGAAGTTGACTGCAGATCATTTACAGGTACAGAAACCCAAGAGATGAGCTGGCTTACTGAGGAGAGCACAAACCAGGACTAGGAGTGTGCAAAGGTGTGAGAGCTTTGAGATCAATCATGACATGCAATGGAGATGCAAGGCGACAGTGTCATAGTTCTCGTCATTCATTATCCATCCTTTCAAAATCTTCCAGCATTTACCATGTGCCAGATGTACATCTGGGCTCTAGGAGGTAGGCATGTGGGTGAATACAAAGACAAACAACCAAAGGTCCCTGCCCATCGAGAAAGGGAAGTATGTTGGAGGAGTTGACAGTGCCTTAAATAACCCTGTACCACACAATAGAATTCCCAAGTCTTGTGGCTAGGGGTCCAGGGAACAGCCGACTCCATTCTGCAAGAGGAAAGGAGGAAGGGGCACTTGAGCTGCAACTCAGAAGAGGGCTTCACTGGGCAGAGAAAAAGCAAAGGGCCATTCCAGGCCAAAGGAACAGAGCACCCAGACCCTGGAGGTGTGACAGATCATGAAGGGGTTGTAAAGGTCTGGTGGGATCAGCGAGGCAAATTAGCCAAAGAGCCTCACAGGCCTAGCCTCAAAGGGGACTCCTCCCTGGAGGCCAACAATACAGGACTCCTTCTCAGGCATTACCAGGGCAATAGCATCATTGGAGTTAGTTGCTGGGAAGATGCATCAGGCAGTAGGTTGGCTGGCAAGAGGTTAACAGAGGCACCTGGGGGCACAGAAGCCAGTGAGAAGATGCAATTTTTCAGGCAAGTGCCAGTAGGGGCTGAACAGGGGATCTGCTCCCATCCCTTAACACTTCACCTGCAGAGTGAATAATAGTATTTGTCCTGCCTTCTTTAGGAGAGTTATGAGAAAGTTAACAGTAATAATGAGAAAATACTCAAAATAATAGCCAACATATATTGAGTACCTAATATTTCACTTAACAAATACTTAGATAGCATTTGTTAGGCATAAGGCATTATTCTAAGCACTTTACAAATATTAATCCATTTAATCCTTGTAACAACCCTGTGAAATTAGGACTTGCATTATACCCATTTTATAGATGAAGAAATTGAGGCACAGAGAGGTTAAGTAACTTGCACCAGGTCACACAGGTGGTAAGGCAATAGCTATGATTTGCATCCAGGCAGTCTGGCCCCAATCCCCATTCTTGGTCATGATGTCCAGGGCCTCTTGCCTGTTATATACAAATGCTGTGTAAGTGCCTTACAGACATTGTTGTATTATTTTGGTCCTCACAAAAATTCTGCAAGCTAGGCATTCTTTTAATGCCTTTGCAGATATGGAAACTAAGACATGGGGAAGACAGATATGTTTCCCCAGGTTACACGTCTAGTAAGTAGCAGAGTTGCACATTAAACCCTGGTCTGTATGACTGCAAAGCCTATGCTCTTAACTGTTCTCCCCACTCTCTTCATTCTAACAGTATGAAAAATAGAGGGAGGGCCCAGCAGGAAGCAGCAACCTGGAAGTACGGCTGAACTCTAAGAGTAGCAGACAAGTAAGATAAAATCCCCTGGTGGGATTTTCCCAACCAATGGTAAGCAGAAAAGACAGAAAGCAAGTGGCCCTCTATCCCAGCACCTCTGACTTAGTCTGGCAGAAAAGTAAGGTTCCCATAAGCCAGGCAATGAAACACTCCAATTCCTTGGGGGTGAGGGTCTCAGGCCTCAACTCTGAGAACAGGAGTAGGAAACAATGGAATCTCAGTCAGGCCCAGGCTTCCCTGACCAATCCTGGCAGAAACAAGATGGCAGTTAGTCACAGCTGTAAATCATGACAGCAGCTCCCCGGGCCTGGGTATACTCTGGGCTGTGCTGGAGCCACAGTGTACAGAGCTTTCTCCTGCCACGTCTCAGGGCTGAGAGCCCTGGCCTGGGGCCTGACCATGGAATCATTAATCTATGGACAGGCTTCATAAGGAGGAAAGCATGCAGAAAATTTTACAGAAGAAAAGTGAGCTAAAAAATAAAGTCACAGAGGTTCAGCTGAGACCAGACCACCTAGGGCAGTGATTCTGAAGCAGGAGGACAAAAGCCCCAGGAGGACAGGTTAATGGCTCTGAGGGACACCTGGACTTATGAGAGGCTGCATACCACAATGGTCAAGGGCGTAGACTTGAAAGCCAGGCTTCCTGGGTTCAAATTCCAGCCTGCCCCCTTACTAGCTGGGAGCCTCAGTGTGCTCCTTGACCTCGGTTTTCTCACTTGTCATATAGGGATAATGACAACATCTACCTCATCAGGTTATTATAGGGATTATATGAATTAATATATAAGAAGCTCTGAGCACGGTGCCGGACACCGAGGCAGTGCTGTCCAGGTTTATTAAATAAGAACAATGGGCAGGGGGAAACAGGAGACATCTTATGTCTGATGGTGGAGGAAACCATAATATCTAGGTTCATGAAAGAAGGCGGCTGGGATGGGATGTTTCTATTTCTTTTAAGGACATTTAGTTTTTGTTGTTGTGTTTTTTTAAGTTACAGGTTCAGTGTCACAGGGAAAGTGGAGTGCTAGTCAACAACATGACATAGCAACTACACAAAGGCAGAGCTACAGCCTTAGAATCTAAGGTCCTGGTCCTGGTCCTGGGGAGACCAGGAGCTCTAGAAACTCCTGGGATATAGTGTATACTAAAGGTTTCAAAATTCACACTCAGAAATGTCTGAAATCATCTAGTTCACATCTAGCCCAATGAGCAGGAAAGGAATCATGCTGAGGGAGAGAGGAGGGGCCTTGTTCAATGTCACATAGCTGGCTAGTGTCGAGAATGCAGCAAGAACCAAGGGGTACTAAAGCTGGGCCATATTACACCACATAGGCCTTCTGGTCTCACCCACGAAGGCTGAGAGCCCAGCATCCAGGTCTTGGTCTGGCTGAAGCAGCTGCCACCTGGCCTGGTCGGGCCTGCTAGTGCATTAGCCCCATTATAAAGTCTCAACTGTGTGTTCCCATCCACACAGGAGTGGCTCTCCTCTAAGTAGAGATTCAAGGGGCACTTGTACTCAGCACCTTCCACCCACAGCCCCCCGAGACGACAATTGGCTGCTTCAAACCAATGGAAGGGGAAGGTGCATGGGCATTTGCCCAGGAGGGTCTTATGGGCTAGCCTATAGGGGGCACTGTTATCCCTTTCGTCTGCCTTCCATTGGCCAGAATTTAGCCACATGGCCACACCTGGCCATAAAGGAAGCTGAGAGGTATAGTCTGGTTGTTTGCCCAGGAATTAGAAGAAATAGGCTTTGGTGGACACATAGGCCATTTCGGCTATAATCAACCTCACAGCTTTGCTCTGTGGCACTTGATAATCCTGGTCTAGAGCCCTAGTTTAAGTCAATGACTGGCTCTTCCAAGGCAGATCTAAAAGGGAATATGATGGCCCTCGATGTCAAGCTATAACATGCAGAGAGGAGTGACAGGGACAGACTTGTACCAGGCTGGGAGCTCCCTCAGGGCAAGACCTGTGCACTGTCTCCCTGCGGCATCCCCGGCATTCCTGGCACATGGCCCATCACAGAGTAGGCGCTCCAGACATGTTTGCTGAATAGGGCAGAAGAGGGGATAAATGGGACCTGCAGGAGTGCCAGGAATGAGGTTTGTGGCAGGAACACCGTGGCTAGACTAACTGGATTTCCAGGTCCACTTCTCAGCCCTGTAGGGGGAGCGAAGAAAGGGACACCCAGAGCCATCTCCCCTCCATGCCCACCTCTCACATCAGGGACAGACTCTCGGGACATCTGTGCAGAAAGGAAGCAGGAGCTATTTCCATTTTCTTTCATATTCATCACGAACTGTTCCCACAGATATGAGAAGCCACAGAAGAAACATCCTTCCTTCCCCACTGCAGCATTTCAAAAGTGGGAACCCATGGAAAATGCTGGAAGGGAATGAACACCCTTGACTTCAGGGGACAGAGAAAGGCTCCCTGCAAAGGGGCCAGCACAGGAGAAAGAGCAAGAAACAAAGACAGCACAGTTTGCTCTGTGACCTTGAGCAAGTGACAAATTCTCGGTCTCCATTTCTTCCCCATTGGTCAAGTGGAGAAAATTAAGACTGTTCTGAAGTTAGAATGAGATAATCAATGTTTAAATGGCTCTAGAAAGTACACCGCTTTGTATGGGAGTATAAGGTGTTATTATCCACTCACCCTTCCTGCCTCTCCAGCAAATTCAGATGTTTGATAACAATTACAGTCTTGGCTAGGGCTTTGTCTTGATGAGTAGAAAGAAGCAATGCAGCCGCCTCCACATTTAAGAGGTGGGCACCAGGCACAGGCCTGTGCCAGATGCAGTCCGGGACACATGCTCAAATCAAGGAAGATGCAAGTGCAGAATAATGAGCTGTAGTCTACGAGGGACTTCCGCTGCGCACATTGGAGGCCAGCTCTCAGAGACTCACATGTGGGATCAGCTGGACAGTCAGGGGTGTGCAGTCCAAAGGTCACAGAATTCTACAGTTGGCCGGGGCCCCAGTCGTAGGCAGGGAAATGAGCTAGTTCCCAAGGAAAGGTTAAAAAAAAATTAAACTTCTCACTGACCTGTGAAAGGCAAAACAGGTGTAGCTCTATTATCACATACTGGGTTTGGGGATCTTCAGCAAATCACTTGACGGTCCCGTAGCCCAGTTTCTTCCTCGCAGGAGTACAACATGGGAAAGCACTTGGGTAACGAAAGACACAATTCAAATAAAGGGTATTTCTTGCTATCGATGATCAAATTTCCAAGCCATGAATCACCCGCAGTGTTCTCAGGTTCTCCCATGGAAGACAGGGGTTCCCATTTTCTTCCTGCTGGAATGTAATTCACTGGGGCGGGGCCAACCTGTCTTGCGGCCAACACAAAATTCTACCACAGGATGAACAGGAGAGAAGATACTGCTGGGATGAACAGCAGAGACGGGATACCTGCAAACTTAATTCAAAGCAGCAAAGAACATTCTGGGTTCCAGTCCAACTCCTGAAAGGACTGAGTCCAGGTTTCTAGGTGCCCAACTTTCCAGATTGGTGATAGATTCTGCTTCCAGTCTCACTGACCTAGCAGAACCATAAGACGAGACCTGAAACAAGGGCATGGAGAACCCAGAAAAAAGAGGGGAAGGGGAGAATAAAGAAAAATAGGGCATATTCACAGCCTCCTTTTCTCATTACCATTACTGTGAATGTACTTGTTCTGTTAGAAGGGGGAAAATGTTTTCCATTGAGAGTCCAGCGCTATTCTGTGTAACATTTCACTTCATAGCCTCCTTCTCTTGCCAACTAAGACAGCAGTTGTTAAGGCTGTCCCTCCCAAGAGTCCTGTGGCATTTCTGCACCAGCATCAACGCAGAACCCTTTCCCTCCAAAGCTTCTGTTCCTTCTCATCCTACCCCCCACCCCCACCGCTTTCACCTGGACACGCTTCTGTTCACGTGAAATTCCTGGCAGAAATGGTTTCTAGTCCTGGAACAATGGAAAATGCAAAGAAGGCCAGAGATCCCTTTGTCTGCTGGAAAAACCAGTGTGACAGACAGAACAGAGGACAGAAAGCCAGACACAAGCCCCAGAGTACACCTCTAACTCGACACATCAGATGGTTACAAAAGCTCAGCACCCAGGCTCAAAACCCTCTTCAAAAAGCCCTTGGATTCCACCAGCCACTGCACAGGACAAACTCATTACCCTCGGCTCCAAGGCAAGAAGGGAGTCTTAATCAGATCAGCAGCATTTGATCTGAAAATAAGCACCTGTTTTTGACATTCATAGATTACAGGAATTATGCCTGGTAATGCTACCTAGGCTGCCATCATGTCAAAGGACATTCAGCTGAGAGGAATAATTACACGTGAAATGCTATCAAACCCACAAAATGAAAGCAAGCCCACCCATCACTCTAGAAGCCAAAGCCTTGAAGTTGCTCTGACAGTGGAAAAAAAACAGACAATTCCCAAGATTTTTCCTGCCTCTCTCTTTCCATTGGGCCTGTAACTTATACTCCTGGAGGGCAGGGGATGGTATGACGGGGTTACATGAAGCCTTCTGTGATGGGTACATGTGCCCCAGTTTGAAGTCACTCCTGTGTTTTCTGACAAGCTATTGTTTCCAGCTAAAATTTTCCACTCCTGGACTCAACCCAAAGGTGAGTTTATTTTGGAAAGTCTGAGCCAAATTTTTCTGCAACTAGAATTTTAAGCAGGTGAAATAAAGGTTGCTGCTTCTCCCCACATAAAATTATGTCCTCAGAGTGCAAAAATAGTTCAGGTCCCTAGAGTTTCACAGAGCCAAGCTCCACGGATCCAGGAACAAAGTCTGCAAGAAACGTGGAGTAAAACGATACACCCCCCAAAACAGTAGTGAGCAAGGAACTGAAAGTTAACTTGGACATATCCAAACAGTGATGATAGTGAGACCCAGGCATTTGTAAATGGTCTGCTTCTCAAAGCACTTAACTCCACTGTCTCACCTGTGCCACACAGCTGCCCTGAGGATAACAGGGGACCTTCCATGCTCCCATCTAACAGAAGATAGAATGGGAGCTAAGAAGGGACCAAGAACAACTAAAGGTCAGGTGTGATGACTTGACCACACACTATACATTTTTTTAAATATTTTATTTATTATTTCCAGAGAGAGAGAGCAAGGGAGAGAGGCAGAGAGGGAGAGAAGCAAAGAAACATCAATGTATGGGTGCCTTTCACTTGCCTCCAGCCATGGACCTGGCTGGAGACCTGGCTTGCAACCTGGTTATGTGCCCTGGCTGGGGAATCGAACCAGCGACTTTGGGTTTGTGGGCCGGCGCCTTATTCATTGTGCCACCAGACACTATACATTTAATAGAGCGATTTTCAAGCGGAGTGCCATGGCACACTGGTGGGCTGCAAGGATTTTTAAAACATGCAACACCTGACTATTTAGTCAGGAGCCCTGACCTCTTTTTCCTTAGACTGTCAAATTTTAAAATGACAGAAACCAACACACCCGCCGTCTGGTATGAATGAATAAAAATGATACCTATTTTTTTTGTCATTGCAGCAAAAAAAAAATTTTTTTTTGGTATGCTGTAGAATTTTAGTAATGAGCTTACATGTGCCATGAGGTGAAAAAGGTGGAAAATCACTGCATTGGTAGATAAGGCCATTGACCCTGCTTTCCCTACGTCACATTTTATAGTCCCTTAATACTAAGTATAGGAGTTACAACAGAATCTTAAAATATGGCACTCTACTATCCATGATTGGGCAAAACTAGTTTGAAAATAATATAATAAATAATATGAGAATAAACTCTGTTCCCTGTACTCACAACTGTAAATTTACCTTTATCTGTGTATTATAAAAGTTACTTAAAATTCTGTTGTCATCTTGTTTGTGATCTTGGCAAATTAGAGGGAGGAGGAAGAGACTGACATCTACTGAGTATCCACACAGCCCAGACACCATAATAGACTTTAACTTGTCGCAAAGCACCTACAAGGCCAGCATTTTGATGCCCATTGTTCAGAGAAGGCAGATGAGCAACCTGGAAAACCAATGTCAGAGGCAGCACCGGAATCAAGTTCCTCTTCTGCAAAGATCTTGTCACCACACCAGGATGGCAGGTGGCGACAAACTCAAAGACCCCCAGTGGCAGTTTATATAGGAAAGCTCACTTCAGGATTTGCTCATGAAAACACGTGTAGAGTCTTTATTTTCTATGTTTAATCTTAGAAAGCATGAATAAAATTAAATGAACATACAATGCTCATAATCTCAAATCCTACATGTTGTTCTCTGCTTTAACTTCCTTGGCCCTTTTCCATGCAGATATGTCTCTGTACTTGCAGCAAGTAAGTGTTGGATGGATGGATGGATGGATGGACAAACAGATGGATGGAATAATAATGTTGTCAGTAATAATGCCTCCTAATCTTGGTGGAATTTACATCTGCACTATTCTAATTATTCGCTATCTGGAGACATCTTTGTCATCTTAATGCATGTACTATAAATGAAGCTATTTTAGCTTTACCTTCTGTGAGCATATGGATGAAAGAATATGAATGTTTTGTTGAAAGTGAACAGGCTGCATAGTTGAAGAGTTTTGCAAAGAATGTGACAGAAGCCCAATTATTATCTTTTTAAAAAACAAAACAAAATAAATGTTCTAAGAAAGAATCTTTACAGGAACAAATGGAGCTTTCTATTTTTGAACAAATGTAAATCCAAAGAAGAATCAGTTCCATAAACAGAGGGTTACTATTTGTCCTTCAAATGAGGGGTACCACAGAGGTTCCAAATGAGGTGCTTCTACCCTCCGGGAGCTTCTAATCAAGTTGTTTACAGGCTACAGATTAAAATTTAGGAGGAAAGGAAACGGCATTGTGGAGTCTTACTCAGGTTGGGGACACAACAACACTCCCCAGGGATGCAACAAATAATGACACAGAACTTGAGGCCCCACATATTCCACCTTTACTAAGGATGGAGAAATCAGAAGATTTTTTTTAGCTAAGAATAAGAACTAACTTCCTGAGAAATAGAAACAGAAGTAGATATTCCTTCCAGTTCCAATTGAGTTTTCAGTCTTCCTACTCTCAGTGGCAGGTTTTCAAATGGACCTTCTAGACCATTCTCTCTGATGAAGGAAAAGAGAGGCAGTCTTTGCCCTGATTTCAACAAAAGAAACTCCTCTAAAACTTACTATTTGTGCTGGGGTTCCCCTACAGCTTTATCTTGAAAAAGAAAAGAGGAGGGGAATCCCTACTACTAAAAAAAAATCACAATTTGGATACTGCTGTTGCAGAACATGGGCTAAATCTTATTCAATCATCATGAAACAATGTTTATGGGATCAAGTACAGAAGTAGATGCTTTAAACAGCCACAATATGGAAACAACCTAAATGTCCATGGACAGATGAATGGATTTTTAAAAATGTGCTATATATACAATGAAATAGTATTTGGCCATAAAACAGAAGAAAGTCCTTCCATTTGAGACAGCATGATGAAGCAGGAAGACGTTAGAGTAAGTTAAATAAGTCAGACACAGAAAGACAAATACTGTAGGATCTTGCTCATCTGCAGAATCTAAAAAAGTCAGACTCACAGAACCTAAGAGAACAGTGGCTGTCAGGGGATGGAGGAAGTGGGGAGATGCTGGTTAAAGGGTACAAACTTTCAGTTATAAGATGAATAAGTTCTGGCAATATAAGGGACAGCATGTTGACTATAGTTAATAACGTAGTATCATGTATGTGATATTTGCTAAGATAGTAATTTTAAGTGTTCCCACCATAAAAAAAGGTAACTATGAGAGGTAATGGAGGTGTTAATTAACTTGATTGTGGTACATTTCATAACATATTGCACATATGGATAGCAAATCATTACACTGTATAAAATAAATATGTCTAATTTTCTTCAATCATATATCAATAAAGCTAGAAAAATAGAGTGGAAAAAGAAGACCTAGATCCTAAAGATCAGCCTTCAGGAGGCAGAAAGCCCACAGCTCAAGATAAGCACTTCCAACAACCAGCTAGGCCACTTACAGATGCTATCCCATTTGATCATCACCACAGGAACTGCTTGCAATGGTAGGTATTTCCATCCCTAGCTTACAGATGAGGTCATTGACAGTGAGAAAAGGCTACTCACATGTCTAAGAGCCCGGATTACAACCCCAGGCCACCTGACCTCAAAGCCTCCTGACCAGTGACTAGGCCAATCTGATCTCTGCACCTGTCTTCAGGGGTTACTCCCCAGTGCAGGTTCACTCATCTTTGTACTTGCCTGGTGATGGTTATTCCTAAATTTTAGATACCCAGGGAGTAGGGAAGAACATAATCTAGACTTGCTGATGTATCTAAGAATTCAGATGTTTTCTAAAACACCAATGTAAAGGACAGAGGCCTATCAGCCTAGATTTATATAGGAACAGCAAGCAGTCAGGACTACTGCTTTCACCTGGGGCCATGCCTGGGTTAACTTATGAGGTGGGCAAAACTGGCCTTCTTCACTGTGTTGTCCCTTCTGGAATGCCTCTTCTAGACGTAAGGCCTTTATTGCCCTGGTAAGTTCTGCATTCTCCTCTCTCTAGGTCAAAGCTGCCCCCTAAAAGAACCTGGGTATCAATCATTTACCTGTTAGTGTATCACCGCAACCCCCCTCCCAGAGCTCCAGCATTTTAAAGGATTGTCCTCTGACAAAGGTTGAAGACCTCACCATCAGTACACTGAGAGGGGCATTTTCTTTGAACATGGAGAAGCATAGCTACCAGCGGTATATATGTACAAGGTAACCCGATTTAACCTTGAGTACATCCAGCCTTTTCAAAAACAAAAATAACAGCAAACACACAAACCCAAAAAACAAACTGGAACCTACCCCTGTTTTCTACCCAGTAAGATAATATTAGTTACCGTTCATTGGGCATCTATTATGTCCCAGGCCTTGTTCTGAGTGTAAATATATCATCTCTAATCTACCACACAACCCTTCATTATCTCCCCTTCCTCACTGTTTTAGTTTCCTAAGGCTGACATAACAAGGAGCCACAAATCGGGCGGTTTATAACAACGGAAATTTATTCCCATGCAGTTTTAGAGGCTCAAAATCTGAGATCAAGGTGTTGGCAAGCTGTGTTCCCTCCAAGGCCTTGGCATCTCTGGGGACTGAGGGCAGCCCCCTGCTGCCTGCAAAGGAAAGTAAGACCCGGAGGAGAATGACAGTAGGGAGGGTGGTGTGAGACAGAGCTTGCCATTGGAGGGAAGGAAAAAATCATGTTTTGGGAACAGCAAACCACACCACTTTCCTGTAGTGTCGGGTATCCAGCAAAAACAGAAATAGATGAAACTAAAAAGATAAAAACCAGGGGCCAGTTCATAAAGTATCTCGTAATTAGCTGACAAGGTGTAATTTGTTACCACTCCCTTGACAAAAAATAAATCTGAACCCAACATGAACAGTGAAGTTTTAAGTTCATGATGTTAATTCTCTCAAAAGGGGTGTGGGCACACATGCATGTCTATACACTGCCGGTTCTGTTCAGCTCCACACACACAACCAGGCTCTAAGAAATAACAAGTCTTGTCCATGTGACTCCCCTTGGTCACCCTCAGGGCTTTCTCAGGTTGGCTTTTCCCAGATGAGTTCCTAGGACACATGCATTTGCCATCATACCCAGATACAAGCACTTGGATTTGAAAAATTGAATCTCATCCTTGTTGTTTCCTGCTTATGTTGCAGACCTCCCTCCCCTTCTCTTCCTCTCTCTCCTTTTCCTTTATAATATTCCTTTTTCTGTGTCCACTGTAGTTTGTAACAGCTGCCGAATTGCATATATCTGGGAAGTCCATTAACTTGTTTACTTGAGCTCCATACCATTAGCAGAGATGCTGGGCAAAATCAATCTTCTCACCACCGCTCACCCCCAGGGAGCCATAGCCCCTTGCCAAGGGGATGGGGGGCAGGAGGGACTCCCTCTAAACAGCCCCTTTACTTCACCTACACCCCCAAACAGCAGAGCTATGTTTTATATCTAGCCAGATTACATTACTTTTACTAAAATAAGATTCTACATATGACTTGGGATCCTGGTAGAAAAATATTCCACCAAATTCACCTACCAGTAATCTGGGTACTTCAATGTGAATCTATAAAGAAAATAATCACACACAAGATCCAATTTTAACCACCTGTCCAAAAGGCTGACCACAAAATGAACGTGGGCTGCCCAACACACAGCCAAACATTACATTTGCACGTGGCACCCAATGGTGCATTTGTGGAAAATAATGCCCACTGCACTTAAACTGCAAATTGAAACCTGGAAATTGCAAATAAGTCTACAGGGAGATGACACATGCTCAGAAGCTCATTGGAAACACATCTCCTCTGTCCAAAGGCTGCTCTTCACTCACTCTGGATGAGAATGAAGTGCTCAGGAGTTCTAGTGTTCTCAATTTCTTTCAGTGTAAACATCAAATACACACACAATTAAAGAAACTAAGGACAAATTCTAAACACTTGCAGAAATACCAAGTCTATCCATAACGTACCCAGTCATGTAATATGAAAAAGAGACATTGATCAAAGAAGGTACAAGAAGCACTGCACATAGGACAATGAAGCCTCAGTCCCCTTCATTGGAACCTCACACAGTTCTCCCAACTGCCATCAGCTGCCCCATGGCATTTTCCTGAATCTCAACAATGGTCTGAAATATCTTTCCTTTCAAAGGTGATTTTAGTTTGGGGAGAAGTCGCAGGGCACCAAATCAGGGCTGTATCAGGGCTGAGTCACCTGGGTGATTTGATATTTTGCCAAGAAACTCTGCACGAGAGGTGATGCATGAGCAGGAGCATTGTTGTATGAAGCTGCCCTTCACCAGTTGCCCATAGCTGCAGCCTTCTGAGTCATCCAAATAGTTTCCGAGAAGTGTTCAAGCTTAACACAACATTTGATGCACATTTGTTGCTCTACATGCTCAGTCATTTTGAATGTGACAGCCACACAGTACACATGCTCACTCAACGGCATCGGCCACCCTCACTGACTAGTGCAGCGAAGGCATTTTTCACACGCGCGCATTCTAGTCCATTCTCCTTGGCTACCAGGTAACATTGATGTCATGAGAACTATTCTTGTTACATTAGCAATGGCTGGACTTTTTCCAGACAGACCTTGTATATAGATGCTGGTTCATTTAAAAAGAAGGGAAAGAAAAAAAAAAAAAAAAGGGAAAGCTTGTCAGGAATTGGGGTGGTGAGCTGAGCTGGTGTAACTATTCAGTCCAGAAATGGGAAGGCTGAGAGGCTCTTTCCTCTTTCGTCTTGGGAATGAGACAGGTGAGGATTGAGGACAGCCAGGTGAGGATAGCTCCTGCATAGAAGCCACCTAAGACGTGAGGTAGCCATGGCCAGTGTGAATAAAGGGGCTGGAAGTGCCACCTACATGGTGCCAACCAGCCCCATGCTGGGCAAAGAGCAGAAGGCTGTTCTGTTTGTCCCTCCAATTTCTTTGCTTTTATTGGTGGAAGGAGGCTGGCTGTCAATTCCCCTCTAGTTTGGTTTGGTTTGGTGTCTGACGGCAAACGTCATTATCTATCCTGGCTAAATGAAGAAGAAAATGGATTTTCACCTACATTTTGGCAAAGACCAATAGTGGATCAGAGCACCATTAGCAGGCAGAAAGGATAATAGTGTCAGCCAGACCACAGATCTCTGGAGTTCAGAAATAAAATCCTCAGGACCACAGCCAAGCAGAATGTTAGGTGGCCAAAGGACAGGGCAAGGCCAGGAGAAGGGGAGCATACCCTCCCCACTTCCCAAGCCCTCCCCAAAGACCACAGGCTTCAAAATGAGAAACTAATCACTTGGCAGCTATATCAGAGCATTATATTTTACATGGAGGCATCTTCCTGAGTATTAGAGCAAAACCCACTTTTAATCTCAGAGGATAATCCTCCATATCACCAAGGGCTTGAATGGGAAAGCCATCAGACTAGGATTTGCCTTTAGCTCCATACCAAACAAAGCCCTTTTTGGCAGGTACAGAAGTCAAGGGAGAAAGGAACAAAAAGGAAGTGAGATTAAGGGTCCTGGGGGAGAAGAGGAGATCTGTGATGGGAGGAGAGGGACTGTGGTCACATGTTCAGTCACATGACCAAACAGTGTCCTGAACAACCACTTCTGGCCCTCACCTGCATAGTCAAGGACGTTAAAGCTTCTTTAAGCTCTGTAATGAATCAGACATCTAATTAAAGGCCTGATGCTGGAAGAAAGGGTCGCACAGTGGCCAGATTTCACTGTGTGGAACAGTCAGCATTATCTGCTTCCTATGAGAAAATTCCAACTGGGTGGGAAAACTGACATCCAGGTTCCTAGGTCTTCACTGCCCCCAAGGTCTCAGCAACCCTCTGTTGTGCCCTTTGCTCATTTTGAAAGGGCCCAAATTTTTCACATGAAATGAAAAAATGATGCCGAGTGGCACCTTCATCCACCAAGTGGCCCTGCGCATTCTCTCCTAGTGGCTGTGAGAAGGCGGAAGGGGGGAGCAACAGCAAACCCAAGACATGAAATGGAGAAATTGGAGAAGCCAACAGGAGAGGGAAGACACACAAAGCATCTAACAGAAATTCAAAATTCAAAGTTAAGAGAATGGGTGTGTTCACTGCCTGCTGCTAAAATTCCCACAGGGATCTGGAAAAGCAAGGTATCTTTTTTGAGGACCCAAGTAAATCCATTGCAAGGAATCGGAGCTGCTATTTAGCAGGGCTCCAGAACACCTTTTTCATCATTTCAAGAAGTAATTATTTTAACCACCGATGTGTATAATAAACTCTTGTCAGGCTGACATTAAAATTTGTTTCTTTTCTCCGCTCCCCACCCCCGTCCCCACCAGCTCTTGGCATCCCGCAAGCGTGGCGCATGTTTTATTATTGTTATTTTAGGATTTCTTCAAAGAGCTCTGTGATGGGCAGTTATCTTGTTTAGAGGCACTGCATCTTTATCCAACACAAATGCCATTTCTCTGAAAGAAAGACAAGAAAGACTGGAATGAAGGTGGCCTCTCAACCTCCAGCCTAGGACTGGGCTCTCTTCCGTGGGTGGTAATGGTTTCATTAAAATCAGTGTGGGGCTCTGGACAATGCAAACAGGAATTTTATCAGGATCTTTAGGAGCTAAGGGCAAGAGGCCAATGTGAGAGAAAAAGAAGAGACAAAAAAAAAATCAGAA
This sequence comes from Noctilio leporinus, assembly GCA_004026585.1. NCBI lineage: Eukaryota > Metazoa > Chordata > Mammalia > Chiroptera > Noctilionidae > Noctilio > Noctilio leporinus. The sequence goes on from PVIW01000732.1 coordinate 242,875, forward strand.
AAGCAGGCTTTCCCCCTCCAGCTCTACACTAACCTGCATTCTGCATCCCCAAGCTGCTAGGGGAAGATTCCTGACCAAGCACAGATAAACAGGAAGGAAGGACTGTCTTCTTGTGAGTTCCACAAGGGAGGGAACACAGTCAACATATCTTGCATGAGTCCGTTAGCTCTTCACAGAAAAACTGAAGTAGAAAGGAGAGACAATGCTCTTTGCAAAACACTGACCTCCTCATGGGGTCTTTTTCCTGCAACTTCCAGGAGCTCCCAGGCACTCTCAGAGAAAAGTCCACACTCTCCAGCCTTGTATTCAAGGCCCATCACAAACCAGGTTCACCCCACCTGATCACAGTTCATTCCCAAACACAATCCCCTCCAGTCTAGCCAGTCTTCTCATTGTCTCATGGACACATCAGGCTGTTTCCAGTACATTGGCCAGCGACCTGAGGCCAGCATTTTTTTCCAAGAGATTTTATTATTTATTTTTATTTTGCAATATATTTTATTGATTATGCTATTACAGTTGTCCCATTTTTCCTCCTTTGCACCTTTCAACTAGTACCTCTCATTCCCTCTGGTAATTCCCAGGCCATTGTTCATGTCCATGGGTCATGTGCATTAGAGTCTTCTTACTCTATTTCCTATATTGTTCTTAACATCCCCCTGTCTATTCTGTATCTACCAATTTGTACTTTGTAATCCCTGCATCTTTTTCCCCATTCTCCCCTCCCCGCTTCCAACTGATAACCCTCCAAATGATCTCCATATCAATGATTCTGTTTCTGTTCAGCTTGTTTGCCTAGTTTGTTTTTTAAATTCAACTGTTGCCCTGGCTGGTAGCACAGTGGATAAGGCGCCGGCCTGCGAACCCAAAGGTCGCATGTTTGATTCCCCAGCCAGGGCACATAACCAGGTTGCAAACCAGATTTCCAGTCAGGCCTATGGCTGGAGACAGATGAAAAGCAACCATACATTGATGTCTCTCTCCCTCTCTGCCTCTCTCTCTTCCCCTCTTTCTAAAAATAATTAAATAAAATATTTTTTAAAATAAATAAATAAATTCAATTGTTAATAGATTTGTATTTTTGCCATTTGGTTGTTTGTAGTTTTGATCTTCTTTTTTATCTTAAATAAGTCCCTTTAACTATTTGTGTAATAATCCTTGGTGATAATGAAATTCTTTAGTTTTACCTTATCTGGGAAGCACTTTATCTGTCCTCCAATTCTAAATAACAGTTTTCCTAGATAGAGTAATCTTGGTTATAGGGCCTTACTTTTGATCACTTTGAATACTTCTTGCCAGTTCCTTATAGCCTGCAAAGTTTCTTTTGAGAAATCATCTAATAGTCTTATAAGAATACCTTTATAGGTAAACTCTCTGCTTTCCTCTTGCTGCTTTTAAGATTCCCTCTTTATCTTTAATCTTTAGCATTTTAATTATGATGTGTCTTGGTGTGGTCCTCTTTGTGTCCATCTCATTTGGAACTCTCTGTGCTTCCTGGACTTGTCTGTCTGTTTCAGTCACCAAATTGGAGCAGTTCTCTTTCATTATTTTTTCAAATAAGTTTTCAATTTCTTCCTCTTTCTCTTCTCCTTCCAGTACCTCTATGATTTGAATGTTGGTACATTTGAAGTTGTCCCAGAGGTTCCCTACCCTACCCTTTTTTTTTTTTTTTTTTGTATTCTTTTTACTTCTTGCTATTCTAGTTGATTGTTTCTTTGTTCCTTATGTTCCAAATCATTGATGTGATTTGCAGCTTCATCCACTCCACTGTCGATTCCCTGTAAATTTTTCTTTATTTCACTTAATGTAAACCTCATTTCTGCCTGGGTCTTTTTTATGCTGTTGAAGTACCCAATAAATTCCTTAAACATCCTAACAATCAGTATTTTGAACTCCACATCTGATGGATTGCTTATGTCCATTCGGTTCAGTTCTTTTTCTGGACTATTGTTCTGTTCTTTCATTTTGGACATATTTCTTTGTCTCCTCATTTTGGTAGGCTCTCTGTGTTTGTTTCTATGTATTAGGTAGAGCAGTTTTGACTTCCTTAGTAGCATGGCCTACTGTAGAAAAGCACACTGGTAAGTTGGATGGGGTGGAGCCTTAAGTAATTGTCAGGGTCGGGTAACTCATGTGAACCACATTGCTGGAGTCTCAGGTATGGTGTTGCCTCTCTGTGGCTTTGTGTGGGTAGGACTCAGAAAAAGGAAAATGGCTACTGCCTGGCCTGTGGAGTTTTGTCCAGCAGAAAGCTGTCCCCTGATATTCACCCTGATGCCAGATACTTCAGTTTCTCCCTGTATGCCACTGGTGCCCTTCCAGCTGCTGCCCTAGTGCTGGAGCCCAGAGGCAGGGAGTCTGCGTAAGTCCTAAGTCCGTTGTGGGCCCTTTAAGAGGAGTTGCCTGAGAATTTTGCAGTTTCTTCCACTATCCCAACTGCCACTGGGTTTTACAGCCAGAATCTATGGGGACTCATATCTATGGGGACACTGGAACCCTAAGATGGGTGTTCTGGTGTGGGGCTGGGATCCCTGGCTCTTGAGTTATTCCTTGCAATTTTTATCCACCACTCATGGGTATGGGAACACCTGTCCTGCATCTTTGCCCCTCCTATCTGTCTGGATGAATTATGACTTCTTTAATTCCTTGGTGGTCAGATTTCCATACAGTTCAATTTTCTGACAATTCTGGGTAATGTTTTGTAGTTTAGTTATAATTTTGATGTGGTTGCGCAAGGAGACAAGTCATGTCTACCTATGCCTCCATCTTGACTGGAGCTCTATTCATTTTTAGAGAGGGGAAGGAGGAAGAAAGAGAGGGAGAGAAGCATCAATGTGCAAGAAAACATCAATTAGGACCGAACCTGAAACCCAAGTCTGTGCCCCAACCAGGAAATGGAACCTGCAACCTTTCACTTTGCAGAATGACACCCAACCAACTAAACCACACTGGTCAGGGCAATATTGCATTTCTTACCTATTTATGTAAAGTACCCATTATTCAAAGTCCCATTCTTGTCTTACACAAAGCCTTTCTCAACCACTCTAGCCATTGCCTCTTCTCTCTGAGCCACAAAACTAGCACATTTGTATTTCCCAGGGAACTCTCTCCCCTCAACCTGTGTAGCACAGGCTCCAAGTCCTGTGTAAGTTTCATGAAGGCAGGAAACCTAAAACTCTTGTATCTGTTAGCATTTAGAACAAGGTTGGACAGACTGCTGTCTTCGGTACCTGATAAGCATGGCAAGGGGGCGAGGCTTCCTGAGCCCTCCTGTCCCATTCCCTATATACAGATTGCAATCCAGAAATTCGGATCTAAACAGAGGTAAGGATGAGGAAGAAAGTATAGTTGTTCTCCTGGGTGGTGGTAGAAGAAAAATGGTTATTTCCAGGTCAGGCTCCTATGGCTCTTTGGTTCCCAGGTAAGACCTTTATTTGACTTAAGTTTTGGGGTTAGAGAAAGCCTATCTGGCATGTTAGAGCTATCCCTTAGTTTTGGAAATACCATAAAATGAAAGGTAATCAATGGGGAAGCTATCGGTGCTGGGGTGTGCAGCTTTCATGCCATGTCAGTTAAAGTACAGCAGAGGTCAATAAGCACAAAACTGGTCAACCTAGTTGATCTCTAGTTTTCAGGAAGGGGTGTGGAGCCCACTGCAAGAATGACCCTAGCCAATTAAACATCTCCACATGATTCAACCTTCATTCATACAATGACTCCCTTACATTATTCTCAAGATTCCCTTGAGTCTCAGTTAAGCTTCTCCCTCTCTCCCTGCCATTGATCATATAGTCTGCCATCTTTTCTAGAAATTGGGTCCTTAAATAATCTTCCTCTCTCTGTTCTCCTGACGGACTAGAAATTCCTTCTCTACTCTGTTTCCTCCAGTTATCATTCCTTCTCTCTCCCCCTGCCAAACTCTTCAAGAGAGTCTGTCTGCCCTGTCTGACTTCCACATCACCTGCTCATCTTAACCTCTTGCAATTTGGATTCTGCCCCAGTCACTCCAGTGAGAGTTTCCTTGCAGTCAGCCTCTCAGACAGATCATCAACTGTCATATCTGACAGTCTCCTTATTTGTCATTCTTCTCTCCCCCATTTCAAGGCAGGATGCAGCCCTGCTGATGTACTGCCTGTCCCCTCTCAGCTCTCTCCCCTTGCCTTCCTAGTCTGAGCTATCTCTTGCCTCTGTCAATGCTGGGTGTGCCCTAAGGTTCAGGCCTTGCTCTGCTTCTCTTCTGTCTCTGTCCAGAAGAGACACTTCTCTCTAGGTCACTTCATCCGCTCCCATGATCTCAACTTATCACACTGGCATTCTTGCCTCCAAGCTGGACCTCTCCTCCAGGTTGCTAATCTCAAATTCCTAACATTTGTCTGGCACTTATGCCTGGAGGCACAATTACCTCAAACTCAACATATTTACATGAAAACTAACTCTTTTCAATTTTGCTTTTCTTCCCATCTCCCCTTCCTTTCTGAAGGCATCACCACCCTCCCAGTCACCTCCATCAGAAATCCAAGGGTCAGCTCTGCTCTGACCATCTCCCCCTCCCATTCACTGCCACCTTCCCTCACCCCCCTACCCTGGCCCTACTCCTAGTGATCTGTCTCTGACTTCTCACCCCACCACCATTTCCAAATTCAGACCCCCCTGAGCTGCCCTGGCCCCAGCAGAATCACTCAACCTCCTGTCTCCATATTTCAGTCCCTCCTTCACATTTCTACCAGAAGCATCTTTCTTCCCAGGTCTGACCAATGTGCTTTCATAACTTTGCTCACTTGAAATGCCCTTCACTGCCCACTTCTCCCACCATTCAATGCTGCATGCCAAGACAACCTCCTCCATATAGCCTTTATTAACTTATCAATATTACATCACATTATAGATGTGTGTTTGGCATTACTTGAGGTGTGTATCTGTATGTGTGTGTGTACATATGTGTGTGTCCCCCTTTGGACTCCCACGGCACAGTGCTTAGGCCAATTTAGTAGGATGATTTCACCATCCTCTTCCATTACTTTCCCACAATGAACTGGAAGCTTCCAGAGGACAGGTGGTATTATGAGTCGAACTGTGTCCCCCAAAAAGACATGTTGAATTCCCGACACCTATAACTGTGAACTTTTTTAGAAACAGTGTCTTTGCAGATGTAATCAAGTTAAGATGAGATCATCAGGGTGGGCCCTCTGTCCATGGCTATTTGTCCTTATAAGAAGAAAAGACAGAGAGAGGGAGGGAAGACAAGCATGTGAAGACAGAGCCAGAGCCTGGAGTCCTGCTGACAATAAGCCAAGTAACGCCTGGGGCTAGAAGAGACCAGGAAGGATTCTCCTGGATGTCGCAGAGGCAGCATGGTCCCATCAGCACCTGGGCTTCAGACATAGCTGCCAGAACTGTGAGAGAATAAACTTCTGTGGTTGTAAGCTACCCATTTGTGGAACTTTGTTACAGCAGCCCTAGGAGACTAAGACAGGTAGAAACTGTCTTATTTCCTCTTTGCGGACTCTCAGAATCCCTGAAACTCATTAACTTCTTGGTGGATTCATGAACAAAACTGAACCATGCACACCAAGGAACTTTTGCCATAAGAGCAGTCTTTTTTATTTTATTATTTTATTTTTTAAAAGACTGTATTTGTTTATTTGTAAAGAGAGGAGGAGGGAGGGAGAAAGAGAAGGAGAGAAACGTTGCTCGCCTGCCTGCCTGTGCCCTGACTGGGAGTTGAACTGGTGACCTTTTGCTTTGCAGAATGACACCCAACACACTGAGCCATACCAACCAGGCTAAGTGCGGACTTTTAAAAAAGAAATTCAATCTCTTAGACTTGAAGTATAGTCATACTTAAACCGTAATTTCCTAAGGCAGACTGACTGACCCACAATCACTACAAAGAGAAAGAGAGGGGCTGAGTTAAGCCACCAGTACCCTCTCCTGGCCTGGTACCTCATGGTGAGACCTGCAGGCGTCCTCTCCAGGACAGCGAGACTTCCCTCATGCAAAGCTGTGACCTTGTGCTCATTAGCGCAGAGCCCTGTTGCACCAAGCTAATGACCTCAAATACCAGCCAACAGAAATTAGACTCACTAAAAGGGGTGTGGGGGGAGGAGGCTGATAAAGACAGTGTCTCCTCACACACAGAGTGAAGCTGGGCACAATTATCAGAATGTCAACGCTGACAGCAAAATGCTTTCAACTCAACCAGCAGAACACTTGAACCAAGTGCCCTTCAGGATTGATGGGGGGGGGGGGGGGGGTACTATAGGCAACTGAATTAGCCAGAGAGTGAGTTTTTCTCATTTCTTATTTTTGAACTAACCCTGAAAAGCAACATGTTGGGAACATTCCAGAAAAAACTCTGAATAGAAAGACGGGAGACCCTCTCTGGGCCGGTGACTCGTCTGTCTCTACCAGCATGGTGGCCATAAATAATACTCATGAGTCACAAAGAAAATGCACAACCTTTCTGGAGACACAGCAGAGCAGCAGCAGGTGTACCTAGACCTGTTTCTATGAAGAAATCAAATGGGGCGGGGGGGGGGGGGCAGTTGCAAAACTACTTCTTCTGCCCCAAACACGCACATGGACCACTCTGCCCTGTGCTGGCTGCCAAGGAGCACTGCCCAGCCGGCCACTGATGGACACGGCTCACTGGTTTCCAGAGGCCCCACCTGGGCCTGCTCGTGGCCTTTAAATCCTCAGTCCTAAGAACTTCATGCTAACCATGTAAACGATTTTAAAGAAAACTAATACTTGCCGTAAGAGAAGGCAGTCCAACCAAGTTTTGGCTTTTCCCATGATGACTACTTGGAAGCTTCCTGGTAAACATTAAACATAAAATTCTTTCCAAAATGCATTTGCAGGGTCCCTACACAGCTGGCACCCTAAGGTAATGTGTCTCACCTGTCTTGGGCCCAGGTTGCTATTCTCATTGTCCCTCAGCTGCAGGAGCACAGGTAGTCCTCGAGTGCCTTTCCAGCGTCCCTGACCCCAACCCCCAGAGTGAGTTAGTCTCGCTTGATCATTAGGCAGAGGAAAAATCACATGGCCCCTCGGCCTTTCTCATTCTACCAATTCCCTTACTTCTAGCTCCTACCTGGCGTGCTCAACCGTGTCTTTGAGGGGTTCTTCAGCAATCCAAAAAAAATTTTTTTTAACATTTTAAAATAAAATTAAAAAACCCTCCAACATGTATACAATTGTTTTGAAGGCAATGAGTTTTTGTCTCAAATCTCCATTAACCTTTGACCAGGAACTCAACGGATGGGGCAAGAGGCCTGAGCCCACGTATGGAAATGCACGTCCTCCGCATGCTGCTCCTGCTAACACAGGGTACCCTCCTCACCCTCACCCTTCTCATGTGACTGTGGTCAGCGCTGGTACCTGGACTTTTGTCTCCCAAGAGGACCAGCACATGTGATGTACAACAACTATTTTTTCCTCACTCAGACATCTTCTTAACCAAGATGTGACAATCAGAGGATCTTAGAGCTGTAGGGAACTGAAGAGAAGATCGATGAAAATAAACTATGCATCGACAAGACCTTAGTTAAATTAATTACTGAACATGAATTACTATACTGTAGAGTCTTTCAGAAGAAAGTAGATCAATATGAGCCAATGATTATAATTTGCAAAAGTGTTAAGGAAAAAAAGCAAGAAGCAACACAGTGTATGACATTCATCCCACTTGTATTCATAATAAGATAGACTTGTATTCATAATAAGCCTATGGAAGGACAGACAAAGAGCAGAACTGGACCACTGGTTGCCTCTAGAGAGGCAGCTGGGAGTCTAGGATAAAAGGGCTGCTTTTCACCATCTCCCTTTTTACTGCTTAAATTCTTCACCATGTATAGTTATTAAATCTTATTTTTTTTAGTATTACAAGATATATAAATATATTTTAAAAATCAAGCATAGATTATATTTTCAATTGCAAAACCTTCATTTCACCAATGAGGAAACTGAGGTCTGGAGAATGGCCTGCGTGTGGATGGAGGCCAGACATCTGGCCCTTCAGTTCCGTTCCTTCTGCTCGTCCAAAGTATTATTGCCTTATTCACGGTCTGGTTCTGCTTGCATAAGGTTACCTAAAATCTACTCCCCAGTTAAATGACGCATCATTCGTCTTCATTTCACTTATATTACATGCTTGAAACAAGGACTTCATGATCTGAATATTTTTTGTAAATCAAATTCTATTGCCAATGTGCTGCAAGAGTTGTGTTTAAATGAAAAGCACATGAAAAGCAAAGAAATGATCCCTAACTTACCTGTTTCTTTAACCCTGCTTTTCTGTGAACAGAGCATACTTACAGCTCATTTGCCCCTGCAATATTTTGTTCATTTTTCCTTGTGTTCTTATGTTCACATCAGTATTACCTGCTTTGAAGTGTAAGCTCCAAAAAGGTCAGCACCAACCCTCTTATGTTGCTGATACTCAACCAATTAATTGTGTCTCCTACAGACGTTTCACAAGCCTTCTGACATGACAGTCTCTTCAGCTAATGCCCTTGACCCAAGACCCAAGACCCATTAGCTATAGGTGCAATTTATAAAATTATCATAACAAGTCATTAGAATATGTTCTTCTGACTCAGATAGGAAGCTTTATGTGAACTTTTGTTTCCCATGCTTTATTTTCTCTTGAGTTAACCAATACGATACCTGAAGTGTTCTGTAAGTCAGGGAGATTCTAAATGCCTGTTCTCTTTTAAGAAACCCACAAAAATCAACACAATCATTTGGTGGCTTAGGCATTTGCCGTTAACAAAGCCCAAACTGATTCTCTAGTTCTTATGCGTAATGTATTCATTCAAGTTAAATTCTCTTCATTTTGTTAAATTCTTTGTTGTTTATAAACTCCCAGCATGGTTATTTTCTTAGGTCTTCTTTAGGTTAAGGGTGGCAAAGGGTGAGAGGGGAGGATGACATGTAAATCTATTATGGTATTCTTTAAATGATATTTTAAAGAAGAAAAGAGCTTAAAACCAAAGTTCGAACATGTATAAATCTCAGCTTACCTTCTTCCAGTATATTCTCTTTTCTAGACAGGTATTAGCTCAGATGTCTTATTCTAGAGATTTCCTATTTTTTAATATTAATTTTTTTTACCTGCCCACCTGTTAATTACTTGAAAATATTTCCTTCTGACTGCCAACTGCTCAGGGACATCCCTTAGCAATTTCCTTACATATAATTACACTGATAGACTATGTAACAGGTTACATCATTATCTGAGTCAAAATAATGTTACTGTGACAGTAATGCCAAACTTGATGGGGTCCCACCTGCTGGGACCTAAGAAGATGGTTCCAGAGGAGCTCTGCCTATAAGGCCTATAATGCTGTGTTGAATGCCTCCAAGTAATCCAGGGAGCATTTCTAGGGTCCGGAGTGAAAAAAGGCCACCAGCCACCTCCATCATACTGGCCTCCGAAGTCCTTCCAAGTGCTTGCAATTTGGTATTAGAGTAGAGAAGCCAGCCAAAACCTAGCACAATGGGCCTGACTTCGCCCTGGCATTTCAAAGCACAGGCCAATTGCTTTATAATTAGGAGTCTTGCTTTTTTCTAAAACACTAGAATAATGTCCTAAATTTAGAGACTACCTTTCTTCTTCTTTCAGGCAGCCTAGCTGGTTTCTAAGATACTCCGATACCAACCATTTCAAGTGTCAGGAAACTGGAATCATTATTTCCACCTCACAGTTAAGCAAAAGGAAACATAGAGTAATGAAGACACTGAGATGCTGCAGCAAACATTCTCATACCTATCTTTATGCATTTCTAAAGGGCAGCATTTCTGGGAATGGAATTATTGAGTTAACGAGTTTATGCATTTTTCACTTGGAGAAAAGATTATCAAAACACTCACTATGAAAATCAGGCCAATTTAGGCTCCCATTAAGCACAAATGCCTGGTTCCCTCTACCCTCAGTAATAACTTTCTTTTATATTTACCATTCTGATAATTTTTTAAAAATACCTTATTATAGATTGAATAGCTTTTGATATGTTTGAGTCCTTTTATTTCTTTTTTCAGTCAATAATGTGTTGTCTTTCCCCATTTTTCCATTCTATTTTTTATCTTCTATTAATGTATTAAAGCTCTTTATCTATTTTTATCTATGAAGGATATTAGTCCTTTGGTTTCTATTGTGAATCTAAGTTCATTTTTTTGTGCATTTGTTTTGACATGGTTTATTATAGTCCCTGAAGCTGTCAGGGACCTGGGCTCCGTGAAGCCTTGGTTTTTTTTAGTTTTATGAAATTTAACATATCAATCTTTTTACTTATGATTTCCAGATTTTGTGTTATACCTAGGAAGACTGTGCTAAAACAAGACTTAAAACTTCTCTGTTTTCTTCTACTACTTTTAATATTTAAATCTTTGATCCATCTGACATTTATGCTGGCATAAGAAATGAGGTATGGATCCAATTTTTGTTTCTCCAGATGGCGACCTAGTTGTCCCAAACTATTTTTGAATAATCTATCATTTCCTTACTGACAAAATGCTACTTTCATCTAAAGGCAAAGTTCCTGTACACATCAATATCTAGTTTTGGGTTCTATTCTGTACTGTTGATCTTTCTGTCTATTCAAGCATCAGCACAATACTACTTAAGTATATGTAGCATTGTTTAAAATATATAATATCTGGAAGATCTAGTTCATCTTAATTATTCTTACTTTTTCTTACAATAAAGGGAGCCTTTGCTTCCATTCTATTTTTCACCTGGTTGCTTTTCCTAAAGCTATATTTATATGTTACTTTATGCCAAGTCACCTTACTGTATTCTCTTGTTTATAGTAAACAGCATTTAATATATAAGCATATCATATGCACATAATGATAACTTCACCTCTTACTTTCCACCTGTGTACTTCAGCTTTCTTTAGCTCTCTTGTCCTAGCGTATCAGCTAGCATGTACAGAACAACACTTAATAAAGGCAGTGGTAGGAGACAGCCTTATTTTGTCGGCAGCGTGACCTCCAATAACCCACGTGATTCTACTAGCTCTGTATTCTGAAAACCCTTGGAGGAAGAGAAAGGGGAGGAAACCAAATTGGAGGAAATCACACTGTCAATTTCTCCTCGGGGCGGGGGATCTAGGTGAAACAGGGCAGGGAAATTATGAAGCGGAAAAAACTTTCCTAGGGGCCCCTTTGATGGCACTCCCCCACTACGGCTCTCTGGGCTTCTGCTTGCCTTCTCTTCCCCTTTATACGCCATACTCTATAGAGCCAGGTATGTGTTTCATGGAGAATAAACATAAAGCAAGGGACTAAGGCTCCATTCCAAGAATTTCTATGTGTGATTCCCTATATTACTCCTACAAAACCTCCCCTACTTAAATTTTAAAATAACACTAATAACAAAAACAGGCTACTCTATAATTTGCCTCAAAGTACTGGGTGGTCAGGGCTCTATTGATGGATAAATAGCAACTAGCTGCTACGAGGATCTTCACAGCTGTTACAGGCACATGTGCCACAGCATGGGGTCTAGTCTACAGTGTACATGGTATCAGCGGGCCTCATCCAAATACTACCAAGTCCATGAAAGCCTGAGTCACATCCCACCCCCTTTATAAATCTTCCCCCATCACTGCACCCCCTACTTAGGGAGAGACTGCTAGCTGACTACCTTAATATCCATTCTCCTCTTATTCCTTAGTAATAAACCTCCTGAATTTTAGCTGTGCCCATGACCACCTAGAATAAAGACTACATTTCCCAGCCTTCCTTCAAAAGAAGTACGCCCTTCTCCCCTTTCTCCAGGGATGACTATGTGATAGCTGGAGCTCTGGCAGCCATATTGGACCATGTGAATGAGCGTCATGCTCTAAGGACGATGGCGTGAAATGCTAGAAACCTGGATGAAGCCTGGGTCGCTGACAGGTTCATAGAACACCCTATGGGCCCTGATCAAGGCTTCTTACCCTTGAGAAAATAAAACATTGTATCTTTAAACCACTGTTAAGTTAGGTTTCTCATCACATGCAGACACAATCCTAATTGTTACATATTGACTGGAACCCATACTGATCACCAGAAGGAGTTTCAGGGCCCTTGCTGGTGCTTGTACATCAGTAAACCTTATCTTTCCCTCAACACCTTTCCCTGAGGGCAAAGATTTGTCTGTCCTACTTCACACCTAGTGCCTACTTAGTCAGTGTTGGGGGACACAGTGAACATTCAATAAATATTTGCTGAATGAGGAACTCCGGGTGCACAAAAGAAATGTCAGCTAGTCTTCTATGTTTTGCATATTATCAGAAACACATAGGAAAAAGAAAACATGTTCTTACCTGAGGAAACCTGGCAATTGTTTTATTAACTTCAACTTCTGACACCCCCTCCTGGCACAATGGTCATTATTTGAATAACAGCAGTTAAATATCTTCTACTTTCAGGAGATGTATGCTCAGTGCTTGGTGACTAACCAGAAGTGAAGAAAAATTATAGCATTCTAATGAGGGCATCCATGCAGATGGGCAAGTCTCATCTTTTTTTTTAAAATAAATTATTGTAATCCATGCTCACTATAAGGAGCTATTTAATAGAACATATGATTCCATCTCAGGTATGGAGACATTTTCAACAAACGTCTGTTGAATTGATAATTTATTTTTATTTTTTTCCTTGGTGCTCTTTCCTAATGTTTCTGCTCAGACAGAAATTCAGCTCTTCCCTTGAGACAAATCTTAAGTTACACAAGCCCTTATTTCTTTGCCTGGGTTCAGGGCCTGCCTCATCGTTTGCCTACCAAGCATAGGGAATGTGAGCAAAAATCCGGGAATGGATACTCTAACTGTGCCAAAGGACTACGGGACATCCTCACTCACCCTGCATCTAGCCTCATCTTGCCTGTGACTTTCTACCTGCACAATCAGTGCCTGCTGATAGAAAACCACCAGCCACACTCTCCTATTTATAAATCACAAATGGTGCCGAGTAGGGGCACCCAAGCCCCATGCATACATGTACATGCGTTGGGCACATGGACCACCCATGTGCATGTTACAAAAGGCACCCCTTCCTTCACCAGATCCAGATGCCCACTTGGTGAGAGAAAAATGTTGAGGGCCAGCCTCCACTATCCCCCTGACTAGGTGCCCTGGTCCAGGAAACCCAAAACAGCAGCTCAGCCTGGCCCTGTGGCTCACATGACACTTGTAGGTTGTGAAATCAATTTAGCAGGTCCAGTCAACACATTTTTACATTAAATAATAGGTTACATGTGCTTCTCATGTAGATAGGGTAATTACTGCTCCGTGATTCCTCCTGCGTACACCCTGTGTCTCAAGGCACAATGTACTTCCTACTGTGGGTCCAGCTCAGGTCTTGGAAAAGTCAGCCTGCCGTGTGCCCCGTATGCTTTTCTGCAGACACAGGAGGCAGCCCTACCCTCCAGGGTCATCTCAGAATCACCTGCCTGTTCCTCGTCTCCCACGATTGCTTCACCACAACCCCAGGCCTTTCAGTTCACCACGGAGACCCAGATTCAAAAGGCAAATGTCCTGAAAAAGAGAATCCCCTGGCTTCTGGTCACACTGGGGTCTAAATGGCTAACTGCAGAGCGCAAGTTTGAATGAGGTAGAAAAAGACCATCTCAGAGTTGAATGGAGAGGAGGGGAATGAGGATAGCCCCATTTAACTTCACAATTTTGTCCAACTCTGGCCTAACTTCTGACTCCCACCCACCCCAAGTCCCACCTCCCGACTCGCAACACCAAGCCAGTTGTACTCTGAAATTGTGTATGGTCTTCGATGGCAAGGAAGAGTGAACCTTCTGACTAATAAGGCCTTGTGAATATAGCTTCCCACATTATTTCTGTTCTGCTAACACCATAAATGATTGATAATTGCCGGCAAATTTAGCTGCTCATCAATGGAAAGCATACGTCTAGCCCAGGGATGGGAAAACAGGGGCATTCCGCTAGGAAAAGCAGACACTGGATCCCAGGTGAGTGTGGCCGAGAGGGGAAGGATCACTCAAGATGTCTGTGAGCTGCTTGTTTTATTAAACTTTTTTTTCAGCATCCGTATCCAGTTCCAGCTCTAATGACATGTTCAAGGTAAGAAGAAGCCTCCTGGAGCGGCCATACATACTGCTCCAGGGAAACATTTCCCCAGCTCCCTCAAACCAGTAATGCTTGATTACACCCCATCGTTCATTCTTTCTAACTAGAGTCGAAGGCACGTGAGAGCAAGACCTTAAGCATCTTCTTCCTGCTGGGCTGAGCCCACAGCTGGATTTAAGACTGAACACTTCCAGCACCTCGATCCCCACCCCCAGGTATGTCTTTCCTTACCTCACTTCCTTCCCAGTTCTGAGAAAGGTGGGGCTTGGAGAGGCTGAACCTGAAAATAGTTTTGCCTCATTGATAGTTCCAAAAAAAGATGTCTCACCTTTTCTAATGCTACTTGGCTGACTAGGGGGAAAAAAGAATGCTAAAGTTGATGGAGGTGCTAATTAGAGTCAATTAAATAAAATTCAGTTGGCCTGCCCTGGCACTGACTTGCCTTGCAGGACTTGTTCAGCCCTTATGAAAATCAAAGAGGGATCCAGAGAGAAGGAGATTCCACAGGATTGGTCTATCAACTTCCTTTCCTGACTGAATCTTCCAACCATGCCTTGGCCAGCCAGTGTCCATCCCTGCACTCAGGCAAGTAAGAGGGTTTGCTGGCTTTGTCAAAGGGATAAAATGCCCTAACTTGCTGAGGCTGTTATAAACCATTCTCCATTAGGAAAAAAAAAGGTAACTACGTGAGGTCACAGATATGATAATTAACTTAATTGTGGTAATCGTTCCACAGTGTTTACATGTATCAAATCATCATGTTGTGCACTTTAAATATATACATTTTTATTTGTCAAGTAAACCTCAATAAAGCTGGAAAAAATAAATTAAAAAAAAACTAACCTCTGTTAAAACATAAACTGATACAAGATGTAAAATACTCCCTTTTTAAAGAGCATGGAAATGAAGATTTCACAGCCACACGCATATGGCCTTGTGTGACCAGGATTTATTACAAGCCTACTGTGTGCCAGAGTGGAAAGCTCTGGAAGTCAGCTGGGAGCCATTACCCCGTATCATCACACAAGTGCAATTTCAAAATCCCTGCCTCACACTCTTGCACAAGCAACCTGACACAGAATCGGTGCTCGCTGATTTTGTTTTTTTCAGGAAAAAGAAAATAATAAGAAACAAAGTTGTAAAGCCCAAACTTATCAAATTATCCATCTTAAATGCATGTAGTTTATTATATGTTGATGATGCCTCAATAAATGCCTTTAAAAATTAAGTTCAAAGGCAAATACCATATGATCTCATCCATTACAGGACAATAATAAGCAAAAACAAACAAGAAAGCAAAACAGAACCAGATACATGAATACAATGAACAGACCTTCAGTGGGCAGTGGGGAGGGGGGAGGAGGGAGGAGGAGGCAAGAAGGGAAGCGGTTTAGTCAAGGTACTAGATGGAAGAACCATGGACATGGACAACAAGTAGGATTGACTTGGGGGGGTAAGGGGGGGAGGGGACAGAGGGGAGTAAAAAGGGGATGGATATAATACAACAACAATAAAATTAAATTTAAAAAAAAGTAAGTTCAATTAGTCATTTTATAATGGTTGAATAAATAACACTTACATTTTAATAAATCAAACACTCCCATTGCATAATTAAAACAAAAATCAAGTTTGCTCCCCATAAAGAGCACTGGTAAAGAATTGGGTTGGAGCCCTGGCTGGTGGCACAATGGATAAGGCGCCGGCCTGCGAACCCAAAGGTTGCTGGTTCGATTCCCCAGCCAGGGCACATAACCAGGTTGCAAGCCAGGTCTCCAGCCAGGTCTGTAGCTTGAGGCAGGTGAAAGGCAACCATACATTGATGTCTCTCTCCCTCTCTCCCTTCCCCCTTCTCTAAAAATAATAAAGAAAAATTAAAAAAAAAAATTGGGTTGGGGAAGGACCCCTGGATCCACACTGATGGACAGTGTAGCTGGGGAAGGGAAAATGCATTCAAAGGTTATTGATAGCCCAGAACAGGATGAGTGACTCCGAGAGCACATGTCATAGGAGTAGTGATTGCTGACCCCACTTGTTTAGGGGAAACAAGTCATTTTCCTGTTTTACATACAAGGCATGCAATCCTGGCCTGGTCCTCAGTGTTTGCATTCCCAGGAGCATTGCCCATCCATGTCCACTCCTTTGGGCATGGCAGGCATGTCACCAGGAAATGACCCTAGATTCTGGAAGCCCTGGTCTCACCCACAGGCCAAGGAAGGGACAACCAACAGAACTAGATCAATTTTGGTCTATAATAACCCAAGGAGTCAAAGGGGCCATTAATCACAGGTAAAAACACTAAAACCAAAACCAGATCTGATTAGCCTCTATTTAGCTGCATAAATGCCTACTGGGTGCTCACTCTGAATACTCCATGACTTGGCTTATAGATAAATATAAATAGAGCCAATTTCCAAAGGGCAATTTAAAAGGCATCTAGCTAAAGTATAGGATAACTACATTACCTTAGATACTAAATCACAATTACTTCCTATTCTGAGACAAATGAAGAGTAGCTGCAGTGAACATAGAAAGAAAACACTATGTCTTTAAATGACATTTATGGACTGTAATATCTAAGCTACTAGAGTTTTAAAATCTCTGCCACAGCACCTGAAACACAGTAGGTAGTCAATAAACGACTGTTAAATGAAGAGCAAATAACTTTGTAGAGTGTTTAAGACAACAGTAATTGTCTATGTGCATTCATCTGGCTTTCATGATAAGCACCTTTCAGACAACCATACCTTCTTATTTTCACAAGTTGAAATGTACAAGGCTGCTGGAAAGTATCTATATTATATATTTTTAAAAGGTTTTCTACAATCATTCAACTGCAAGATGCCTTGGTTATGTATGTACAAACCATGTATTCCTGAGAGTGTGAGTTCTGTTCTGATGGCAGAAATAGGCTAAGCTTTACCAGCCTGCCTTCATTTTACTTTCCCTGTTTGGCTCTCCATGTCTGGAACATGCAAATAGCCCTACCTTCATGTCTAACCCTGGACACCATAAAACTATCCAAGGAGCAGGTTTGAGCCTAAAAGACCAGGGTGAGCATCATATTTGGAGAGCTCAGGGGCAGGATCTCCTTTTTCCATTCTCCCTCCCGATAAGGGAGAGAGGGGCAGAGCCCATTCCATCAGACTGGACACACCAGCACCTCCTAACTTGAAAAAAACGAATATTGCCACTAGGCCTCCTAAGATTGCCAGAGCTCACCATTCAAGCACCAAAAAGTTGTCAACTTCCTAGAGGTTTACAGCACCAGTTCCAAACCAACCCCTCATGATGTGTCTAGTGACTTATTGTTTCCACAGCAGCCAACACTGAATCTATAAACGCTAGCTTCAAACCCATATTCTAGCCTTCATCCCAACACAAACCTGTTAATCTGGGTGTTTCATTTGCTTCTCTCTCCACAGTTATTACAGTCACTCTCAAAATGCTCCATTAATTCAGAGAGATACTAAATCTCTTCCCAGCATGGAGTAAGAGCATGGAGAACAGGTAGAGCCTAGATTTGGAAAATAGACTTCTTGTGCTCTTTGCTCAAAGAGGACTTGACCTTCATGTTGAATAGTCCTCTCGTCCAACCTGGAAAAGTAGAGCTGAGACAACCCTCTGTCCTAGCTGACTGGAACCTAGATGCAGGAAGGTCAGAGTCAATCAACAACAGCAGGGCCCAACATTTACTGCCAGGGTCCAGGCTTGCTGTTCCTGACAGTCACCAGCTCATCCTACCCCTTCTTTGTGTAAGCATTCCACATCTTTCAACCACATCTCCCAAAAAGACTTGACAGCTATTACATCCATACACCCATGAACTTAACCTTAGTTCTATAATTCTTCCTGTCTGCATCACATATTTGGCAGTCATTACAAAAAGACTTAGATTTTAATTATGTGCACATTATTTTCCCAACTGGATGCAAATACTAAGGGCAGAATTTTCTGTTGCAATACTATCTTTCACATAGTAGACATGCTATGTGAATTAAGTGTGGACTAAAGATAAAGTAGGAGCCTGTGTCTAGGTAGGTCTTAGAGAAAAAAGTCTCAATCCCAATGGCCATGCATAATTAGACTTCCAATATTGTGCATGCCTTTGAACCTAATGTATGTGCCTGTAGTTCAGTGTTTCCAGCAAGAGGTTGTCTATGGAAGTCCAAAGGCAGATTCTATTGTAGCCACATTGCCATTTACTGCTTGCATATTTATGAAAAACTATCCTTTCAAAATAAAATTTTCCACAACTGGCTTCTGATCCAAAATAAGGGTGTTTGTTTCTCTCTCTCTCTCTCTCTCTCTCTCTCTCTCTCTCTCTCTCTCTCTCTCTCTCTCTCTCCTTTTGGAAAATTTGAACAATATCCAGTCAGCCATGTAGAAGTTAGCATTAGTGAAAAAACAATGACATGTTTTGTCTTTCAAAATCAATGTAAGCCTTTCTTTCGAGTAACCAATTAAAAGACAACTAAATTTCAAAATGAGAAACTTTCCACTTGTCCAGGCCTCATTGAGGATGAACCTTGTTGATAATTAGATAATAGAATGAGAATTTAAAATAAAAAAAACAATTGAAATATGTATCTTACTCATTTTACTTTCATTGTTTCACACAGATACTCACCAACATAGCCCTCTTCCAATGACTTACAAAATTTTAAAAATATATTTGTATTTATGAAATCTCAGGGTCCACTGAGGCTGAGCTTAAACTCAGAGAAATGAAAAATGTTTCCAGAAAATTCCGGGATAAATTTCTGGACAGTAAATAATTTAGTTATCTTGAAAGAATCTTGAAAGAGGAGTTCCTTCCAAATTTCCGTTAATGTAGGCTTTTTTGCTTTTTAACTGCTATAAAATTTCCTCACCTTGTTTTAACACTCTGATTTACCCTAGTTAATCTGTGCTCTTAAAATTAGAAAGAAGTTTAGAAACAACTGGTCATCTTAACTACCACATGCATTTTCTATCTAATAATAGCTGTTACAAACATTTGCAAGCTGCAGAATGTAACAACATTGCATAAATGTGTAAAACCTGATCCCTCACCAATGTTACCAAAACTATACATCACACTAGTAACAAATGTCAAAATAAAATTAAAAATCTGAACTTTGTTTTTATAATTTAAAAGAAAGACATTTTAAGAACATTTGCATTATATATTTCAAAGGAACTACAGTTGACCCTTGAACAACAGGGATTTGAACTGCGTGGGTCCACTTATAACACAGATAGTTTTCAATAAATACATACAGCACTGTAAATATTTGTATTTTCTCCTTCTAATGATTTTCTGAATAATCTTTCCTGTAGCATACTGCATTGTAAAAATATAGTATAATAGATATAGCATACACAAATGAATTAATTGACTATATTATTGGTAGGATTTTAGTCAACAACAGACTATTGGGCAGTTAAGTTTGGGGGAAATCACTGTTATTATATATGGAATACATGTTATATATGGTGGCCTTAACCCCCATGTTGTTCAAGAGTCAACAGTACATTGTATATTTGGAACATATTTGAACATAGATAGAATATTAAAGGTTAAAAAAAGGAAGTCCAAAATTTCAATATGAAATATTCCCATACACATCCAACCCAAGAAATAGGTGGAAGGCAGAAAAACCAGGTAGGTAGAACCTGCCCTGTTACAACAAAGAAACAAAGCTTTTCCCCTGGATTAGTGGATAAACCATCAACTTGATTGGTTAGGTCCTCAGAGATTTCTCAGTCTCGTAGAAAACAAAGTTAACATTTAAGAGGGGCAGGAAGAAAACTTAAAAAGAGCAAGAAAAGCTAGTGATGTGCTCATTACAGTTCCCACTATTGCTTCACACCTTCCATCACATAATTCACCTTTCAATTGTCCTCATGTTCCCCAGCTCAAACAGCCTTTCTTTTTTAAAGATTTTATTTATATATCTTTAGAGAGAGGGGAAGGGAGGAAGAGAGGGAAAGAAACACTGACATGTGAGAGAAGCACCAAACAGCTGCCTCTCATTCTCTCCCCAACTGGGGACCAAACCAGCAACCCAGGCACGTGCCCTGATGTGAAATGAACTGGCCCCCTTTCACTTTCCAGGATGATGCCCCACCAACTGAGCCACACCAGTCAGTGCTAAACAGCCCTTTGTATTCAGAAAAATAATTCCCCAAAGCAGATCTAAAGCAGCCATCAAGTACCCCAGCACCTACAAACATACCTGCCCCTCTGAACTGCCCATTTCAGTAAACAGCACCCCAATGTCCAAGCCAGAGACCTGGCATTGGTCTTGGATTCTAGCCATGCTCACTCCCACATTCAACCCACAGCCAATTCCCCTTTTCAATCACCATCAGCCCTGCCAATTTTCCACTTCAAGCCACCAGCATCTCTAACCTGCCAACTACCACAGTTCCCTAGTTTTTAAATCTACCTCTAGTCCATTATCCAGGGTAATAAATTTCAAATCTGATCAGGCTATTTCTACCTTAAAAAATTTTTATTGGCGCTCCTGTTACCCTAAGAATAGAGCCCTAACTCACAAATTGCTATTCACCTAAGACGGTCCGTGATTCCAAGATTAATTACATCTTAAGGACGAAGAGATGGGAGGCAAGAAGAGAGGAGCAGCAGGAAGATGGGTGGGGGTAAGAAAAAGAAGGAAGGAAAAAAGGAAGGAAGGCAGGAAGATATCATCTGATAAAAAAAAAAAATCTTACTTTTCCCCATGCCTCCAGCTCAGTCCCATCTACCACCCCACTTCACAATGCAATCCCATTGAACTACTTTCAGTTTCTCCTTAAAATGTTACCTTCTCCCAAAAGCCTCTCCCAACCCCACAAATTTATTTAGGTCAGGACCCTTTTGAAGTGCTCCCATAACGAACATCACAGGCCTTTCACACTACTCGAGAATCACCCATTTGCTTATCTATCCCCCAGTTTGGGTATGTACAATATAACATGTTCCTTGTTACAGCCCCAGGTCCTAGCCTGATGCCTGGCACATGGCAGGGGCCCCCTAAAGACCTTTTGAATGAATGCATGAATGATCTAGAAATTAGAAAGGAAAAAAGGAAGGCACGGAGATGCTCGATACCATCCTCCTTCTGTGGTCAGACAACTAGCAGCGACTGACCACAGAAGTGTCTGACCACAGAAAGATGAGCACGTATTCCCTTTCCTCTCGTCTGCTCCTTAGAACCTGGACTGAGCTTTGTCTGCCCTCTTCATGACCACCTTTCAGCACAAGGGGAAAACGTGTGTGTGTCATAGAGAAGGCAAAAGGCAATCTGCACCCACCAATCCCACTTTGGTGTGGGGGTGAACATGCATTTGAAACAGAAACACCCTGCTCTTTATCCACACTCCAGTCCTGGACTTAGCCTTGCCTCTTAATGTAAAAACACGACCCTGATTGATGTCATTCTGACCTGCGTGTGTGAGTGAGGAAAAGGCTCTGTCTCTTTTAAGAATTTGTTAAAATGTTTTGAAACAGATTTAAATGGTTTTACTGCACTTGTTTGGGTTTTTAAAAAATCTCTTTCATAAAGCAGCACTTCAATCACTGTAATACTTGCCTTGTGAGGCAAACAATGATCAAAAAGCGGGTTGCTGGGGGAACCTACACAGGTAAGCTATGAAATGTCAATAGAGCTGAACATCCAGCAGAAAAGCAATTGGGGGCAAGAGTAGCAGAAGGGCAATCCTTGGACTGGGAATGATTCTGGACATGAGCCCCCTCCAGTGAAGGCATCTTGGGCTCCTAGGCCAAGAAGATCTCACAACTCTAATAGTACATAACATCTCAAAAAAAAAACCCAAACAAACAACAACAAAAAAACCATCCACAACTGTCACCCCTTAACCACCAAGACAGAGACAGAAAAGCAACATGGAGAGGCTTATGCTTCCCACGTCAGAGCCTGAAGCGGAGACAGAGGCTTTGAGGGAAAGAAGCAAAACGCTTGGATACTTTCATTTACACGCCTAGAGTTTGCTTCCTCCCCACCCCCAACCCTGACAGCTTGAGGTTTCCTGGTGGGCAGCCTCCCACCTGGGCCCTCTGTGAGCTGAAGCCCAGCTTCCCAAGATAGCTGGGAATTCCAAGGGGCACTGGCTAACAAGCAGAGCATGACCTTGCTCAGCCCCTCCCCATCCATCTCTCTTCCCAGCCAAAGATGATGAAAGATAACCATGCCTAGTAGAATCTGTATGCTAAAAAGAAGCAAGTGAGAAGGGAAAGGAGCTACAAAACCAGGAAACGCACCACTGAATTTCCCCAAACCACATGGACCTAAAATCTCGTCAGACCGGTTTAAAATCAGCCAAGGTTCAGGAGAATATATTAAATGCACTGTTATGATCCATTTAGATTCATTCCAATTATACAATGATACCATAGTGAAACAACTGTATTTACCCAAAACCGGTCACAGTACCCCCACTGCTCCTGAGGACAGGATTAGCTGAAAGTAGACTTAAAAACAGCATCACGTTTATCCACTGTAGGAAAAAAGAGCCCAGAAGAGCTAAAGGATTGAGCTAAGATAATACCAGCCTCCCTGGGTCTTCCTTGGCTGAGTAAACATATTCTGGAAAGGAGACTGCTTAGCACATGTCTACAAAGTGTTTTCTCATGCTGGTCCTCTTTTGTTTTGCAACATACAACATTCTAAACGATTCTATTTGTAATTTATAAGGAAGTCCAGTCCCCAGGATTTGTCCATGGTCAGCCAGTTTCAGAAAATCCCACCTCACCCCTTCCTTTGCCTCCACATTTAACCAGCATCAAACTGGCATTGAGTGTATGGATGACATGAGGAATTCTTAGCCTTGCAGGGGCAATTAAAGATTAAGATATTGGATTTATCACACACACAATCCAAACACAAAAACCTGGCTACGGAAAATAATCACTTCTCTCATCCACTTCCCAAACTGGTCAACTGCCTGCTTCACTTTGCTATCAAGTTCATCAGGCTGAGGCTGGGAATTCTCAGGGGAACCAGAAAAGAAGTGTCTACCGCCAGTCTTAGAGTCTCCTCTCCCGCCACTTCCTTGGGCAGCACCCCCCTCTTTTCAGGAAGCAATCTCTTTTCCATTTGACTTTCCATAAAGAAGCTGGAGTTTTGTTGCTGTTGTTGTTGATTTTTTCTTGGCTTCCAAACTGCATTTTGGACAGTGCCATAAAATTCCTCAGTAATTTATGGCCTGTTTTTCCTTTAAAGTGGAAAAGCACTAACGCTTCACAGAGGGCAGGGAGACATGCCTTTCAAATGTGAAGTAATCTATAAATATGTCCATTCAGCATGGGTGACTTGAACCTTCCACCTGACCCACTGTTGAAGGTTTCCATGGCAATCCTAGCCCTTGACAAATGGCATGGTCTCCGACATAGCCCGGCCATGAGTGAGTCCTTATGATCCAAAAACTCATCTTAACCTGTTACTAACATCTGAAAATTCCGGAGGTAGAGATGTTACCCTCTGGGTAAAGGAGTGCTTCCTCTACTTCACTCCTCCAGAATGCCAGCCTGTAAAACTCATTCTATATCAACTTCGGTGTAAATGAATTTATCAGCCAAGAGGATCCCAGAAACCCTGGCTGTGCCCCAGGCTCACAATGTCTCTCAAGGGCATGAAAACCAGAGGTCAATCTTGACCTCCTTGATATTTTGTTTGTTTTCGTTTTTGTCTTTTGCTGCAAATCAGACCCATTGATCACACCCAAATCTTGGCAAGGAGCTTTTTCACAATCTTTTCTGATAAAGGCAAGGGAATGAAATATTAAACTATACCTTCACAATGGAGTAGATTGGTAGCAACAACCAAGTAACCACTGATTTCTGAAGAGCAGGAGCAAGTGTTAAATTGCACCAGGATAATATTCAGCCTGACCTGGTTCAAAAAGAAGAAGGAACCATGGGCCCATATATTCTATATGCACCATAACATTAGCTTTGCTACTGCTTTAGAAATGTTACTGCCTAAAGACAGAACAAGGATAAGCCATGAGAACATCACTTACAAAATCCCCCTAACGAGGTCCCTATTTGCATTCCTATTTTCGTATAAATGTATTTGTCCAACTTGGTTTCACTCCCTTATTTAGAGCCAGATGGCTCAGTTGGTTGGAACATGATCCCCTAGACCAAAAGGTTTTGAGTTCAATTCCCTGTCAAGGCACATACCTCTGTGTGGATTCAATCTTCGATCCCTGGTCAGGAAGCATATGGGAGGCAACCAAGTTCTCTCTCTCTCACACTCTTCCTATCTCTCTAAAGTTAATGAACATATTTTCAGTAAGGGTTAAAAAAAAACAAAGGTTTGTCCTTAATGATAGAAAGATTAACAAAAACTAATAATGATCCTTTCCTGCACACGATATTAGTCTCACTTGGTCAACAGCCTTAAACATGAGGTATCTGCTTTAAATGATACCAACCAGATTCTCAGATAATACTTCTCAAATGAGTTCAAGAGATAGCAGTACTTTTCCCAAAACAGTGTTGCATGACCAATATGTTTGGGAACAATATTCACTAAATTCTCACCCTAGAAACTAACAGAAATTAGCATGCTAAAGGCTCTGATAAGTCCTGCAAGAATTGTGTTGCTTTATTTACTCCACTGTTTCTCAAATCTGTTTTGTTTTGTTTTGTTCTGAGTGTGTGTGACCTATTAACTTCCTTTATTCTGCAGAACACATTTTGGGAAACCTTGTTCCAACTTAAAAGAAAGGATCTTACTAGTACACCAGGCTAAATTACAAAGTAAATGCATCCTCATACTCTAGAGAATTGTGGAAGGGGAGCAAAAAGGGGGAATCTTTTTTAAAAATTAATTCCTTATCATGGTTTTACCAGCCCTTTGACAGTAAAAACCAACCCCTGAGAGATAGGCAAATGCTTATCTCAACTTTTGTCAGCTCAAAGGGTGATCTGGTAAACTGCCCTGACCTCAGGCAATAGCTAAAGACCGAATTGAAGATACAAATTTAAAAAATCAGAGACCTGACAGGATAGATAACTCAATTGGTTGGAGAATCATTCCAGTGTGCCATGGTTGGGGGTTGGGTCCCTGGTCAGGGTACATACAAGAATCAACCAGTGAATGCATAAAATAAGTGGAACAAGTTGATGTTTTTCCCTCTCTCTTTCAATGCTTGTCTGTCTGTCTTCCTCCCTCCCTGCGTCCCTCTCTCCTCCCTCTTCAAAAATCAACCAATAAATACAAAACCAGCCTACCTTAGTAAAGTTCTGGACACACAGTATTGGCATTAATTTATGACCAACAAACTGTCTGGGTGGCCGACAACAGATGATGGCAGTGTGATAGGCAGGTGATGGTCTGATCAAGTGGTATAGCCATACAAGCACTTCACTAGGAATCAGGACATCTGTTTTCTCATAGTTCCTCTGTCTGTACTGAACTTTTTACTTTGACCAAACCACTTAAGTTCTAAACTCTTTTATTTTTTTTCATCTGTACACAAGAATTTAATGACTATGTTGATAACTATTTTTACATTATTTTAATTGGAGAAAAAAATGTCCCAGGAACCTTTCCCCACCTGATCATCCCTGAGAGAAAAAGGGAGGGAAAGAGAAAGGTAAGAAGGAATTTTAATTCACTTGATGCTATTTGAATAGAGCTTAAGTGAATAAACATATGAGTGATGTTAAATGTATAACAGTATTGATATCAGTACCTTCTGGACCACACACCTTGGGTCTCCTGGACTCAGTGTGTTTGGGAGATGACATAAATGTACATGTGCAGGAACTATCCCAGTTCTGAAAACCAACTGACCCGGATGCTCCTTCCTCTGCCTCGGCTTCAAGTTCATCATTTAACTTCTCTGTGTCTTATTGTCCTCAAGGGTCAAATTAAGAGGTAAGACATGCTCTTACTATGTAAATTTGACGAGAGAATCAAGAGAACAGCTACAGGTGTTTGAATAAATATATTAATTTATTCAAGTCCTGTGCGAGTCCTGTGAGGGGTGAGGTTCAAGCACATTATTTTCCAAAGCCCCCACATTATTAATCAAAAAGTCCCAAACTGTCCTATGCTGACTGAAATGTAGCTATTGCTGGAGAAACCCATCATGCGTCAGAGGTTTCTAATCCAGGAACCCTGATGCTCCACCATCTGATATTGAATGCCATTTGCAGGGGTGTCAGAACACGGGGCTCTTGGAGAACACAAGGTATTTCGGTCTATCAGGTCATTTCCGCATCCTGTGTTGTGATGCACTTATTCACTGGAAGTAGTCTGGCAGGCCAACCTACCCGTTCTCCAAAAGCCACCTCCTCCACACAGCCTTGAACAACCTTCCTCTGGGCAAACTTAACACATCACCTATGGAATCATCCGGGGGAGCAAATGGGAAGCTGATTGACTGCAGGGAACCCAATATCTTCTTCAGTTTCTTATTTTCATTTGACTTGTTAAAAACATACTGAATTAGAAATCTTGTGCTAAGTCCATGTTTCTTCAACATTTTAATTTTTACTGAAACCCACAGGTAAAATAAGAGATTACTGTCTAAATAAGATTCAAAGAAATAAAAGTGAAGCTGAAGTTCTATAAAGCAATACAGCATGGGGGGAAAGTAGGTTTTTAGTTGAAAGTAGGTAAAACACAGTTTATTCTTGTATTATTAATTATTGTATTACTTTCCATATAAACAACTATAAACCTACTTTTGACCCGCTTTATATTTACCTCTACTGCATGCAACACATTCTGATCATTTCAATGTTGTTCTAGTCTATTTCCATATTCTCAAATGCTGTTTGAGATCCAATTAATTGATTTTTGTCACCTCAATTGATGGATCCTGACCTATTGTTTAAAAAACAAGTCAAGATGTGCTCTTATTCTCTTTCTTATGTCTTTCCCCTTAAAAAGAAAAGCAAGTTGTCTTCAAAAAGTAGAGAATGATTCTAAAAGTTCTTAACCAATTTCAATTTGGAAAGGGTCAAATTATGCTCACTTGCCTGAAATCCACATCCCACTACAGAAGGCACATGGCAGCCTCCCAGTGTGTGGGCACCCACAGGGCCACCTCGCCAGCCATCACAGTCAAGCTACCTCTGGATCTTAAATAGTATTAGTGTGATCGATAGGTAGGTAGGTAGATAGAAAACAGGATGTAATTGATTGCAGAATATGCATTATCTTGATTATATCTCATTTTTCTGTATTTTTATTTTTTACAGATATATCCTGCCAAGTTGTCCTCCAAAAAAGGCTTCATTACTTATATTTTTCCACCAACAGGTGAGGACAGGAACCAGTTTTCTCTAACTCTAAAACTGATGTGATCCATCTTTTCAAATGGGCATTCCTCTTTTTGAGATTCTGGGGGCCAGGCACCTTTAGTCCCAGGCACAGAGGAGGGCTGCAGCAGAGGGCAGGGGCATAGCTCCAGGGAGGGCATGCACCTGGGAACCTGGAGAAGGGTGCCCTGTCTGTGCTCTGAATCGTTCCCAGCACATCCCCCATGGGCCTTCTCCGCTCTCCAGGCGTTCAGAAGGTTGTCTCAGGCTACAAAACTACTGAACATCCCACCCACAAGGGGATAGCCACATGACTCCATCTTCCTGCTTGTTTCTGAATCATTGTCTTATCTGTCTTCCTCCCTTTCCCCCCTAAAATAGTTGGCTTTACGGTTGGTTGTCTGTGCAGAGTCACATGATAAACAGTGATAAAGAAAAAAAATGTTAAGAGCCAAGAAAGGATAAGGAAGCCGAGAGACACGTTTTCCTACACACGGGGGTGGGTTTCTAAGACTCCAGTTTCCTAGAAACAAACCCCAAAAATCAATTTTAAACCTTCAGCCCCAACAACATGAAAGGGGGACAGATTGTTCAGTTAAGAAACCCAAATGCTGCTCAGTGTTATTCGGGACTTAGAGAAACCTGAGTTCCACTCCAGCCCTTACCAGGATAACCTCTATCCTCAATTTTAGCATCTGTAAGCTTTGGATAAAAATGCCACCACCACCCCCCAAAATCCCAAAATGGTTCATAATTACTCCTTGCACATTCATGCTAAATGAGTCTCACAACCCAGTAAAGTAGGCAGAGCCAGTATGATTAGTTCCATTTTACAGCTGAGGCAACTGAAGTTCAGAGAGGTTCATTTCCCCCCCAGGTCACACAGCTCATTGGTGGTAGAGCGGAGATGAAAAAGGATCAACCAGCTAACTGGGAATGCAAGAGTTTGTGAACATATACTGGCTTATGTATGAATGCTTGAATGCAGGCAGCATATACAAACTTGGTGAACCACAGTCACTTCCTATGTAATTCATTACTGTGGGAACTACCATCTATCCAAGGCACGCCCCTCATATGAAGAGCAGCCCCAAGTCTGGAGCAACCCTCAGACACACAGAATCACCGCAAATGGACCCTGACAAGGCAATGAACATGGTAAACTTCCAAAACCACAGTCTACAATTTTTTTCAATACAAGTATAATAACAATAGCTGACGATTTATGTGTGCTTATCAGTGACACTTTTACAAGCCCTTTGTGTTTATTCTAAACACGATCAGATATTACTGAGCTTGTTTTCCAGGTGAAGAAATAAAGGCTTCAGAGATGTTACACAGTTTGTCTGAAGCTTGCACCCCTGCGTCAGGCGTGCGACCAGAATTAGAACCCGCCTCCCTCTAGTACAAAGCTTTTGCATTTGACCATGATGTCAGGATACCACCTGCTTCAATGGGTAACAGCTAAGCTGCACCTTCCCCCGACTCCTTATGTGTAGTCAAGTATATGCATAACAGGGGAAACTGTGTTTGGGGAAGAGGGGGTGTATGTGAACTTTGTAGTTCCTGCTCAACATTTCTCAAAATGTAAAACTCCTTTTAACAATAGTTAACAATTTTTTAATTTATTTGTTTTAAAGATTTTATTGTTTTGAGAGAGAGAGGAGGGAAGGGAGAGAGGCAGAGAGGGAGACAGACATCAATGTAATTTTTAAAATAATGCTGAAGTGATAAAAATCCTCCCCATATGTCTACACCCTCCCTTGACTTTTCCTTTTTTAAAATAATAATATATACAGGTGTGCCCCTGGCCGGGTAACTCAGTTAGCTGGAGATACACCAGGAGGTTGCAGGTTCAATCCCTGGTCAGGGAACATGCTTGGGTTGCAGGTTTGATCCCAGTTGGGGCCCATGCAGGGGGTAGCCTATCAATGTTTCTCTCTCTTTCTCTCTCTCACTCTCTCTCTCTCTCTCTCTCTCTCTCTTTCAAACCAATAAACAAATCCTTGGTTAAGGATTTTTTTTAATTTTAAATATATACAGGTGTGTGTATGTGTATGTAATTTTTTAAATGTTACATTCTTCTCTATCATGTGAGAAAGGGAAATACCCTAGAACAAATATCTAAAGAACATTATTATTTAGGTAAATATTATAACTTAGTGTTAAAATTTAAATAACCAATCAAGCATTTATCATATGCAAGGCTATTTGCTGAGTGTAAGCGCAAAATGACATGAGTTTTTACTCTCAGGGACCTTTCCTGCCCCTGCAAAAGAACAGAGACAGAGTATCCAGTGGTCAATACTAGACATCTGTAATTTCCAGTGGAAAGCACAAATCATAAATGTTACCAGGTTCCAAGGGTCAGAAGCCTGTGGCAAGTTCTAAGAATGATGCCCCACAGAGGAGACCTGGCTGGGTGGTGAAAGTATTCCAAGAACATGGCCATGGGAGATCAGGACACAGAGAAAAGTCGGATGGAGGACAGAAGCAAGCCCTGGTGGAAGAGGTTCCCAGCACACACTATCCAGGATCCACTTAGCAAAATCCAGGGAAGGGGAAGAACATGAGCCAGGCAAGGCCCTGAGTGTCCGGTGGAATGATGAGGCTAGACCCATCCTATACACAACTGGAGGTGGGCGGGAAGAGACCATTGTTGGCTCCGAGCACCCCATGAAGTGGTTATTGCCATTGCACAACTCTTACACAAATCCCCTGGATTCCAGGAAACCAGACTATTAAAGAGATGAAAGCCAACCCTAAAGATGTCATCATGAATTACTACCCAGGCACCTGGAACTTGAGTGAGATAGTCGTTTGCAAAGTAGAAAAACAATATTTTTAAACCAGCAAGGTAGTCGTGGCTGGGGACTGTGCAGTTTCTGTGACTAGAGACCCTGCAATATTCACCATGGGAAAAAGGAGAAGCGGTGGGTCCTGCGGCACATGACGGGTCAATGGGTTGCCCGAACTTCAAACCTTAAGGCAGAAGCCACCTCTGTGACGTTAGGATTTTCACAAGGGGTTTCTGATAAAAATGTATGTTCCCTACTTTTGCCTAATGCTGGGATTATTATTTTTTGTAAACAACGATGTTGTTTATTTAAAATGTCCACTCCAAGAAATATATGTATATTTAAAAATAAGACAATTACAGAACTACATCAGGCACCTTCAACCCAATCATAACTTCTTCCTAGATTCCCCTTCACTCTTAGCCTCTTCTTCCAAATTCCTTCTGGGCTGGAAGACCTGGCAAATGCCCCAAGGGTCAGCACAAAGCACACTATCAGCTTTGGTCACTCTGTTCCTTTCTGTTGGTGTGTGATGCTGAAATTATAACATGAGACTAAGCCTTCCATATTAATATGACTGCAAACTTCCCTCCTCTTCCCACAGAAGGACAAAGAAATGCTCCTCAGGAGCACAGAGTCCTCTTTTCAAAAGATTGGCTATTCTTCAACCCTGGTTCCTCCTTAGCAATTCCGGTGTCCTGGTCTTCAAAGCACCACCTTTTTGCACTGCCCACATTTGACAGGGGACAACAGAGCAATCAACACATGCTGCATTAGACGCTGGGCTTGTGGAAGACACACCCAGTTGGAAAATGAAGTCACCGGAACCACAGCAAAATGGGCTCTAAAAAAACTCAAACCTCAGGCATCACATTAAGCTCATTAACTAAAGCCACCAAAGTTTGGTCAAAATGCAACACTGCCTCTGCTTTTTAAAAACACAAGAGGGAACAATGCATCAGGTATCCATCCACTGGGACCAAAGCCAGCCCAAAGGCAGGTAATCCATGTTCACCTCAACTCCCACCCCAGGGACCAAATGAAGAGTCAAGTGTAGAATTCTAGTTCTATGCACTTGGAATTCAGCAAGCCCTGCGTTCCCGTTTCCCGTTGCGAGCTTATTTCAGAGAGAGAGGAAAGTAGGGGCAGGAAAAGGTTTTGCTTGAAACTCCTCAATTGGTAATTACGGAACAAAAATCTTCAGATGGAAGTATAATTTTACCTGTATTTAATAATAAATATTAATTGCAGGTATCTGCCCATTATAAATTACCACTTACTAAGAACTTGCTAGAAGTCAAGGCATGTTTCATCTATCATTACAATAGTTCTACAAGATAGCTATTATTGCCATTTTACAGGGATGAGGAGACTGGTACAGAGAAGTTAAATAATTTGTCTAATATCATGCAGCCCAAACTGATAAAACTGGAATTCAAACCAGGACTGACTAACTCCAGAGACCACAGCACTTTTTTAGATCCATGAATTTGGACAAGCCACCACTCAATTACATGAAGGATGGGACAAAGCTATTCTCCACCTCTATCAATCCTATCAATAAATAAAAGAAGATTAACTGAAAATACAGCATGGGAGATTGAGGGTAGCCCTCAGGATACACTTCCTTGATAACCAAAAGTTCAATATATCCTGAGCGATTTTGTTCAACACTTTGCTCCAAGCCAAATTCCTAGAACACAGAAAGTATTCAGTATATATTTGTTGAATGGCTGGCTGGCTGAATAGATGAATGAATGAACATTGAATCTATCCACCATTGCCTTTCTTTAGATAACTCGTTGTGTGTATGTGTGTGTGTGTTTTCAATGAAGCAATTATTTTTGGATTGTAGTCCTCCTTTAATCTGCCCAGTTTCCTGGCTGCCCTCATAACCCCAAATGCTAAAAACTGCTCTTCTTCCAATTTGGTGGTGGGGCTCCCTTTCCTGCCTATTCAGGTTCCATTTTATTCAAGGTGTGGCTCAAAATCTTACCAAGAAGCCTTTGCTAACTATTAGGACCCATAGGAATCCCCTCTCCTGGGTATCCCACAGTTCCTTAACTTCACTGTTTCATAAAAGGGTATTAATGTTGAATCTCCAAATGGCCCACTTGAGGAAGGCCCATTCCTTCTTTTACCTAATTATGTTTTTCCAAACTCATCCACAAAACACCAGTTCTATGATGCTAATAATTTTCCACAAACAAGAACATTCTGTGATAGTATCTTCATCGTAGAAAAGTGTGTTACATGCAGTGACGTACTAGTCCCTTTGCTCCAGGCCACCTTGGAGACTTTAATATACTAATGGGCATTGAATTGTGTAACACTTGCCAACCACTCTGGTCACAGCAGGTGGAAGATACTCTGGCAAACACTGGTCGGTTTACAGGTTTTAGCTTTGCTGGCTGATGGAGGATTTTCTCAGCTGCCTAAAATGGTTCAGATAACCATCAGTCCAGAAACTAGGGAGATGGGCTTAGAGACCCTGCATTCTAGAAATTCTGCTTGTTTGTTTGTTTCCAGACTCTCCTTTGAGTGGCTCAGTGATCCAAAGAGGGTCCCATTTTGAAGTAAATGTATTTTTGTGGGGTTTGAACACCAGGTCAAGAAGTAAGCCATCAAAAGCTGCCTTATGGATTGATCACGACAATGAAGAAAGATGAGGAGGGAACAAAAGCAGAAGCTGGCGCTTTTTCAGCAAGACAAGACTTAGCTTCAGGGAGAGCAATAAAGATGAAATATTATCAAGTACGAGGTTGAGCAAAGTCAAGGCCCATAAAGCGGAGAGCCAAGTCAGGATCCCTGTTAATAGAGGCCTTACAGAGCATCAGGCTAAGCTAACGTGAAACTAAGGTCCAACACCACCAATTAATAAGTCACCTGACTCCCCATTCAATACATTTTCCAGGGTTAAAATATAATTCAACCTTGAAGAAATGATGTTCAGGCATTCCTCACTCTGACATACTTGTAATAAGCTCTGCTTCTTAGTTGTGAATTTACATGCCAGTATTTTATATTATTCCTTGATTCATACTGTGTCTCCTACAAGATTATATGCTCCATGAGAGCAAGGACCAGTGCCTGGCATGGTGCCTGGCAAACAAGGTGTTCAAGAAATATTTGCTAAACAGATAAAAAGATGGCTGGAACAATGAGTGAACATGCCACTGTGTGCAGTGGTTAGAATCTTCAGTGTCATCCTCCATGATTCTCTTCATGGAGGACACCTGATTCTCTATCAGGTGGACATTTCAGAAGAGCAGAATCTAAGTCAGTCTGCCCAAAGGGGCAGGCTTTTATTCAACCAACTGATGAATGAGTAGGTTACCTGGCTAAGGGTCTCATATTGACTGGCAAGCCACGTGGGCAGGGGGATGAAACACTTCCTGCTCACAAATGCTTACATCTGGCTGGGGAAAAGACACTGGCACCAAGAGAGACTAGGGTCTGAAAAAACAAGCAACTCTCTTCAGGAAGGACAGAAGCAAAATCAAAGACTATTTTTTTCCTCAATAATTAATTATAGATTCACCCACCATGATTTTTTTAAGCCCTCTTTAACCTGATTACATTTTTACTCTGATCCACTTCTTGGGATCATTAGCTCAATGAGTTTATTCCTTGGTGGCAAATAAAGGTGACTTTTCACCAGCTTTTAACCTACCTCCCTGAGACTTCAAGGTGAGGTAGAGGGGACTGGCAGGGGGTGGGGTGGGGGAGGTCCTCCTTTCTACACTTGGATTTGGTATCCGGCTCGTACTTCTCTTCCTCCCAGATGTGGTATTACGAAGCTCAATCACATTCCCTCTGCAGTTTTCCATTCTGTTTAGAAGCTGCAATGACAATAGTGTTTGTTCCGGTCTTCTTGGTCCTCCCAGCTCAGTCGACTTTTGGCCACTTCAAGTGGGCTCTGGCAGAAACCAGATTTCAAACAGGTGCAGCCCTACTGATTAGCATGATAATAGGTTGTAATGACTTAACAAGCCCATATATACCCAGAGGAACTTGGAGAGAAATATAATGTTTTGTCAAGTGTAGCTTTTATTTATGCAAAATACTGCAGGCCTGCCCTGGAGTTCTTTTAATCTAAGGGAAACCCCTGGAAGCTTCATCTGCACATGCCTCAATGAGCTCTGTGAGTTCAGGTGCTGGAAGTTAAAATTTCATTTCTTGTTGCTGCCAACCTCAAAGGGTTTCATATCTAAAGCCCTTCTGAGAATTTAAACTTGATTTTAAACTCTGCAAAGGAAGGACAAAGTGGGCCTTTTCCTTCTGCCTTCTTCACGGCACCTTGCATGGGTCCTGGGAATCTACGAGGTAGATAATTGCTACTTTTAAAACTTCAGCCTCAATGAGATGTTTCATCTTAGAAATTGCCACATGGGAAATAATATAGCATTCCCTCATAAAAACATCTTTATGGATCACACAGATTTTTATAAAGTACAATATCCTTTACTTCTTTTCCTCAGCTGCACAGAAAGATTCTTTAGAAATTCACTCAACTGGTTATACTCCTCAAAGGCAGGAATAATACCAACGCAACTTTTGTGTTTTTTTTTTGTTTTTTTTTTTTAATTTTTTTAAAGATTTTATTTATTATTTCCAGAGAGAGGGGGAAGGGAGAGAGACAGAGAGGGAGAGAGACATCAATGTATGGTTGCCTTTCGCCTGCCTCCAGCTACAGACCTGGCTGGAGACCTGGCTTGCAACCTGGTTATGTTGCCCTGGCTGGGAATCGAACCAGCGACCTTTGGGTTCGCAGGCCGGCACCTTATCCACTGAGCCACCAGCCAGGGCTGCAACTTTTGTTTTTACCAAGCCCCCAACATCTACTGTAGTAGGTGCCAGAGAATGCATAGTTGTTTAATGAAAGTCATTCAGTCAACAGTGTGGCCAGGGCCTGTTTTTGGTGCCAAGAATACTGCCATGAACAAAAACTTCTGTCATTTGCAGAACCTCTGTTCTGGTGTTAGAAATGGATAATAAATAAATAAGAAAAATATATAAAAGCTAAAGATCAAAATAAAGCAGGCAAGGACCATATAAAATGTCAAGGGAAGGGTAAAATTTTAGAAAGGACTGCCAGAAAAAGGCCTTATTGAGAAAGTAATACTCGGTAAGACTTAAGCTATGAGGGTATATGAGGAAGGAACATTCTAGAAAGATGGAGTGGCAAGTGCAAAGACTCAGGCAGGAACATGGTGAATATTTTTAAGGGGTGTCAACTGGGTCAATATGGGTGGGAGAGGAGTGAACAACACAAAGAGTAATTGCTGATGGGTCAGAGAGTTCGCAACAGGACACCTGACTGAGTTAGCCTTGCAAACTATGATAAGGACCTGGATTTTCATGCTGCAGGATTTGTGAGCGGAAT
Source organism: Noctilio leporinus (assembly GCA_004026585.1). Taxonomy (NCBI): domain Eukaryota; kingdom Metazoa; phylum Chordata; class Mammalia; order Chiroptera; family Noctilionidae; genus Noctilio; species Noctilio leporinus. The sequence continues at coordinate 278,434 of PVIW01000732.1, forward strand.
GACATGACCTGATTAAATGGGGGAACCAGTTAGGAGGCTGTTGAAATAATCCAGGTGTGAGATGATAGGGACTTGTGCCAGGATGGTGTCAGGAAGATGATCAGATCTGGGACACATTTTGAAAATAGAGACAACAGATGTTGCTGATGGACTGGCATGGAACATGGCTTCTCCCGGTTTCTAGCCTGGGCCACTGGAAGGAGAGGGTTGCTATCTCTTGAGATGGGGAAGACTATGGAGGCTTAGAGCAGGGAGGGGAGAATCAGGCATACAGTTTTAGATGTAATTATGTTTGAGATGCCCTGTACAAATCAAATGGCACTGCCAAGAAAGCAGTGACATACGTGAGTTTAGAAGTTCAAGGACAGGTATGGGCTGGAATTAGGAATTTAGAGTCAACAGCATTGAAACTAGATGAAATGAATACAGTAAAACCAAAACAGCAGCTCCCAAATACCCCTATTACTAATTATCGAATGCTTCAATAAATAATCAACCTTTGATTACAGTGGCCATGATTCCTAGACTTCCCAAAACAATCTCATTTCAAGTAATTATAATGTTTTCAAAAAGGCAATTTGTGCCCTGGCTGGTAGCACAGTGGTTAAGGCGCCGGCCTGCGAACCCAAAAGTCGCAGGTTCGATTCCCCAGCCAAGGCACATAACCAGGTTGCAAACCAGGTCTCCAGTCAGGTCTGTGGCTGGAGGCAGGTGAATGGCAACCATACATTGATGCCTCTCTCCCTCTCTGCCTCTCTCCCTTCCCCTCTTTCTAAAAAATATTTAAAAAAAAGAAAAAGAAAAAAAAAAGAAAATTTAAAAAAAAAAAAGGCAATTTGTTAACTGTAACTAAATTAAGTTTATTTGTAGACTACAAGAGACTTTTCTGATAAATACATTCATAAATCAAGGAGAAAAATTTCTTTCACTGGATCTATGTTCTAATTGAGGATTCTAAAACTATGAATACACCCATATAACTCTTTGAATATTAAGAATATTGTTATTCAATTCCCCAGCCAGGGCACATAACCAGGTTGCAAGCCAGGTCTCAGCCAGATCCGTGGCTGGAGGCAGGTGAAAGGCAACCATACGTTGACAAAAAAAAGAATATTGTTAAAATGCACTGTAGCCTGGCCCTTTGCTAAGAGCTTTACAGGGATTTTTTTTTTATTTCTCACAACAGCACTAAGAACTATTATATTCCCACATTACAGATGAAAAAGTTGGTTTTTAATAGATTAAAGAAACAGGTTAAGTCACGTGCCTAAAGGCACATAATAGTGAGTAGAAGAGGCATCCTGCGGCTAGAACTCAGAGCTCAGGGACAGGGGCCCTCTGAGGATCTAGGGAAGGAGGGCCTAAAATATTCTCTACATTGGCTGCTGATTATAAACACATAACAGAAGCAGGACAGACAGACAAGACCTGACTGCCCATGAGGCCCAAAGCCACGCAGCTATCTGTGATAGCATTGGGGCAAGAACTAACCCTTAGGGGAGTTGTTAAACAACCAATATGTACCAAAGGGAACCATGTCGAATTAGAAGGTTAGTATCAGAGGAGTCAGTAGGGAACAGAGAGCCATGGAATCTCAGCTGCTGGGGGACAAATTTGGCTTTAGGTGCATGAAAAGGGCACCTGGACCATTCCCAGTCCTTCCACACCGCCTTTCCAGACCCGAGTCTATTCAAAGATGACAGAGACTTTCATAGATCCTCTAATACTTCCCTACAAGAGTCCTGAAGCTAAACACCTTTGGGCAGTGTCCCTCAAGGTGTGCTCGGGCCACTTAGCAGGGGCCTGCTTAACCACAAGTGTCCTCCGACTTCGCTCAGGGTATCAGCTTCTAAGCCGTGAGGAGGTTTCCTGGGCTTCTGCATTGTGAGAACTCCCCAAGGGGAATGGGCCCCAGAGCCTAACTTTTCCAAAGAGGGTGTAGGCCTCTCTCCCAGGGTCAGCAGGGTAGGATAGTTTTTAAGAAGGTCTGTCAATGGGGTGTACTGGCCATACGAAACAGAAACTTTCGTGTCTCATTCCTACCGATGAGACAGATTTTGGAGACTATCTAAGGTTGGCTTCTTGAGGTTCTATAGAATAATCAGCTCAGTAAAGAATCTTCTCTAGGAGACGTCCAGCCAAGATGGAGACATAGGTAGACACGCTGCGTCTCCTTGCAACCAAGAAGGAATTTACATCTATCTCAAAACTAAATAAAAGCATCGCAGAAATGTCAGGAAATCAAATTACATAAAAGCGCAACAAACAAAGAAATAAAGAAACACTGAGCCAGACAGGTTGGAAGGGTGGAGCCTGGGAGGAGAGCCACAGCGGGAGCGATGGAGCTGAAGCTGCGAGGTCATACATGTAAACCTGGGAAGCGATTCCTGCCCCAGACCAGACAGTGCAGCCCAGGGTTCCAGCGCCGGGAAGCATAGTGCCACCAGGGGCAACAGGGACATGGGGGCTGAAGCCATGGGGAAAAGCTCAGTCATACATTTAAACCTGGGAAGCAATCCTGGCCACAGACCAGACCATGCAGCCCACAGTTCCAGCGCCGGGAAAAGAGAGCCACATTGCTTCTGACTGTGAAAATCAGTGGGGGTTGGGATGGAGAAAGAAACTTCTGGTATAACAGGCAAGTGGTATTGCTCCCTCTCAGACCCCTCCCCTACATACAGCACCACAATGTGGTGATACAGGTCACTCCACACAGATGAATACCTAAGGCTCCGCCCCTTACAACATAGCCAGTGGGGCAGATCTACCTAAAACACAGAGGCAAACACAGAAAGCTGTCAAGCTGAGGACTTCGAAGCATGGCTCAAAAGAGGGAGCAGATCAAGGTTCCAGTGGGAGAACTAAGTGACCAGAAGATAGCCAAACTAACAGAGTTCAAAACACTGGTGATTAAGATGCTCACACATCTGACAGGTACAGTAAACACATAAGGGAGGAAGTGAAGGCTAGGCTATGTGAAACAGGAAAATCCACATGAAACCAATGGTGAAGGGAAGGAAACCAGGGTTCAAATCAATGATTTGGAACATAAGGAAGAAATAAATGATCAACCAGTACCGAATGAAAAAACAAGAATCAAAAAATCCAGGAGAGGCATAGGAACCTCTGGGACAAGTTTAAACACACCAATATCCAAATCACAGGAATGCCAAAAGGAGAAGAAGAAAAGCAAGGAATTGAAAGCTTATGTGAAAAAAATAATGAACAAAAATGTCCCTAATTTGGCAAAGGAAATAAACATACAAGTCCAGGTAGTACAGAGAGTCCCAAACAAGCTAGACCCAAGGAGGATAACACCAAGACACATCATAATTAAGATGCCAAAGGTTAAAGATAAAGAGAGAATCTTAAAAGCAGCAAGAGAAAAGAAGAGAGTTACCTACAAAGGGGGTTTCCATAAGACTCTCAGTTGATTTCTCAAAAGACATTTTGCAGGCAAGAGGGGACTAACAAGAAGTATTCAAAGTGATGAAATGCAAGGACCTACAACCAAGATGACTCTATCCAGCAAAGCTATCATTCAGAATGGAAGGACAGATAAAATGCTTCCTAGACAAGGTAAAGCTAAAGGAGTTCATCATCACCAAGCCATTATTACATGAAATGTTAAAGGGACTTATTTAGGAAAAAGATCAAAACTATGAACACTAAAATGACAACAAAAATAAAATAAAATAAAATGACAAACTCACAACTATCAACAACAGATTCTAAAAAAATAAAAATAAAAGCAAACTAAGCAGACAACCAGAGAGGGAACAGAATCATAGATATGGGGAACATTTTGGAGGGGTGTCAGCTGGGAGAGGGAAGGAGGAGAAATGGGGAAATGGTGCAGGGATTAAGAAGCAAAACTGGTAGGTACAAAATAGACAGGAGGATGTTACGAATAATACAGGAAAGGGTAAAGCCAAAGACCTTACATACATGACCCATGAACATGAACTAACAGGGGTGGTATTACTAGAGGGAGGCGGGGTGCTGGGCAGAGGGGAGCAAGGGAAAAAGAAATTGGGACAACTGTAACAGCATAATCAATAAAAAATTAAACCAAAAAATATTTTCTGGGGCCATCCTCATGGGAGGTTTAGAGGACATAGTAATAAGTGTAGCAGTTAAACACTCACTGAGCCTTTACTAAGGGTTAGGCATTGGCCTGTACACTTTATAGGTATTGATTCCTCTCACCCATATCAACCCCCTTTTATGAGAGCTAAGTACTTTTACTACCATCCACTTTTTTTACATTCACTTTTTTTTTTTAACTAGTTCATCTTTTTTCCCCATTACCATTTATCCCCCATATTCTCTTACACTTCCATCTACCATCCTCCCCACTGCAATCACCACACTGTGATCCATGTCCATGAATTTTTTTTTTTTTGCTCCATCCCTCCACCCTCTTTCCTTACCCCCAAAGCTGTCAACCTGCTCTCTATCTATGAGTCTGTCTCTATTTTACTTGTTAGTTCCATTTGTTCATTAGATTCCACATATGAGTGAAACTGTATGGTCCTTGTCTTTCTCTGACAGGCTTATTTAACTAAGCATAATGTTCTCCAGGCCTATTCATGCTGTTGCAAAGGGTAACATTTCATCCTTTTTATGGCCGAGTAGTATTCCATTGTGTACATGTCCCATAGCTGTTTTATCTACTCATTTACTGATGCATACTTGGGCTGCATCCAGATCTTGGCCATGATAAATAATGCTGCAACTATCACCCACTTTTTATAGAGGAAAAAAACAAAAACAAAAGCACAGGTTGAACAGTTTACTCAAAGTCATAAAGTGATTGGTGGGATTCAAACCTAAATATCCTGGCTCCAGAGCTCCGCCTTATGCATTCTGCTGAACTACCTCTTAAAAAGATGACTTTGTCATTATCACTGTACTATAAACACTGGGGCACTCTTCTGCAGGCTGAAACAAGGGAGTGACCTAAACCAAAGATGTCTTCAGCAGGGGTGGCGCAAGGGGGTAAGGAGATAGGGAACTGAGTGTGGTGTATAGACTCCTAGTATATAGACTACTAAAACCACAGAGCAAACTCCTGAGTGTGAAGGGGACCGGCCAGCTGTCACCTGCATACTCCATCTACCCTCTCTGCCATTGACTATGCTCCCCCACCATCTGTCCTAAATGCACAGGCAGCTGCATCCAGCCTCTGGTCCTAACAGGAATCCCCATAGTTCTAGCTTACACAAGTATGCTTATAAGTCTTACTTTAAGGCAAAAGTCTACTAGGAAATTTCAGAACATCTCTGTACAAAATCTTGATACATTACCAGGAGCTATTCTGGCCCAGTGTTTTTCAAAGAATGGTCTGGGCCAAACCTTGAGGACAGCATGTTAAAAATGGGCTGTCCTCCTAAACCACAGAATGAACAGCTTTGCAGGGGGGGGGGGGGCAGGAGAATCTATCTTTTTCACACCAAAGGGTAGTGATTCTGACACACACTGAAGCCTGAGTAGTATTATTATCCTATTCTTGGAAAACCAAAGTATAGCAACAGTGTTAAAGGGGATTCTGCTTGGAGCACAAACGTAAGGAGAGGAGATGGGGTAGGGACTCAGGTGGCAGGAGGGAGGCAAAGGGAAGGGGCATCGGTGGAATGGAACGGCACTGTGTCCTTTGGGATTCCGTAAAGGTTTGCCTGCTTCCCAAAGTGTGAGACACAAATTGTCCAGGGCTGCTCTAGGTGTGGTGTGTTGGATGGAGCTCCCCTACAAGCCCTGTAACCATGGTTTCGGGCAGACTACCTCGCAGCTGTGAGCATAAAGAGAAGAGGCTTTTTCTGATTTTCCCTAAAACTCTACCTCCTTGAAAAAATATGTAAGGTGATCTGCCAAGATGATTCATATGCAATCTCTGATCCTAGAACAATCATGAAGTTATTCGTTCTCAATAATTAGAAGGTGATTTCTCTATATCCCTCCATGAGAAGCAGATACCTACCTACCTGTCTTTTTGGTGTAAATCAAAGAATCATGAAAACATACACACCCAGAATCATACCTGCTTTAGGTGGAAACAGGTAACAAGTCTAAAAATATAGAAATTCATTTCCTCATTTAACATCATCCCTCCAAGAACAGCTTAAAAACAAGGTTGCTTTTCCCTGCTTTTCCGGGTGCCAAGATAGAATGCATTTGGCATATAGCACATGGACAAGGCCTGTTTCCTAATAATTTTGACAATGTAACCAATTAACTCAATCTCAGACCTAGAAATGGTATCTCACTACACAGTATCTTGAAAATCAAAACAGGAAAATGATGTAAGTAGGTTTCAAAGAACTGATTTCCAATTACCCACAAACAACCATTTTTGAAACACAGCTTTCATTCTGGATGGGCACTGCATTGAGCAAAGCAAGCAGGTGGGATGTTTCTTGGGCCCTGGAGGGGACATCCTAGAGAACACATTTTTCTCTCTGTATGTCAGAAGATGAGCTAACCACCATGCAACAAAATAGAAATGCACTAGCTTCCTCCCAGAAGGGGAAAATAAAGTAGCTTCTCACTTGGCTACAGAGGACAAAGCCAGGACATGCAAGAAGCCTTCGATCTAGGACCCCCGCGCCCCTCCAAGGACAGAGGAATCCACCCACACACAATCACACAAAGCCAGCCCACCATGCGCCTGTGGAAGGCGCCGGGTTCTCGCCAACCTTCAAGCACTGGAGGCTCAGGGCTCTCCCAGCTTGCAAGCTCCCTGTAGCACCAGCTGGGCTGGAGAGGGCAGAAAGCCAGACTCTTTCCAAGTCTCAGTCTTCCTTACCCCCAGGGCTACCTCTCCCCAACCACCAAGTAGAGTGTGCTCGTGCTTCTCCAAGGTAACTAAGACTGAGGTACGCATAGACGCACACACACACTCCAGATGACAGTCAAGTCCCCACACTCCACTACCAATGCCAAGGCCGTGAGGCTCTCACCACCACCCAACCCTGGACCCCACAGCTGGGCTCCTGGACTGGAAGGCCCCCGACTCACCCAGTCCTCGAAGTGGCGGCTCCCGTTCTGCAGTAGCTCCTCAAACTGGATGGTGCAGTTGGCCACGAAGTCGTCGTAGCCGATGGGGGCATCGTGGAAGACGGCCAACTCGATCTTGCGCCCGTTGCACACATCGGTGACGAACTCGTCGTGCCAGGCCGGGCTGTTAGTCTTCTGCTTGGTGGCTGTTTGGCCGATCCGCGAATCGTCCACGTTGAGGGCAATGTAGGGGTCCAGAAGGAAAGTCTGTGGCCGGAGTCCCACTGCATGGCGCAGCGACCAAGCTGTGGGCTTCAAGCTCACTGCCTCGCAGATTTTGATCTTAAGAAGGCCATTGAACACTACCATGGTCGGGGCAGGGAATGGGGGCCCGGGTCACTCCGTCCGCCCTGAGGGCAGGATGAAGAACCGACGCCCCGGTGCTCCGAGCCACGGGGACTCCTGAGTCCCCTCTCGCCCCACCCCACACTCTGCCTACACCTTGTAGCGTTGCGCCCTGGCGCGGGCGACTCTCAGCGAGCGCATGTATTTCCTCGCTGGGTTTCTAACGGAAAACAGGGAGGGGGGGAGAGCTGGGGGACGTTAGTGTTTGGAGCAAGTCTCTCCCCCCCTACCACCAGCAGCACCTCCAGAAGAATCGGGGAGCTGTCGGCTCCGCTACCAGCCACTGGGACTGTCTCGCCGCCTCGCAGTCTCTCCCGGTCCGGGCTGCGTGAAGCCGACGCCGCGCCCGGCGCTTACCTACCTTTCCGAAACATAATCCCCGGGAAATTTTGATTCCAGGAGGGCGAGGGGGCGGTGGGGCGGGGACGAGAACCCGGGGCGCAGATTTCAACCCGGATCCTCTTCGCACACCCAGCTCCCGCCTCTGACCGCGCGGGGCGGGGGATGGACCGAGGGATGTTCAGTCTATCCGGAGGGATGCATGTCGAGAGGAAATGGTCCGCCTCGGAGCCAATTTTTTAAGAATCCACAAGCCCCACAGCTAGCCTGGCCGCCGCCTCTTGGGCGAAACAGCGCCGCGCCACAGTCGGCAGTCGGGAGGCGCCAGGAGCCCGGAATCTCACATCCGCGCGGGCTCTGTGGCTGCTTCTCGGGCTCGGGGCGCAGGCCGGCACCGGGCGGTGCGCAGCTTGGCGGCGGGGCCAGGACTGTGACTCGGCGCGGCCCCACCTCCTGGGCGCCGGCGCCCGCCCGCCTGCCGCGCTCCCCGCGTCCCTGCTCTCAGCCGCAGCTCGCTTGCCACCCGCCGGCTCTCCCCCTAAGTCCCTTCTCGCTCCGTCGGTGTGCGAGCAAGTCTCCCTCCCTCTAATGCAGGAAATGCGCAAAAGACGTCAGAGAGAGACAGAGACAGAGACGAGAGTGTGTGCTTGTGTGTGAGTGTGTGTGTGTGTATGTGGGTGCGCGCGCGCGTGTGTGAGTGTGTGTGTGTGGGCGCGCTCCCGCGCGCGCGCTCCAGTGTTTAGGGAAATAGAAAGTTTTGCCGGTTGGGGGAGCAATTTGCGAAAAGTGAGCTGAGGAGAAGACAACGAAAAGCCGGAGAACCTGCCTGGATCCGGTCGGCAGGCAGGCAGAGACCAGGGACCCGGGAGAGTGGCGGCGGTGGGGCCGGAGGTGTGGGTGCAGCGTAGTGCGGATGCCTCGTCTTTGGTCTCCCCCCGAGACGAGCGGGCCGTGCATCTCCTCGGGGCTCTGCTGCCAACACTTCAGAACCGCGGGTGGGGGAGAGTGGCGGGGATAGCACCAAGGAAAAAGCGTCGGAACTCCTCCACCCCCACACTCCCTGGGGCCGTGGCAGGAGAGGGCAGCCCGCAGAGTAGCGGCTGATCTGCCCGGTCATTCTGTCCGGAGACGCTGGGCTCGACTGGGAGAGGGGTGGGGGTGGGTGGACAGGGAGGGCTCCGTGTGTTTTTATGCATTTATTTTCTCTCCCCTTTCTTTGGGGCCGTCTCCCCTTTGGGATCTGTCCTGAAGTTTTCAGGCTGCAAGAACTTGTTGACAAGTGAAAGCTTAGTAGAACCCCGGCTCGATTTGTGTGTTTATTTTCTGCAAAGCGACTTCATGTTTACTCTGGATCTTGTCTGCCCTTTTGGGAGAGATGGCTGTGATTAGCGCGCCAACAGAGGCGGTCGGAGCTGCTGGAAAATGGGGCGCACTCTGCGCGGGGGCCAGAGACTGCGGGGGTGGGGGGACTCGTTTCCTCCATAACCTTTAAACTCTTGCTGGAAGCGGCCTAGGCGGCTGGTCACGTGAGGCGAGCCCAGGGCTGCTGGGGAAGAATTTCCTCCGCCGGGAGTCGGGACGAAGAAGGCGGCCCCGCGAGGGACTGCCCGTGTGGGTCGCAGACCTGGGAGGGCGGGGCCGAGATCGCAGAGGCCGGGCGCGGCCCTGGCTGCAGTATTCCGACGAGAGGGCTGGGAGGGGGTCATCTCCGCAGCCGCCAGCCGGGAAGGACGAGGGCGGGGACAAGGGCGGGGGACTGCAAAAGGAAAAAGAAAACCTCGGCTCTCGCCCTTGTGCCTAGTCAAGTCGTGGGGTTTGTAGGAATCGTCGTAAACTGGGTGTTTATCTGGCAGGATTGCATAGACCAAGACTTAAAACCCACGTCTCGATCATGTTTTCTCAGCGGAAAAGAGTGATCGGTACCTGTGGGTTAAGAAAGTTAAAGCCGAGAAAGGAGGCAGTCCCCTGGGACGATAGGATACCGAGTGCAGCACACAGGTCGCAAAAGTAACCAGAAAAGTCCCAAAGTGATTGTGGTAGTTCCTCTGTCTCCGAAGACCTGCAGTTGCTGTCCCCCAGGATCTTAAAAGTCATTTCTGGAAGCCTACCTGGTGGATGGAGGCACCAGGGCAGAGGGAGTGGTGCTGAAATACAGACTTGGGGACAAACGATACTGTACACACATGAGATATGCCTTGCTTGGCCACTTCCACCAGCTGGAGATTATATTGGAAAATCTTCCATTTTGACAAAGCACAAACGGGATATGTCGATGCTGTTTAATTTTTATCTCTTGAATATCAGAATTTTTCCTCTTTGCTTCTTACTTCCACCATTCTAGTTTTTCTTAAACAGTTTTCCCCCTTCAAGGGGCATGTGACTGAAGACACCTGGCAAAAAGGGCTTGATCTTCAGAAAATGTGTTTGGGAAGCAGAGACAGTGCGAGGATGAGAAGAGCGAGATACTTGACCGGCAAAATGTAAAGGGTACCAATAAACTCTAATCAAAATAAAAATAATGCAATATTTTAAAATGAAAACTTACGTAAAAATTTAGCATGCACATATCCAAAACTTAAATCATTTAAAACATTGCATTAAAATATTACTTACCTTACTGAGATTATTGGCACACCTGAAAATTTGTACTCAAGATGAATGCTTCATTTGCCACCCTCTAGCCCTGGCTCTGCTGGGGAGTCTAGAAAGGCAAGGATTTCATGAAGTTGGAGATCCTTGAGTAAATAGTGCTTCATACCTTTTCTTTCTCTGAGTGAGTTCTATCTTGCCATGCAAACAGAGGGACTGAAAAACATTGGCCAAAATCCTTCCTCTCCAGTATGTTAAACAAGAAATACAGTAAGTGCAGACTTGTAGACATGTTGAACTTAAACTTTTTGCATGGTATCATCTCCCACCTAGTCCTAGGCAAGACCACCAACTATACCAAATGGGGTCTGTTGCCATCTCTGTGAGTTGACACTCTTAAAAGCACTGGTTTTATTCTTCCTTTTGACCTAAGTAAGGTTGTAGGATAGGAAGGCAGCAGCTGCCTCTTAGCCCTGTTTGTTATGTATGTGAATAATCACACTTCAATTTGCAGGTGCAACCAATACCAGTGTGTGACCTCTCCTTTCAATTATAATTCTTTCTGCCGTGGGGGGTGCAGGGGTGGTGTAACCAAAAGACTTGGCCAAACTGCCTGTTGTGTATTGTATGAATAGTTACATAAAAAGAAAGAAAGCTGACAGCCTACATGCAAACGTTGCTAATTTCCTGCTCTTATTACATCCTTATTTCTAAATAAATCTCTCACCTCCCTACTCTCAAACTTGGCAGAATGAGAATATGTATTCTCCAGGGACACCATGAGATGCCTAGTTTGAGGAAAACCCTTAAATTTACCTGGGAAGGAAGGTCTAAAATAAGTCTCTGCTCCAGATTTCATGTGAAAAGTAAAAGAAACACTTGCAGGAAGGAAGATTTCAAATGGAAAATTCCAATCAATAATTATTATTTACTTCATCCTTCTCTTGTCCCCTGTATATATAAGAAGAAACAAAAGAAAAAAAAAAACACCCTGAAATTATTTATTTAAAAATTGTGTATTTATTCTTACATGTTTAAACTTCAGTCACCTTCAAAGTACTCTCCATTTGATGCAACATACCTATCGAAAACCTTCTTTTTCCACTGCGCGAAACAATTTTTGAACTTGTTGATTTTGCTACCATTTAGTGCTTCTGCGATTTTTTGTTTCACCGTTTCCACATTGGCAAAAGGTTACCCTTTGAGGAAACAAAAACAAAATGTCACTTGGGGCCAAGATTGGGTGACTAGGGAGTGTGGGGTGAGGGGGTGTTGTTTTGACCAAAAACTGCTGATCACTCGCATGATGTGAGCCAGTGCACTCTTCAATCACTCATGATGAGATGGGCAAATGCATTGAGTCTTCAAAAAATTCACCAAATCTGAATGTAGCCTCTCACAACAACACCGGTTGGTCCATTGACACAGGTGGATTCTTAGAACACTCTCCTAGCAGGGGAAACCTGTACTACAAGGGGCCCAACCTCCAGAAGATAATTCTGGTTTTTTGGTGGTGCTCCTTCATAGATTTAAAAGACAGAACATCCATTGCTATAGACATTGAGTAAAACACCCTTTGGGTTCCAGCTATTGTTTAGTCATCTTTGAGAGAGGGAAGAGGAAAGAAAGAAAATTATCTAAGAATTTTAAAAAGATGATCAAGATGGTGCTCCTCTCATTTTAAAATTAAGGCTCATAGTAAAAAGGACTGAAAGGGCAAGAGTCTCATGCCCTGAACCTTGTGGCTCGTTGGTTGGGTGTCACCCGGCAAAGCAAAAAGTTGCTGGTTCAGTTCTGGGTCAGGCCACATTCCTGGGTTGTGGGCCAGGTCCCTGGCTGGGGGTGTGTGAGAGGCAACTAATGTTTTTCTCCTTCTCTTTCTCCCTCCCCTCCCCTCTCTCTAAATGTAAATAAATAAAATCTTTAAAAATAATGAAACCATCTGTGGATATTGTTTATCTAGATCAGCTAAAGGAAGCAGGGAGGGGTGCCAGAACCGTAGACTGGCATGTTAGTATTCAGGTCCTTGTTGCTGTGCACGTTGTTGCCATTTATAGAATGTTGATGGCTTCTGCAAAGATCTGCCTGGTCAGAGACTGTCATACATTCCATTCGTGCTCCATGGAACAGAAGTCAGCCACCTGGGCCATAGGATGGAAGGTATAGCAGCACAAGGAAACAGAAACCTCCCAGAATTTTGCAGGTGTGGCCCTGCTCCAGCTTAACACCCACCTGCGTCCCAGCCCCACCTCAAACCCCGCCCCAGCCCCACCCTCTTGTTCCTGGCTCATGCCTGGCCTGCCAGGTCTTCTTATTTTTGGCTCCATCTCTTCCCTGAACTCTGTTGCAATTACTCAGAAACCAAGCCTCGCTTACATCTGCAAGGAAGTGAAGGGATCGAACACAACACTATAGAGCTTAAAGGATGAATGAGGGCAGCAGGTGACCTGATGCCCTTTCTTCCCTAGTTCTCTTGACCCTGAGCCCCACTCTTTCAATCAGCATATAGAAAATAACATCACGTACTGCATCTTCAGTTCTGATGTTGGATGTTAAGCTGCATCTTGGGACTTCAAAGGACATAAGTCAATCCATAGGTCTTTACTAAGTGCCTGCAATGTCCATGACACTTGGGCTGTTGCTTTAGGGAGCACAGATAGATCTAGGATTCTCACTCCAGTGGGAGAGATAGAGCAATTCAGTCATTCATTTTGCAGTTGCTATGGAGTACCCTGTCATTTGCAACCCTGGGGAAACAAAGATGATGACACACAATAACCATTTATTAGCCAGATGGGCCAGGACATGTGCCTTGATAACAGTCCCCAAATCCGATGGTCTCAAAGTAACAAAGATTATTCTCAAGCTTGCTGTAAGCCCACAGCAGATTGGCCTGGAGCCCTGTTGCACACAGCATCATTGTCACTCCTGCGTCCAAGCCAACAGAAAAGTCATATCTGGAACATGGCTGGTCACAGGCAGAGAGGCAAAGAACCTCCTGAGGGTCTTAGGTAATTAAATAGTCCACTGGAAGTGCTTCTGTTCATTAGTTGTTAGCTAGAACCAGTCACATGGCCTGCCTCCCAGAACTGCAGGGGGCTGGGAAGTCTTCCCATCCGAAGGGGTGAGAAGCCTGGAATATTTGGTGAGTATTACTGAAGACTGTCATAAACCCTATCCTCAAACATCTAGTACAGAAAGCTAACTCAAGGTAGCACAGGGTAAATGACAGATGAATGTCACCATCAGAAAGCGCTATAATAATGTAGGGATCGCAGAGATCATAATGAATGGCCTAGGTCACTGCATACTGAAGACTTCAGGTGACATAAAGAATCCTGCCTATTATCAGAACTAGCAGCCATCTAAGCTCCTTTTCCACCTCCCTCAGTATGTCCAACCTCACAGGTCCTTCAAGCCACTTCAGAGCCAAGTCAGCGCTAAAGAGGCAGTTGGACACAATAGAACTAAAATAATCTGCAGGATTTAAGCAATCCCCTGGTCTATGCTCTTTATAATGATTAAACTCCTCTATTTAAAAAACTGAGACCTAAAGAAGTTAACAGACTTGCCACTTCCCCCCCAAAAAAATTTAAATAACCAAAATACTATTTAGAGATCTAAAAGCAACTCTTACTTCCTAGTTTAATTTTACTGATTTTTCTATATTGTCATGCTGGTAACAATGCAATGCCATTGCATAGTAATAATTCCAAGCACATTTTAATTCTTTGGAAATAAAATTTTTGACAATCCAAGGTCCAGATTTGTTTTAATTTGTTGGTTTCTAATTTAAGTGGCCTTAGTGCACTACAATATTATAGATTTATAATAATTCTCAGGGACTATAATATTGAATAATAGTTCTTCCTTCCTGAGATTGTTTTGGTCATCTGGGTCTTTAAAACAAAAGGAACTTGTCATTTCACAATTTCTCCATATCTTTTTTCCTAACATCCATTAGTTACATTTTCAGCATATGGTTTCATGATACCTGTGCCAAGTACAACAGCTGTTTCTTGCTTCACTCTCCCTGTGGATATTTTATCAATGAGCAAATGACAACTCTGACTGTTCAGATTAGGTCTCTCATACATTCTGGACATTTGGTTCATCCACTGCTAATTTACCTTTCAGGATCAAGGAACTGGGACTTCAGGGCAGGGAATAATGTCTTTGTTATGCAAAACAATCATGTAGCTACAACCAATATAAAACAGCACTGGTTAAAATCACAGGTGCTGCTGCAACTGGTGTGTGATGCAGGGTGGCAAACCTCTCCTGAGTCCCAACCCCTCCATGGGCCTGGTCCTCACTCCTCCCTGAACTCTCCTTCCCTCTCCTCTAAATTCTCCTCACAGCCCTTACCTCTGCGCTGCAATCTACTTACTTGGTGCCTTGTCTTACTTCTGCCACGTCTTTGAAAGATCTTGAAGTTTGGAGACACAGTACAACTCATCTCAATACTTAATTCTGCAGTCGCTTGGGCATTGTAGATACAACTTTGTGCTCTCTAATTATTTGCCGCAAGGATGTTACTTTGAAATAAGGGTGCCAGAAATCTTGTTAGTTTTGCTCTTCCTTGTCCAAATGAACTTCTTGACGATGGTGGGCTCACTGCACTCCAACGCGAGCGGTGCTGTAGTGATAAGTCACTCAGGGGCTTGTGCAGTGGCCGGACTGCACCTTGGAGCTCACAACCCCTGAGCCTGGCTCCGCGAGCCAACAGCGCCCTCTGGCGGGTGTGAGGGCTCCTAGCACGGTTCATCCTTCGGCCTTGAGCCCCTGTTCATCCTTTGTCCCCAGCAAGGCTCTGATTCCAAAGCTCCAGGATTACTTAAATAAATCAAGGGGCGCACTACAAGGCAGGGGGCCTTTGGCTTTACTCCATGTTCATTGTGAGTGGGAGTAAATGCAATCAGACAAACGCATACCTGATGTATGAAAAAAAAAATGTGTTGTCATGTTTGTTTGTTTTTTAAACAAGGAGGCTTCTCATAGTGAAGAATTCTGTTCCTGTCACTGCATTAGAGTAACAGGCCATCTATTTGCCAGATAGATCCATGCTGGGGTCAGGAAAAACAGAGATGAATAAGATGCAGTCCAGGTGTTCAAGAAGCTAGAACTGGAAGGTAAAGGCATGTTAGGGGCCTGCCTCCACACAGACCAGACACTGACCCTGCATTTTTCTTGATTTAGACTGTGGGCCAGTTCCTGAAGTTAATGTAGGGTTGTGAGGAATGGCCAAGAAACCTCCAGAATGGAAAGTATTGGAAGTGGAAGAGATTGGGACTCCCTTGTAGTTACTCCTCTCGTTCCAGCAGATAACTTGGCTGCCTTTTCTGGAAGAAAAAAAAAAAGATGCCAGCCCTGGCTGGTGGCACAGTGGATAAGTTGCTGGCCTGCAAACCCAAAGGTTGCTGGTTCGATTCCCAGCCAGGGCACATAACCAGGTTGCAAGCCAGGTCTCCAGCCATATCTGTAGCTGGAGGCAGGTGAAAGGCAACCATACATTGGGGGGAAAAAAAAAAGATGCCAACGGCTGGAGGGGTCACCCCACTTTTTGCCACCAAACCCGACAAATGCTAAGGAAATGAGAATAAACATCATTCTTCCATTAATTCCACCTGGACTGCAGTGCTTGCTACTTCAGCACACAGCAGTATGGGTAGAATCTACCTTGGAAACTCAGGAGTTTAGTTCTAGGATCTTGGTCAAATTACCTGCCTCTCAACAGGCCCTGACTTATTTTAATATAGCAAGGAATTTATAACAAATAACAACTGCCTTATAGGATAACGGTAAGTATTTCAGGCAGGTATGGTACCTGACACGTAGTAGTTCTCAGGAAATCCCTTTATATGCTGTACTCAATCCCAAAGGAACATTCCTTTGTTAATCCATTCCATCTCTAGCACTGATAGCTCCCCCAAGGTAGCTTGGATAGCAGGGTTTTCATGTGAAGGGTTCAGGAACACAGAGGAATTTGCCCTGGGCCCAGAACCCCACTAAGAATGGCCCTGAGACCCAGTATGGGGTATCGCCCTAAACACAGCACCTTCATACAATGAGAGAGAGAACTGCAGGAAAATTTCAAGTAACCTGAATAGAATATAAACAATAAAGGAACAAGTAATATGACTAACCAGCTTCCCCTTGCAGCCATGGTTAAGTTTTCTAGCCATTTAACCCACTGGAACCCTAATTTTATGTGCACCCATTCTCCTCAGTGGTTGTAAAGCAGTTATTATTTATCTCTGTCTCAGAGAAGAAATTGAGATAGAAAGGGCACAGAGCAACTTGCCCAGTGTTCCATGGTTAGCACCCCAGACACGACCTCCTGTCTCCTGTCCTTCAGCACCAGATGGACATACACACTGCTCCATTAGTTCAAGTTCCTACCCTGAGGCCCTCGTCTCATGGGAACCAGTGTCTCAGGAGACCGGAACAGTGCAACAAGTGACCTTACAAGAACAGTGCTAGTGCAAGAACTGACCTTGCCAATGTGACATGTAGCATGTCATTGTGGTTTTTCTCTAGCAAGAGAAACTGAGAAGTGGTGAATGTTTCCCACATTGTCCTCTGGTGACACCCACACATTCTGAGTTTGCCTGCCTGTGGCAGAGCATGGGAATTCAAGAGAAAGATGGGTAGGGCATGCAGAAGGCGGGTGCACTGGGAATGACCCTTTACAATGCATTTGTTTCTTAAAATAGTAATAGTAGTAGTTAAGAGTAGTAGTAGCAGTGATAATAATAGCTAATTTACAACTATTGGTTGAAAATTCTGTGCCAGGCAGTAACATTTAACAATTCTTAATCACTGAAACAACCCAATGCAGTAGATATTATCACATTTCTCCCAGTCTAAGGCACTTTTTTTTTTTTTACAAACCCTATTTTTTGTTTAACAAATTTTTTTAAAGATTTTTTTTAATTTTTTCCCATTTTTTATTTTATTATTTCCAGAGAGAGGGGAAGGGAGAGAGGCAGAGAGGGAGAGAGACATTAATGTATGGTTGCCTTTCACCTGCCTCCAGCCACAGAGCAGGCTGGAGACCTGGCTTGCAACCTGGTTATGTGTCCTGACTGGGGAATCGAACCTGCGACCTTTGGGTTCGCAGGCTGGCGCCTTATCCACTGTGCTACCAGCCAGGACTGTTTAACAAATTTTTATTCATTATTTTTAGAGACGGAGAAAGGGAGGGAGAAGAAAGAGAGAGAAACATCGGTGTATGGTTGCCTTTCATGTACCTCCAGCTGAGGACCTGGCTGGAGACCTGGCTTGCAAACTGGGTATGTGCCCTGACTGGGAATCGAACTGGTGACCCTTGAGTTCATAGGCCAGCACTCAATCCTCTGAGCCACACCAGTCAGGGCTAAAACACATCTTTTAGGTCACATTTTTAACATCTTATAATGCACAATAAGAAAGTATTATGTCATACTATAACTGCAGGTGAGATTTTTTAAAATCTCTTAGTAGTGCAAGGAATTAGAGTACTTCTTATAAATGAAGCAGTTGAGGTAAAGTTAAGCATGGTAACCAGGGTCCTACCACTAGTGGGCAGCAGAGCCTGCATTCAGACACAAGTGGTCCCTCTTGCTCCAGCGCCCACCTGTTTGTCCGGCAATCTCAGGCATCCTTAGCACCATTTCCCCTAATAGCCATAGATCTGTCCAACAGGCTGGCCACACTCTGTAAAAATAGAATATGTTTTTTTAATATTCCTACCAATTTTGTTTTTAACTTGCCCATGTGACATGATTCTATTTTGTCTCTTGTAGAACACTCTGAATTTTAAAACTATCTAAAAAAGAACAGAGGCTAAATTAAACTTGGCTTAGTGGGCCTGGGGTAAGAGATAGGCATCAAGAGATATTTCCCAAAAGAAAATCCACTCCTGTGATTGTCTCATCTTTCTTTTGGCCTTAAGTGACTTTGATTTTCTGGCCTCAGTTTCTCCAACTGTAAAATGAGAGGCCAGTTCCAAACTTTCTTGATGGTACATTCTTAACATTTAAAACATTTAAACCCTGACTGACATGGGTCAGTGGATTGAGCACTGGCTTGTGAACCCACAGGGCACATGCCTGGCTTGCTGGCAGGGTCCCCAGTTTGGGAGTGTGCGACCGGCAACCACGTTCCCCTCTTTTTCTCCCTCCCTTCCCCTCTTTCTGAAAATAATAAATAAAATCTTTAAGTAATCTTTTTAAAAAGCCCTCAATAGCTAACAAAAATCAATCAAATTTCAAAGTAAAAAAATAAAACATTTGAGCACATGTCTTCACTATATGTATCCTCTTTTTATTTTATTTCCAAAGAAGAAAATGTACATGTGTGTGTACGATTCTGTAAGTTTTAATACATGTATAGGTTTATGCAGCCACCCCAGTCAGTATACAGAATAGCACCGCCATCCCCCAACTCCCGTGTTTTACCATTGGTAGAGAAAGTCTGCCAACACCTAACCTCTGATAACCACTGTTCGGGTCTTTGTCCCCTTAATGTTGCTTTTTCCAAAATGCCATATATGTGAAACCATACCATATGTTGCCTTTTGTCACTTTCACTCAATAAAATGTCTTTGAGCTTCATCCACATTGTCGAGTATATAAATAATTTGTTCTTTTTTATTGCTGAGTTGTAGCCCATAGATTACTATGATGTACTGTGAATAGATGTCCTATGTTTTACTTGATCATCCACTCATAGAAGGGCATTTAGGATGTCCCTAGTTCGTGGTGATTATGAATAATGCTGTCATAAATATCTATACATAGGTTTTGTATGAGCATAAGTTTTCATTTCTTAAGGGCTCACTAAGAGTGAGATTACTGGATTATATAGTAAATTATAAGAAATTACCAAACTATTTTTAGTGTCTGTACCATTTTGCCTTTCGACCAGCAATGTATGGAGAGTTTCAGTTTCTCTGCATCCTCACTAGCAAGCCCCACTGAAAGTTGAGTTTGTTGTTGGTTTAACCTCAGTCATTCTAATAGGTGTAGAGTGACATTTCATTGTGATTTTTAATCTGCATAGTCATAATGACTAATCATGTTGAGTATCTTTTCACGTGTTCGTCAGTCATCCCTATATCCTCTTTGGTGGTGTGTTAATTCAAATCTCTTGCCTGTTTTTAGAACTGGTCGCCTCTGTTGAGTTTTGAGTTTATTTACATTTTCTAAACACAAACCCTTTGTTGGATATGTAATTTGTTAATATTTGTTCCCAGGTTACAGCTTGTCTTTTAATCATCTTAACAGTCTTTTGTAGAAAGAAGCTTTAATTTTGACGAAGTCCAATTTATCATTTTAAAATGACTTTCATGTCATATTTAAAAATTATTTGCCTAACTTAATATCGCAGTCTTTTACTCTTAAGACTTTTTAAAATAAAAATGTTATACTTTCGGTTTCACATTGAAATCTATGATCCATTTGAGGTTAATTTCTTTTTTCTTTTTTTCTGAAGCATGAAGTTTATTAGAAAATTTGGAAGCACCAAGTACTTTGATAAGAACCCCCACAAAGATGGAAGCAAAGGAGAGCAGGGGAAGGGGAAGGGCCCCAGGAAAAAGTCTAGCCTCTGAAGTTTCACTCAGGTAGGGGGCCAAGGGGTCCACCTGCAAAGAGGGCAGTTCCTCGTCCTGACCCCCAGGGGGCTCCAGGTCATCGTCTGGGTACAGCAGATATTTTAGATAAGCTGCTTCTGAAGGCTGGGTGGCCTCCTGACGTGAATCCCTTGTGGAGAACGCTGCAGCAGTTTGCACACACGTTCCTGTCCACTGGACCAAGTCCTCTCACCTGCATGCACAGCATGGGTTTCTGGCTCTGATCTCATGTGCAGCTGTTTGTGTCCCACCTCTGGGTGTGTACTATTTACTGTATTATGTGATGTGTAAATAAATAATACAATTTTAAAAGGAGAAAAACTTTCACTTTTACCTGAAGTGGATTAAGAGGTGCTGGATGGCAGGCAACGATAAAAACGAACCCTCTGAGACAGAGGACAAAGGAAGCCCTTATATAATTGGCTCAGCTTGATGCTTTGGGAGAAACTCGGGCCCATAGTACAATGAGGGGGAATAGAAATGGAGCCTGGGGGACTGCTGAGCTGGTGAGCTGGGGCCAACAGTCCCAGGAGATCCAGTGGCTAGAGTTTGCATGACATAGTCCTGAAGAGATGGTGACTACACAAGCAGGCTACTCCAAATATGTGAAGAAGGTGCCCTCCAGTTTTCATCTGTATAATATATGTACTGGGTACGTGGGGAAACTACCTGCCTGGGAGAGAACCACCTGCAAGGATTAGAGGAAATAGTGCCTGGCGCACCTCTAGGGCCAGGAATCGTGCTTCTTTCCATCAGCAGAGGACAAAAATCTCATGCTCCGCAGGCATTGAGTAGAGTACTTAAGAAGATCTTGCCTTAGTAGTGGGAAATCGTTACCCCTTGTCTGAGCATTGCTCTAGCTCTGCACAACAATTTCGAAAATTAGGACCCCACATGATCAAAGTATTTCCAAGTAACTTAACTGTGCCCCAGGGCTTAAGAATATTTAAGGGACCCTGTACAATTTTGTCAACCAGTGTCATCCCCATAAATTCAATAACAAAGATAAAGAATATTTAAGAGAAAACAAAAATATCCATTGTTTGGTGAGTTAAAATACGTAATGCCTGACATCTAATCAAAAATTACCTCCTATGCAAAGAAGCCCAATAATATGTCCATAAAAGAGGAGAAAAGTCCATTGAAACGTATCTAGAATTGGCACAGATGTTAGAATTAGAGGCAAAGACATTCAAACTGTCCAAATTATAACTGAATTCATATGTTCAAAAGATAAAATAGAGATGGAGAATGTTGAAAAGACCCAAATCAAACATCTAAAGATATAAAGACAATAGCTGACACTAAAAACATATTAGATGGGATTAATGGCAAACTAGACATTGTACAAGAAAAGATTCAATGAATTTAAAGACACAGCAGTAGAAATGACCCAAAATGAAATACAGAGAGAGAAAAAAATCTTTCTAGTGAAAGATCATCACTGAGCTGTAGAACAACTTGAAGCAGCTCCATATACTTACTGTATATGTAATTGGCGTCCTGAAAAAAGAGAAAAACGTGGAAGGGACAGAATAAATATTTGAATACAACAATTCCTTCTTTTATTTTTGAAATTTGAAATGTGGGCAACTAAGTTAAAAAGTAATAAAAAATTACTGTAGGCCAGACATGCCAGCAGGCATCCAGGTTGAGGTCTGTGGTGAAATGGGATGAGTGAGATGAGCTCCATCACGGGGAAGTAGCGTTACACAATACTGCAGTAGTGTTTCTCCCGGGGCTCCCTTGCCCACCCTCCCTAGACCTTCTCATTGCCACTCAGTGGATAAGATGCTTGGAGCTTACTTTGCGCTTTGATGAAACTTGAACTAGACTGGAAAAGCAAGAGTAATAATAAGGTAAGAGCAATCCAAGGCAGTAACTCATGGAGTGTAACTTGTATAGGATCACATGCAAATACAAACTCCATGAGTGTAGAGCTAGAGGGAGATGAGTTCCTGGCCAAGTCAAAGGGCTGGGGCTGCTCCGCAAACGAAAATGGCCTTTTTGACATTTTCTCAGAAGGAAGAAGGTTTACCCTTTATCTTCAGGTTACAGGTTCAAAATCAGGCTGAGTCAGATCTGGCTAATTTCCCTGCAGTCTCCAAACTGATCTAAATGCAGCTATCTTGCTCTTTCTTCCTCCAACCCATTTTACCCATATCTGAATAGCCAGTCATTTTTTCTAAGGAGCCATTCTGAGTTCTGGGAAAAGAAAACTTTATTTCCTCATGCTTTGCTTTGAATTCTCAGTATTTTTAAAATACTAAATGGACATGCTTGGCTATTTACCTTACGACAAGGTAGGTGTCTCTTGAAAGAATATTGAAAGAAGGATCCAGGTACAAGTCATTCAGATGCCTTCTCCCATAATCTCTTGAATTTCAGAAGTGTTAAGATAGTACATGCAGAAGCTTCAAATGATTCTTTGCATTTTCTAGTCAACTGCCCCCGACTAGGAATGTTACATGTTGTGGAGCAGTGTACATGGCAGGGGTCAGTCCTACAGCTTGGTTAGGTAGGGGGTATAAACACTGGTGTTTGCCTTCCAACAACCATCCACTGACCCCTACTTCCTTGTTGTGATTTCTGTGTTCTGCTATTGATGGGATGTTATGTGTTTCTCTGTGGCTGGGTCCCCCAACACTTCCCCAGCTCCAGAAGTGAATTCCTGGTCAGTCTGGGGCCCTTATGCCAATCCTAGAAAGTATAAAGCATCCCCTTAGCCTGTGCTTAGTTTAGTAATGAGCATATGATACAAAACTATTTAGTAAGAGGTCCCCACCTCTTTTGGGGGAGCTTTTGGGGAGTATCTTTTGGGGGAGCTTTCCAGGAAGAAAATATTTGAAAAGAAGCAGTTCCTTGGTAGTACATGAAATATCACTATCAGTAATTATTTTTCCTTTTGAACGAATCACTGTCATTTTCCTTTTGTTCTATATGATATTTATGATGCAAATATCCTTTGAAAGAGTAAAACACGGACTCATATTGTCATAAATTAGTTGGTCAGCTCTCTAAAAAGGGCTAGATGGTATAATGGGTTGGAAGGTACCCCCTCCTCCCAAGGTATGTCCATGTCCTAATCTCTGGAACCTAATTCATGGAACTGTGGTTATTACCTAATTTGGAAAAAGGGTCTTTGCAGATATAATGAAGTAAAAGATTTTGAAATAAGGTGATCATCATGGATTATCCAGATGGGCCCTAAATTCAAAGATAAGTATCTTTATAATCGGTACTTTTAAAAAAATATTTTATTTATTATTTTTAAAGAGAGAAGAAGGGAGAGACAAAAAGAGGGAGAGAGACATCAATGTATGGTTGCCTTTCACCTGCCTCCAGCTACAGACCTAACTGGAGACCTGGCTTGCAACCTTGTTATGTGCCCTGGCTGGGAATCAAACCAGTGACCTTTGGGTTCACAGGCTGGTGCCTTATCCACTGTGCCACCAACCAAGGCCTATAATTGGTACTTTTATATTGACACAACACAGAGGAGTAGGTGATGTGGATACAGAAGACAGAGTGATGAGGCCACAAGCCAAGAAAGAAAACCAAAGACTGCTGACAACCCCCAGGAGCTGGAAGAGGCAAGAAGGGAGTGAAGCCCTGTTGACACCTTTGATTTCAGACTCAGCCCTTCAGATTTGCAAGAGAATACAGATTCTGGTGCTTTAAAATCTGGATTATGCTAATTTGTTGCCGCAGCTGCTCTTAGTTTGCTGAGTGTTGTAATGAAATAAAGACACAAAAAAGGGAGTCTTTGGGTCATGGTAAATTCATTAACTCTACAAGGGCCAGCCCCTTACCTTGACCCTCAGTGGACCAGTGAACTAGTGCCTTGTTTCCTACTCAAACATGAACTTATAACTCCTTTTTGCCACATATTTCATCCCAACCCTGGCTATAGATCTTGCTCTTCACTGCAGCCACTTGTTTTTCAGATGCAAGCCCTTCGACACAGGGAATCAGATGAAGCAATATGGTAAACTGCTCAGGACAAACTTTTCTCATTCCTAGGGGTGCAACTCAGCAGGTCCTGCCCCTTAAAGAGACTGCAAGTTTCCATATGAAGAAGGACATATTTGGTAGATTCACTCCCCAAGATGACTCTGCTCAGGTAACTGACATAACTGGAAATTTGCAAAGAGCTAGGAATGGAAATTTAGGACAAAGGAACTTAGTATTTATTGTGTAAGTACTGTGAGCCTGGTCTTGTGTTAGGTGTTTATATACACAATTTCATTTAATTTTCTCAAAAATCACATGAGGTAAGTAGTAGCATTTTCCCCAGGTTATATATGGGAAAACTGAGGCTCAGAGAGGATATTATGTGCTCATGATCACACAGTTTGTAAGTGCTTGAAAGCAAACTCAAGGTGGTCTATTTGGCCCCGAAGTCCATGTTTTCTACCCATGCAATTGCTTCCTCCTGTGGGAGTTAGAAAAGGCTCAAGACTGAAGGCAAAGAATGAATGAGGGAAACATTGGATTCATGCTTTTCTGCCACTCTTTCCCCATAGGCAGCAGAGGAATGTCTCCAAAGTCTCTGCAACCAAGCCTCTGGTGAAGACAGTCTGGGTTGTTGTTAAGGAAGAAATGCCACTGAGAAAGAGGAGGATGTAATACAACAACAATAAAATTTAAAAAAAAAAAAAAAGAATGTGAAATGACACTGACTTCAACGTGGCTCACGGGAGACCTGAGCTCCTCAGTAACTGGGACCTCAGATCACTTGCAAATGAAAAAGTGAGAGGAGTTGCCACCAGCGGGTTGGGAGGTATGTTTCAATTCAGGTCTGGTGACCAGAATAGGCGGGAGCCAACAGTCTATTTGTACAGTCTGTTTGTAAAAGGAGGCTGTGCTGTTGGCTTTTCCTGTCCGGCTCCTCCCACCCCCATGCTTCCACCCCACCCTCCCTCTGCCTGCAGAAAACACCACCCTGCAAAAGGGGCCAGCAGTTTTCTGGTTGGCATAACAAAGAACAGAGCCAGGGTCTCCCTTTCCCTCCAATTCTTGTAACAAATTACAAATTTCCCAGGAGTCCCAGCTAAGGTTTTTTGTTTGTTTATTTTTTTAAGGTTAAGCTTGCCAAAAGGAATATAATTAACCCCCACCCCCACTTTCTTGGCTACTATCACCAATTTCTCTCTCGCATACCATAGTTTGGTAAAATTGTGCTTCCTTCTCACTGCCTCCTATCTCCTGTAGGTGGGGATTTTCCTTTTCCAGGAACCTGTCCAATTACCTAATTTTCAAATTAAGCATCCACACACTTGTTCCTGCAGTTAATAAGCTTGACTCAGAAGAGACAGGTGGAAAGCTGTATCTGGAAAACTGTCCTGGGAACACTTGTAAAGACTAGTCTAAGCCCCGGCTGGTGGCTCAGTGGATAGCTGCTGACCTGCAAACCCAAAGGTCGCTGGTTCGATTCCCCAATCAGGGCACATAACACGATTGCAAACCAGGTCTCCAGTCAGGTCTATAGCTGAAGGCAGATGAAAGGCAACCATATATTGATGTCTCTCTTCCTCTCTGCCTCTCTCCCTTCCCCTCTCTCTAAAAATAATAAATAAAAATCTTTAAAAAAAAAAAAAAAAAGACTAGTCTTTCCTTCACTAGTTTATTTGCTCTAGTTAGCTTTGGAGTTGACCAAAAACTCTGGTCGCTGCCCAGCAGGATCTACTTACTTGCAATTTAGCCTTCCTTTTAACATTTCCCTTTGAATATGAATTGGATCCAGGTTCTCAGCCCCTGCCTGACCAGTTACCAGCTGTGTAATTCAGAGTGAGTCACTTAATGTCCCCGAATCTCATGTCCTCTTCATCCATACAACAGATGCAAGGCTTCCCTGCCAATCAAGAGAAGGTATACAGAAGAGTGCATTGAAAACCCTACAAGCCAGTGCAGATGTAAATAAATTAAAATCCCTAGGATTTAAATAATTTTGTAGAATAGTATTCTAGTTATTTTTAGAACTTGTCGTTGACTTTCTACATGGTCCTAAACTATATTTCTTTCTCTTTTTTTATTCAGAAAAATAGCAAATACGCTTTTAATAAATATTGTAAAAATACAGATTTTGTGACAACTTATAAATTGATGCTTTGAATCTAGAAAACAATGTAACTAAAAAGTTGTTCCCAATGCAGAGCAGTTACTCTTTGTTTAGGGGTGGTTCAGATGAATGCATAATTTTATTTTTAAGGAAAAGATGATTGTTACAACTAGGTATGTATATACTTACATATACCTACATTCTATCTGTTAAAAAAAGTTCTTTTAAAGAATCCAATTTAAACCTCTTATGCTTTTCTTCATGATTTTCTCACACAGGAGTACTCCTGGATGGACAGAACTCAGAAACTATTTGAACCCCCAGATCACGCTGATAACTGCAACACAGGCCTCTCTTCATGAGAGAGCTCCAGCAATGTAACAGTGAGGTGACCACTTATGAGAGTACTAATCATTAGCAAAAATTAACAACTTTAGGTCTCTTTGTTTGGGGTTTCTGTGATTTAGGCACATCCACAATTTCTTCGTAGTCTGCACTCATTCCCTTTGCCCAGCGACCTACTGTAACCATTCGATCAGAGCCACAGCCAGTGCTCAGTTAGCATTGTGTCTACTGCTGACCAAGGAATGATTAAGTCATCGCTGCAGCAGGAAGCCAGGTTCCCTGAATTCTGACTTTGAGAGCAGTCTTTCTTAAAATGTTCCACAGAGCCCCAAAATCTGCAGCAACCACCATCAGCATAAATGCCTTTGGAATTATCAGTGCAAGATCTGGACAGGTGCCCCTTTTCCCCACAAACAAAACACTTTGCAAAAGGAAATTCACCAAAAGCTGGGTCTACTTGAGCCTTGCACTTGGTTATTTCATGCTCTGTAGATCCACATCGATAACATATGCCAGTGCCCATATCTTGATTCTCAGGCGCGGCTGGGCAATCTGCAATCCCATGGCCAGGTTTTCTACAATGAAAACATATCATTGCATTTTTCTTTGCTGCTTGTCTTTTGAATCGTCTTCCTTCCCTGCGACTATCTTTCTTTAAAGCAACTGCAATTTCTTCCCTTACTTCCTGATTGTCAGTTGCTATTATCTCCCCATTGTGAACCATCTGTGAGTTGTGCCTTAGGTATTCCATAAACCCATTCACATCTTCATTTAAGTACTCCTTTTTCTTTTTGTGTTTTGCTTGAATTGTATCATTTTTAAGGGACAGCTTATTTGCTTCAAGTTGTTTACCCTTTGGTAAGTTTTGGCTTTTTTCCTCAGAGGACCCTTTCTTCATATCCTCCCATGATGTTGCAGGCAAGGGTCTTCTGTTATGTGTGGTAGTAACTCGTGCCCATCTGGTCATGGTGTCTTCAGAGATACTGTATCAAGCTGGTGCTGGACTCGGGGATACCTAGCAGCCAGGCCCTCTGCCCTCCAGCCAGGTCCCCGGAAACTGTGGAAGGCACTGGACCGCACTGTGGACAGTCCTGTGACCCTAGGTTGCTTCCCCGGCCGCACCTCCTTACCACACAGGAATCTTCCCCTAAACTATATTTCTTCATTAGCATATAGAATTACAGCTCAATTCCGTATGTTGGGTTTGTATTCTGCAACTTTACTGAATTCATTGGTAACTAATCAATGAATTTTTGAAATTTTTGGTGGAGTCTTTAGGATTTTCCATATGAAAAATCGTAATATCTGCAGAAACTATTTTACTTCTTCCTTTCTGATTTGGATGCCTTTTATCTATCTATCTATCTATTTATTTATTTTTCTTTTCTTTTTCTTTTTTCTTTCTTTTTTTTTTTTTTTTTTGTGCCTAACTGCTCTGGCTAGGATTGCCAGTATCATGTTGAATAGGCCAGTGAGAGTAGGCATCTTTGTCTTGTAATGATCATAGAAGAAAAGCTTTCATCCTTTCACTATTGAGTGAGTATAATGTTAGCTATGACATCGTCATGTACGGCATCACCGTTATATGCCAAGATTGTGAGTTTGATTCCCCAATCCCCCTCCCTTGCTGGGTATATACAAGAATCAACCAATGAATACACAAATAAGTGGAACAGCAAATCAATGTCTTTCCCCCTTTCTTCTCTCACTCTCTAAGATCAGTAAGTAATAAAGTAAATTTTAAAAGATCTCTGCTTTGAGTTGGTATTATATGAATTATATGGTTATCTTTAAGAGTACTGGGTTTAAATCCTGGATCTGCAATTTAATAACTGATGCGATTTTGGATAAGTTATTTAATTTCTCTATACCTTGGTCTTCTCTTCTATAAAAAGAGGATAATAGCACAACTCATTGATCCATTATGTAAATCAAATACACAAATACCTACATATAAAAGCATTAACTTAGTGCCTGGCACATAGCAGATGATCAACAAATATAAGTTACTATTATGACAGTCTCCCTAGGAAGATAGAACCCACAGGGAAAGGACTTGAAAACATACACAATAACATAAAAATATTATGTGAGGAGTGGTATACTTTGGAGCAATAAAATAAATAACCTCCAAAGCATGTTTTCATTACTCCCAAGCCCTACTGCATAAACTCAGGTGGGTGTTCACATTATTTTAGGCTTAACCAATGAATTTCTTAAGAGTTCAGCACTCAAAATCCAAATAGTAGCTTGGGCCAGGTCCTAGGGAAAAGGCAGTTTTGGGGATGAGGCCTGGTGTATACTTAGTGACTACAAATTTCCCTTGAAGCTTTTAGTGGGAGTGGCTTTCTTGCAAAATTTCAAAGGAAATGTTTTCTGAACTGTCTTAACTTGTCTTTAGAGTAGGTCATCACTACATTGATTTTAGTAGACCCTGCCCCAGCTTTTATTTTTCCCAGATAGCTAAAACATTATTAGGTTATTTTCTTCCTTCAGTACTTTTTTTCTCCCCGAGTTGAAAGGCAAATGCCCCTAGTGGATGAGAGGGTACTTAAAATCTAACACTATGCTGGCCCATCCCTACTCATTTTGTAGTATGACTACTGCTGTACACAACCTAACCCTTGAATCTAGACTGTCTTGTATGGGTCTGTCTGTCTATTGTGACTATATCTAGCCTCCAACTTGCTTGTAAATTCCTCTAGGGTAGGAATCATGCTAAAAGATTCTGTAGAATATTGATTCACCTTGACCCTTATTTTCCCCTACCTTAAAACTGTATAGCGCAATTTGACATCAAAATTAATGTGAACAGTAAATAGTAAATTACTATTGTTCATTATAATGACCTAGTTTCCCATAATCCCAGAGGGTAACATGTTTTCTAGTATTTAAAAAAATTCTATTGCTCTAAGACAATGAGAGGAAGTTGAAGCGGGGAGAGAGACAGAGAGAGAAACATCAATTTGTTGTTTCACTTACTTATGCATTCATTAGTTGATGCTTGTATGTGCATCAAACCCATAACCTTGGCATACGGAGACTACACTCTAACCAACTGAGCTACTCTACCAGGGCTCTAGTATTCTTTCAGAACTAGAAATTGTGGGAAGGACAGTGATTGCAGCAGACAATTGTAGACCTTCTGGAACCACTGAAAAGCCAACTGCTACAAATTAAGAAGGAAAAAAAAAATCTCTAAACAGTCTCAGAAACTGATCCTTACCGACCAAGGATCTTAGATATAGAAACACAGAAATTTAAAAAGTCTTATTTTCCTGCACATCACAAAAATTATTTGGTAAAATGTATGCTCACTTTGGGTAAATCTATATGTAGTTAGGCCCACTCATGGGTCTTTTCAACAGCTTGCTCAGCTGTTCAGTACTCAAGAGTCCTAAGAAACGAGTCATTAGCATAGAAAGCTGCTTTTTAGAATCTTCTAAAGCAAATCATAGGATTGTAGCATGCTAAATTCTAATTTAGACTAACAACCTTATTTCCCTAACTATACAATCTAATTTCTTTGGCTGTTTTTGTGAGCTTAGAGTTTAGTGTGCTTGATAAAAAGCACATCACCAAAAAACAAGTGATTTTTCATTTCTACTGAGAACCGATTTTGAGAAAATGTATTTAAGGCAAAGGGAAAGACTTGCTAGGAAGGTCTTTATAGCTTTTTAAAAGTTAGATCAATGAAAAAAAGTGGGGTTTAGAGAATGGAAATGAAGCTAAAATACTTGAGAGTCATTGAAAATAAAAAACAGGAGCCACTTTTGTGTCTTGTGGAAAGAGAAACAGAAATACTGGATCTGGAGGAGGTCTCACCTAGGACACTAGGTTATTAGCACTTTCAAAGAATCTGAAGATGACACCGGGCAGGACTTTTTCATTCTTGCCCAAGAGGTTTAGGTAACTGGGACCTGTGTTTGCTCCAATTAATTCAGTAAGTATTTACCCCAAATTTGTGTTTAGTACCTTATCAGGTAAGGGATAAGATGGAACGGAAGGCTGTGGAAATTGGTTCAAAAACAAATGCAGTGGGAAGTTCCTGGAAGAACCAGGTTTCCAAATTGGTGTACCAGGCAACGAACCAAGCTGCCTAAGAGACCAAAGTAAGGTAACAATGACTTTAGGACTAACTGTTCTGATGGGGGGGATAAAATGTCAGAAAATTTTAGTTTCAGGTAAGAGCCAATAAACTTAGTAATTAATGTATATAAAAGCTATTGTTTTAGGAACTGAAGGTATGACCCACCTTACCTCTAGGACACTAAGACCCCATTCAACACCTCTGCCTATGAAAGAAGCCCTCCACCCAGGACACAAAGACCCCCACCAAGGACACAAAGACCTCAGCCCAGGACACAAAGAAAGAATGCTGGGGCTTTTTTTCTCATTAACTTTTTCCTAGCTTCCAAACCCCATATCGACACATTTTTTCTCTTAATAAAAAGGACTTATTTATAATAGACTGTAAGGCAGTCTGTCAGGGAGCAAACCTGCTGTCTTCTCAGATGCCCAATCATCTGAATAAAGCACCCGGGGGTAAAGATTCAATCCCTGTCTCTGGTTATTGGGTCTGGTAGATGACAAGCAGCATAAACTTGGTTCTTTCCAGTTTCACGTCCATTAAGGAAGAGGGAATCTCCTAAGCTGTGTGAAGGTTTATCAGAAGTCCTCATCTGAAAATTTGGGTATTTTCATAGGACTGAAGAGCTCCTTACCTTAGGGCTTAGGAATTAATGAACTACGGTAAAACTGTAAACAAACAAACAGCGCTGGCCTACGAACCCGAAGGTCACTGGTTCAATTCCCAGCCAGGGCACATAACCAGGCTGCAAGCCAGCTCTCCAGCCAGGTCCGTAGCTGGAGCAGGTGAAAGGCAACCACACATTGATGTCTCTCTCCCTCTCTGACTTCTTCTCTTCCCCAGTCTCTAAAAATAATAAGTAGAGTCTTAAAAACAAACAAAAAACACCCTTATAAGTTAAATAACATTTGGAAAAACTGACTTTTGAAAAAATACTTGACTATTTTCATTTTTCTACTGCAAATTTAAAGCATGTAATGAAAAAGAGAGTAGTCTCAACGAAAGAAAACCATAGAGGCGGTCCCGGGTTAAGAGCACCGCCTTCCCCACCTCCGCGTTCCCACCGGACTCTCCAGCCTCCCCTGGGTCCAGCTTGACTCCACCCCGGCCCTAGGAGCGCAGGGATTTTGAGGCCAGTCAGGGAGAAGCGAGGCGGGACTTCCGTCGTTTGAAAAACTTCCGGCGGGAACCGGAAGATGCAGTCACACACACAGAAGCCCGGGCCTCCGGATACGTGGTGCGGGAAGGTGAGCTGAGCCGTCATCCTGCGGGTTCGGGGAGCCCGGCGCCTGGGCTCGGGTGCTTTTTTTGGGCAACTTAAAAAGTTTTGAGCGCTCAATTGGAAAATAACGTTCGTTATTAAAGTGAGAAGGATTCTTTTTTTTTTTTTACTGTTTGAGGTCTGTATGTATCTACCAACTCACACCCAGAAAAACCTCTAGTTGCTTTCCGGCGCGTTCTTAGTCAAAATGCAGCTCTTAGCGCAGAGGGGCAAATTAAGCCCGAGCAAACCTAGATTGTTTTTAAAGCTCACATTTTTGGAGATAAGGGAGAAGCATCCTTTTATTATCAGATCATGGCAGAAGCAGCTGCATTCTCAGCAGTGTGCCTGGCAGATAGGAGGCGCTGAATAACCGTTGAGGAAATGAATGAATGGAAACTCTAGGCAACTTTCCTGGAACCTCCCATGCGACAGCATGTTTTTCTTATGATGTGTGAAGAATGGGGAACAAACCTGGTCTTGGTGTTTGGGGCTCTGGGTTATATTCCTGCTGCCACATTAGCTCTTCCCTTTGAGTAAACCACATAAACTCACTGGATTTGGCTGGGTAGAGCTAGCATCCTCCTGATACACCGAGGTTGCCAGTCCCACCGCTGGTCAGGGCTTCTACAAGAATTAGCCAACGAATGCAAAAATAAGCGGGACAGCAAGACTATCTCTCTGTCTCTGTCTCTCCTTCCTTTCCTCTAAATTCAAGAAAAAATGAAATGTAGAGGCTCTTTCAGGTCTAGTATTTTGTCTTCATTCGTCAGTTGGGCACTTTCTGACATTCTGAACACTTCTGATGGTACCCTTAGGGGAAACTTTTAGGTGTCAAAAGTTGTTCTCCTTTTGCTCTCGTTAATTTTTTTTTTAAATTACTATTTTCAGAGAGCGCAAGGGAGAGAGGCAGAGAGGGAGAGAAACGTCAATGTATGGTTGCCTTTCACATGCCTCCAGCTATGGACCTGACTGGAGACCTGGCTTGCAACCTGGTTATGTTGCCCTGGCTGAGAGTTGAACCAGCGACCTTTGGCTTCGCAGACTGGCACTTTATCCACTGTGCCACCAGCCAGGGCTCCTCCTTAAAATTTTTAATAGTGTGTTTTCCTATTATTTAATATTTGTGTGTACACAGGTTTCTCTGTGCCCCTCTCCAGATTTTTTCACATACAAGCAAAGTTTATTTAGAAAGTCACAGAGGTAGAAGTGAGCTGCAGAAGAAACAAGGCTCAGGAAACAGGTTAGTAGAGGCAGAAGAAGGGCACTTGGAGCTTAGGAGAAACAGGCAAGCAGATCACACTGGGGGAAGGGGGTGGGGAAAGGCCCTGGGGCTCTCCCTATGGAGAGCCACCCTTCTGTGGCTTATTAATAGATTGGATGTGGGAGATGAAAGAGAAAAAGATTTGGAGGGCTTTCACTTAGCAAATGAACTTTGGAAGATGATGGATGTATTCATTATTTTGGGTCTGGAGCTGTATATACATATGTCAAAACTTACCAAATTTGTTCACTTTTAAGCATACACGGTTTATTGTATGTCAATTATAGCTCAAAGAAGCTGTTAAAATTGTTCAAAGGTTCTGAGCTAGCAAAAAAATCATCTTAGGTGGGTGGCAGTGCCATTTACTGAGATGGAAAAGGCTGGGGCAGGAATGGGTTAAGTAGGTGATACAGGTATTTAAAACAGAAATAGATGAAATTTTGGTTATTCTAACATCCTATGACACACAGTAAAGGAACATTGGAGAATGGAGATGGAGAAACAGGCCCTAAGAACATTGGCCTTTAAACTGGAGTTCGCATACTTCTGGTGGTACACCTGGCATAGGTAGTTTCTAAGAAATAATTTTTAGGTACTAAGCTTCTATATATAGTCTTTCTAAAACTTATCTACCTGAAATTGGTCTGTGTGTTCTTGGATGATCTCCTTTCTCACCTCCCTTTTCAAAGTTGTATTTATTTTTTAACTTGTTTGCGACCTACTCATCTTGGTAACATTGCCTCCAGGGTGCCAAAAAAGGGGCACTTTGAAACATTTTTTTCAGAGAAGTCTTTAATGAGTAAACAGGATTTTATGAGCTTGCCAAGTTTTGTCTGTCCCTATTTTAAACATATTTCTGTTAAGGCTGAAGTGCGGAATTAGAATTGGTGCATAGTGGCCTAGGTGGGGAATGTTCCGAATTCAGGAATATTGTAGAATGGGGTGGGAGTGGGTGATCTGGTTAGGCTGTACATTGGGGAGCGCCTTCAGGTCTCTTTGGCTGGTAAGATTCTCCAGGAAAGAGCCTTTCCATTCTGCTCCCTAGAGGTTAAGGCTCTGCTGGGCAGCTCTTTGGAAGATTCTCGGTAGAAGAGGAGGAGGGTGGGGGTGGGACAGTGGGAGCAGGAGTTCACTGTGGTTAGCATTCAGTCTGCAGGGTTCCCATTCGCACCATTGTCCTTAGTGTCCTCCAGGAGAATGTTTTACCCTCTTCGGAGGTTACGCCTGCAGACTTTTTCCTGAGGCAGTTGCCTAAGGGCATGCAGTGGAGTAGGACCTTCAGAGATGTTCCTTTGACTCAGACAGCTTATACCCAGTCCTTGGTCTCTTTATCCTTTGTTTCAAGGTATCAGGTACTGCTTCCTGTGATTCATTTTTAAAACATTTTTATGTGTTTTTAAGGATACAGCCAACTGAGCCACATGGGCTAGGGAGGAAAATATTTCTTAACATAGTTTATAATTTGTAGATATAGTTTAATAAAAACTTTATAATTTGTTGTCTGATAAACCATCAAAATACTCACAGTTTACTTACACATATAATTCTGAAAAACTATGAATTGTCACCCTCTAGTGGCTTATATTTCACCAAAGGCGCTCTTCCTCTTCAGGCTTTTGAAACCATTGGAAGGGTGTCAACTGCACTTAAATCACAGCCATTAAGAGGAGAACCAGTGTTTGGGCTTCGAATGACCTTCTTTTGTTTCCCGCCTGGGGCATTTTCTAGCAGCAGTTTTAGTTTTGCATGGTACTTCATTTTGTAGACAAAATAAGTGATCGGTCATTTAAGTGATTTAAATCAGACTGATCTCATATTCTGTTTCTTCCAGATGACATCATTGACAAGAAGAGCAAAAGTGAAGGTCCAGACTGCAGTATCCAAGGATGACTTTTCTTCCCTCTCTGAGTTGTAAGCATATTGTTGTTGTTGTTTATATGGGGGTGGAAGAATGACGTGTATTTTAGGGAATTAATTCATTCTTTCACTAACATTTGGGTTGAAGGAGGCTATCTTTTTCAATCTTTATGCAACACATTTATTGGAACTCATACTGTGCCCCCGCTTTAGGCATTGGTACTAATGAACAAGGAGAAAGTAACTAAAACTACGATATAATATTTACATTAAAACATAAGCTTAGTGAGAGCAGAGATTTTAAAAATATTGGGTGGGGCAAAAGTTGGTTTATAATTGTATGTGAAACACAAGGTTTATTCTTGCATTATTAATTTATTAATTATTGCATTATTTTCCCTATGAAAAACTATAAACCTACTTTTGCCATACCCTGAATCGCTTTAGAGCAATGTTTCTCAAACTCAGCACTATTGATTGGATAATTCATTGCTGGGGCTGGAGTTGGGGGGTAGGGTGGGGGGGCTGCCCTATGCAACATAGGGTATGTAGCAGTATCTGTGGTATCTACTAGATGTCGATAGCATCTTCTCAATCCCCCTTCCATCTCCTTCACCATCCCCATTGTGACAATCAAGTGTCTCGTCATTGCCAGATGCTCAGATGCTCCTTCTGAGGGTAAAATTGTCCCCACTTGAGAACTTCTGATTTGGAGCACCCGTAGTAGGTCCCCTGAAGAAACGTATTAAATAAATGACTGATTAATGGTAGGTAGTACTAGTACTGTAAAAAACATAAAGCAGGGCAAGGGACAGAGAGCATGGTGAGTGGTTGTAGTGGGAGGACATTTTGGGTACAATACATAGTTGGGAAACTTCTTTTGGAGGGAATGGCAAGAAATCTGAATGAGATTTGGGAGTGCAGCTTGCAAAGATCTGAGGAATGGGCATTAAAAGTTGATAGAGCAAGTGTGAAGACCCTGAGGCAGGAATGAGTTTGAAGTGTTAAGAGAACAGCAAGACCAGTGTGGCCAGACCAGAGTCACCAAGAGAGGGACTAGAAGTGAGATTAAAATGGGTAGGATGTCATAGGCTGTGACAAAGTGTTAGAGTTTCATTTGAAGTGGATGGACAACCACGGGCAGGTTTTGGGGCAGGGGTGTGACATGATCTGGTTTATATTTGTAAGAAATCTTTCTGGTTTCTTGGATGCAAACAGATTGTAGGGGTGTCAGAATGGAAGTGTAGGGGATCAGTTAAAGAGATTATTATAGAAGCCTTGGGTTCTATAAGTGAACATGGTGAGAAGTGGTCTAATTTGGGATATATATATATATATATACAATTTTTAAAAAAGATTTTATTTATTATTTCCAGAGAGAGGGGAAGGGAGAGAAGCAGAGACAGGGAGAAACATCAATGTATGGTTGCCTTTCACCTGCCTCCAGCTACAGACCTGGCTGGAGACCTGGCTTGCAACCTGGTTATGTGCCCTGGCTGGGAATCGAACCAGTGACCTTTGGGTTCGTAGGTTGGCGCCTATCTACTAAACCATCAGCCAGGGCTTGGGATATATTTTTAAAGATAGAGCAGACAGGATATACTGATGGATTCTATTTAAGGTATGAAGGAAAGGTAGGAAATTTGGTGATAACATGAAGATCAGGTATGAGGGTGGTGAAATCAGGAGTTCTGTTTTGGGCTTGGGGAATTTAAGATGATGGTTAGACATCAACAAAAGTGGACATACTCTTGAGCTCAGTTCAAGTTGGAGACATAAAATTGAGATTCCTCTATATTCAGATATAGGATGAGGTAAGGTCATCTAGCAAATGACCATAGAGAGCAGAGGGATGAGAACTAAGTCTTAGAGGTTCCCAACAATAAAAGGTTGGGGAGAGGAGGACAGGGAAGCAAAGGGTTGAAGGAGAAGCTGCCAGGGAAGTAGAGGGGAAAACCAGAGGCTCAGCGTTCGGAAGGTGTGAAAGATGGGCTCTTGAGGATTGTGTGTCTGGCGCTGCTGAAAGGTCAGGTATGATTAGGAGTGAGTTGACTAGCTGTCTTAGAATTGCTTTACATTTAGTTAAATAATAGACTAAGTTTTTCTTCATAATAACTGAAAGCACTTTTGTGCCTGTCATGTAATCTTTGCAATATCCCAATGTGAAATAAGGTTAATAATTTCTTCTTGACAGATAATGAGATTGAAGTGGAGAGAAGTAATTTTGCTCAGTTTGGTGATAGCATGAGGAGGAGAACCCTGATTTTCTGATTCCTTGGTTTTCTAAACCTCATTCCTTGAATCCCATTGTTTTTGCTAGCTAGTTTAACGGTTTTCTCTAGTTTTGTTTATTAGTTTGTTGCTTACTCTTAGGCTTTAGTTAGCATCCGTCTACCTCTGAAGATAACTAATTTGGTGACTTAT
The DNA here is from genome assembly GCA_004026585.1 of Noctilio leporinus. Lineage (NCBI taxonomy): Eukaryota > Metazoa > Chordata > Mammalia > Chiroptera > Noctilionidae > Noctilio > Noctilio leporinus. The sequence goes on from PVIW01000732.1 coordinate 315,681, forward strand.
CAGTGGCTTGACCTATCACAATGCTGCTCTCCTAGAGCATAATTTAGCTAAGCTGCCATCCAGTCAGGTTTTTGCCTTTAGGCAGACACCTCTATTCTTCACTTGCACTGAAGAAAGTACTTGTCCTTCCTACCAATACTTACCTTTTACAATAGAAATAAAATTAATCTGATTGACAGGAGCATGATATTCCTTCATCAGAGTTTACATGCTGCTTTTTCTCTGCTGTTGCTATGAGTTTAATTCTTGGCTTGTTAGAAAAGTATGGTAGCTGTAGCTGATCCTGTCTAATGAGGAAACAAATCCATTTTGTGAAAGGAATAAAAGGGTTAATTGAAAACAGTTGGAAGAATCTTGGTGCCAGCCTTTTATGTAATTGAGGGTGTTTCCTAGAGCCATTTTCCACCCCTTAGGTTGGTTGGAATAACAGTCCAATTTAAATGAATTTGATTAGCACTTAGGAAATTATTTAAGTGCTTTTTACTGTTAAAATGGAAAACCTCACAATGACTATAGTGTGATGTGACCCAGTAAATTGCTTAAGGTAATAAATCATATCCTGTGTCTTGCATGTATGGTGTGTGTATGTTTGTCTGTTAGGTGATGGTGAATTGACGGAGAATTGTGATTTATAGCGCGTCCGGGGTATTTTTACATTGGTCTTTGATTAATTCTTGTTTCCATTTTTAGCAATATCTATTCCTAGCCTGTGCTCACCTCTCTCCATTTTATATTAGGTATCTCCTACCTTAGTCTTTCCAAGAAGAATTGTATGTCTGTTTTTTCGCCTTTAACATTTGGCTTCATTTTTCCTGAATTTTTTTCTATCAATTTACTCCTAGATCTTCTGCTTCTGAAGAAGATGACAAGGAAGATAGTGCCTGGGAGCCCCAAAAGAAAGTCCCCAGAAACCCTAAGCGACCTGTCCGCAAGGACTCCAAACCAAAGAGGGTGCCCCGGGTGAAGAACACCCTGCCTGTCAGTGACGGGGCAGAAGGCATGGCCGTTGAGAACCTGGTGGGTGCTTTAGCTGCATTTGGAGACACTGGTGCTTTCCTTACTAGTGATGGTACTTTCCCCTTATTTATAGTAGAACAAAGCAGATAGAGGACATGACTCCAGAGCAATGGTGTCCCCTGCCATGGGTTTTAATAGTATTTACCATCTGACTCGATATTCGAGAGAAGGAATATTTAGTAACTGGCAGATATGTATATCTTGCTATAAGCTCACTTCATCTACATTAACCTGGATTATAAAAAGAATTACACATTTTCAAAACTATTCTCAGTCGTATTCTTTAAGTAACAGTTTCTCTAATATATTTAAAATAATACTTTTTTTTTTTTAAATAATACTTTTAATACACAGTGGATGTCTGACTTTCCAGGGAATCGTTTGTCGTGTATAGTAGGGGTAGTTGTTAGACCTTGCTATGCCCTTGGATAGGGCTTTTGAATCAGTCTTTTTTGCTGTTATCCAGTACCTGTGTTTTGTCATCTTTGTGTGCAACCTTTTCACTGAACACACTTTTTAGTGGGTGGGCGGGCTTTACCTGTAGCTAGAAAGGATTGGCAGAATTTGGAGGTTTTTTCATTAAGCAGAGCATAGCTATCGTACTTAAGTAGATTGATTTCTTAACCCAGAAAACATCTCTTTGTTCAGTGGTTCTTTGTTGTAGAGCTTACAGACTTTTTGAAAATTTGATAAAAGTTTTCAGTGAAATGAATAGAATGTATGCATGTACTATACCCTCTAAGTTTTAAAATCTAGTTCAAGCTAGGTACAGCTTCACCCTTGTCATGGTGATCTCTTGATTTTTGCCAGTGAGGCTTGGTATACATGTATTTTTTAAAGGGAAAAAGAGAATTCAAATAGAAAGCCACCTAAGAGACATTCAGTGGAGCAGTGGCAGGGGGAGAGGCGGTTGTTAGAATTTTTTTCAAAACTGCCAAAATTCACATGTTTTATAGCTCAGTGGAAGTGCGTAAATCATGTTGTAAGGCTTTATTTCATTAGGTTTGACATTTTGCTATGCTGTAACCACCACTGCACAAAATATTGAAAACCCTGTTTTGGGTAGAGCTAGTATTAATAGCTTTCTAATAATTTTTAAATCGTGCTTTTAGCAAACACCGTTTTTGAGCCCACTAGCTACTCTTCAGTCATTGAAGACTTTAGCTTCTGCTTCATCTATCCTGCCTATTTTCTGTCATCCTTAGTGGTTTCCCCACTACTTGGATGAATATCGTGTTGTTTTTTGTTCTTTGATCTCATCTCCAGTGACCTCTGCATTGACCAGCTGTCTCATGATTTCAGCCTGAACCTTGTCATCACCAGAGACTGTGATACCACTGACATTTCTTTTTCAGCCATTCTACTTTTGTGCCACCATCCTCTATTCTTCCAGCTCGCTTGCTCCAGTACTCTCACTGCCATCATTTTACACCCTTGTGACAACTCCTTGTCAGTAGTTCTCAGTTTTGGCTGAAGAACTTAAAATATGCCAGTTCGTAGGCCCTGTTCCTAGACCAGTTAAATCTGAAAAGAAGACTGGGGTGGGCAGAGGTATCAGTAGCATGTACTCTGACAGCCCCGGGTGATGGTTCTGTGGCACCAGCACCGAGAGCCACTGCCAAATCCCTGGGTTCCAGCTCTGTCACTGGCATTCAGCCCTCTTCTTTTCTACCTTGTCAAGCCTAGATTCCATAATCTCTCATTGGAATCGCCTTTCATTAAACAATTTCATCATTTTGCCCTTCTTCCCTTCCATGACACAAGGCTAATCATACCCTGAATCAGCTGACTGCTGCTGGAAATAGTCTTACCAATGACCTAATTTGTTCTTTTAGGTTCATAATCTCAACTCAGGTACGTGGTAAACTCATCATTTTTTCCCAGCAGGTTTGTTTTTCCACTCCCTGCCTCCCCAAACCCCATTCTTAAATGTTCTTAAATTTCTTTATTTTCTCTCTCAGCTGATGACATTGCCTTTTATGTATTTGAGAATATATGAAATTTCTCATTTCTTATGACCAAGCTAGCTGCTTTGCATTCATTTCTGTCCTGTCATAGTAGAAGAAACATCCTTCCTCCTGTCAAGGATTAGCCCCCACTGCAGGGGCTTTATGCCCCTGCCGCTGCCTTCTCAAGGCCCCTGCCCCCCAGTCACCTCCTTTCCTCCCTTCCATCAGCTTTTCTTCTGTTGGCTCAATCGCCATGTAGTGTGAAAATCTTCTTGTATTTGTAATTTTTTAGATTTTATTCATTTTTTAGAGAGGAGAACAGAGGAGAAAGAGAGGGAGAGATATATCAACTGGTTGCCTCTCACATGCCTGCAACCCAGACGTGTGGCCCTGAATGGGAATTAAACCTGCGACTCTTTGATTTCACAGGCCGGCATTCAGTCCACTGAACCACACCAGCCAGGGCTATTTCTAAGTTTTAAGAAGCTTCCCCTTGACTCCATCTCTTTTCAGTTACTTGTTAAGCTCACACAACATAAGGTGCAAAGTTAAGGCTGAGGCCTGCTGACTGATTCAACTGGTGAAGATGCAATGAGCCACCTTTTGATTTAGACAGTTTCCTAGTTAACAGATACCAAAAGAAAAGTGCTCAAGTTCTTCTTGGAGTCTTGGATTTAGTCATAGGCTACATAATAACCATTTGTTTAAAAACCCATGAAGGCAAAAGAAAATAAACTTTGATTAATCAGTTTGTCAAAGATTCAAGTTAAATATCAAGAGGAAAAATATATCCTGGAGGCTAATTATTAAACTTACTAAGCACTATATAGAAGGAGCTATAGAGTCTTACAAGCTTCAAAAAATGGAGAGATGTTTCCATATGTTTTTTGTTTTTTTTTAAAGATTTTATTTCATTATTTTTAGAAAGAGGGGAAGGGAGAGAGGCAGAGAGGGAGATAGACATCAATGTATGGTTGCATTTCACCTGCCTCCAGCCACAGACCTGACTGGAGACCTGGTTTGCAACCTGGTTATGTGCCCTGGCTGGGGAATTGAACCTGCGACCTTTGGGTTTGCAGGCCAGCACCTTATCCACTGTGCTACCAGCCAGGGCTCCATATGTTTTTGATGTTTAGATCTGTTTCTCAAAATTTTTGGTCTTTGGATACCTTTACATGCTTAATATTTATTAAGAACCCCAAAGGACTTTTACTTGGGCAGATTATATCTATTAATATTTATTGCATTAGAAATTAATGAGACATTTTAAAATATTAATTTAAAAATAGTAAAGATATTAAATGTTGATGACATAACATTTTAATGAAAAATAAGTATATATATATCTTCAACAACAGAAGGATAGAAGAATGAGATTGTTTTACATTTTTTGCAAATGCCCTTAATGTCTGACAGAAAAGAACTGAACTATATAAAGAAAATCTGCCTCCCACACAGCTTCTTCCCCTGGTATTTGGAAAATGGAGTATGGCTATTTGAAAATAGATTTTTCATATAAATGTGGATATTCTTATTTGGTTATTTATCAAAACTCAAATGGTAGTTTCTTTTTAAAATTTTGTTTATTGATTTTTAGAGGGAAAGGGAGTGGGGAGAGAGAAAGACATTGATTTGTTCTTCCACTTATTCATATATTCATTGGTTGATTCTCGTATGTGCCCTGACCAGGTGTTGAATGCACAACCTTGATGTAGCATGATGATGCTCTAATCAACTGAGCTATTGGCCAGGAGTTAGTGGTAGTTTCTTAAAGGTCTGTCCCATTGTGGTATCTGGTACCATATTAATGGACTCTTTATACTGTTACATTAAAATCCATTGGTCTGCGATATAATTTGAATAGATCTTTTTACCCATGCATGATTTTTGAAATTTTTACATATTGGTCATTTGGAAAATTTTAGTTCACTGATTTATGCATATCCTATAAACATTAGTACCTTTTATCATACAATGTCAGAAATTCACATTTGTTAACATAACCACCAATTTCATCACAGTGTTGGAAAACTGTCAAGCTCACAGAAGCAGATACAGATTTTCTCATTTTCATTTTAAAGCCTGAATTTTAATATTGATGTCAGGTATTTCTTTCAAGTGACAATCTACAGAAACCCACATCTGATTAATCATAGTGTGTCAGTCATTCTTTCAAATAAAAGTGGTGTTTTATGGAAAAAGAACGTAGGTCAGCTCACAACTCAACTGGCCTCGTGAATACTTTTCTTTGAGACCGCCGCTACACATCAGTACCCGTTGATGTACAGTAGAAGTACTTCATGTGTACTAATTTCAGCACAGATTATTAAAAAGATGTTTTCAAGGATCAACATTTTAAAAATTAATATTTTTTTACTCCTTAAGTGATACTTTTTTTTTAAAGATTTTATTTATTATTTTTCAGAGAGAGGGGAAGGGAGAGAGGCAGAGAGGCAAAAAAAACATCAATGCATGATTGCCTTTCACCTGCCTCCAGCTACAGACCTGACTGGAGACCTGACTTGCAACCTGGTTATGTGTTTTGGCTGGGGAATTAAACCAGCAACCTTTGGGTTCGCAGGCCAGTGCCTTCTCCACTGTGCCACCAGTTAGGGCTAGTGACATTTGTTTTATTGCACGCATGTGGCAGTTAAGGGAACAGTGACTGCTAGTATGGCTGGGTGACAACGGCCCAGCTGAACTCTGCAAACCCCTATTAAAGATAAATACCTGGCACTACCCTGCTGTCATGCGTTCTTCTGTCCTGTATCCTTCTGCATAAATTGGTAGCAGGTATAGCCTGTTGGATTTTATCAGTATGTGTCATTCTTTTCTTTAAATGATTTTTGATTGCAGGTGAGGAAGAGAGAGGAGAGAGAAGTACTAAAATAGTGATCATTGCCTGCACCCCAACCAAGGGTTAAACCCACAACCCTTCGGTGTATGGGATGAAGCCCCACACAAGTCATCTGGCCAGGGCTTGATTGCAAATTTAAAATTTTGGTTTCTCTGGCGCGTATAGACCTATTCTTTAGTTATTTATTTTTAAAAATCCTCACCTGAGGACATGCCCATTGATGAGAGAGAGAGAGAGAGAGAGAGAGAGAGAGAGAGAGAGATCTTTGTGAGAGACATCTATGGGAGAGAAGCATCGATCAGTTGCCTCCTGCACGTGTCCTGATTGGGGATTGAACCTGCAACCTGTTGGTATATGAGAACATGCTCCAGCCAACTGAGCCACCTGGCCAGGGCCCTTCAGTCATTTTTTTAAATTAAACTTTTTATTTCTAGATAATTTCACATGCAGTTTTGTAAAACCATACAGAGAGATATCACATGCCCTTTATCCAATTTCCCCCAATGGTAACATCTTGCAAAATTTAGAAAATAATCACAATTGATGTTGGGACATTGATGTTGATAAAATTCACTAAACTTACTGATATTTTCTCAGTTTTCTTTTAAAGATTGTATTTACTTATTTTTAGAGAGAGGGGAAGGGAGAGAGAAAGAGAGAGAAATATCAATGTGTGGTGCCTCTCGCATGCCCCTCCACCAGGGACCTGGTCCACAGCCCAGGCATGTGCCCTGACAGGCAATCGAACCAGCAACCCTTTGGTTCACAGGCCAGCACTCAATCCATTGAGTCACACCAGTCAGGGCTAGATTTTCTCAGTTTTACTTGTATGATTTGTGTATGTGTATGTGTATATTTAGTTCTATGAAGTTTTATCACATGTGTAGATTTGTGTATCTACAAGGAGCTGGTATTGCCCTTTTATGGCCACACCCAGCACCATCCCCAATTTCTGACCTCTGGCAACCACTGATTTGTTCAGGAGTGTTATATAAATATAATCATATAATGTGTATCTTTTAGAGATTGGCTTTACCCCCACCCTACATAATCTCCTTGAAATTCTTCCAAGTTATTGTGTGAAAAATTTTTTCCATTTCATTGCTGAGTAATATTCCACTGTAATTGGTTTTTATCTTCTAATTCTTATGTGTTTTCTTTGTGGTTTGATAGAATAGTTCTGTGGTCATGGCTGATGTTGATTTGGAAGATAGAAAAAATAAATTGGATACTGTGCAGACCCTGAAAGCAGCAAAGACAAAACGGAAAAATTCAGCTCAATCACCTTCAGCTCAAAAGACCAAAAGGCTGAAAGTTGATGAAGAAACCAACAAAGCTAGCATCTTGAAGAGTGAGAGTAACAGTACAGAGACACCATCCACAAGCACCCAGTTGGAAGGGGCCTTCAAGAAGGAAGAGACTGAAGATGACACTCTATCTGGTCAGTCCCCTTTTAAGAAAGTGAAGACTGAAACATGTCCTCAGGGGCAGCCTGTCAGGCGTCTGGCAGATGCCAACAATATTGCTGAAGAGATGGAAATGAACTGGGACATAGTACAGGTATGTGCAGCATGTTTCTGTACTTGACAAGATGCTCAGAGGAATGAGGAGTATCCTAAATAGTCCTTAGAGTTCAGCCACTTATTTCATCTTTAGTTTTGAAATTATACATTGACTTGATTTTGTTAACTAGTTGATTATGATAATTCTTTAATAATTTTGTTTTTTTTCCCTTTCATTTTGGTAGCGCTTGCACATCAAGATTGAAATACTAATAAAACTTAATGCCTTTTGTGCTTTGCTTTGAAAAATCTGCTTAGGTTTTGAGAAGAGTTACTGAAATTACATTTCCATTTGTTTTCTTCTCCAGGTCGACTTCTTTAAAGTTTTCTGCTTACATACACATTTTGCTGGAACATGTAGACTTTTTAAAAGAATCAATTATCTTTAATGTGTAGTACTATATGTACGTGACACAAAATTCAAAAGGTACAGGTCTTTGTATCCTAACTCTAATCACACCAATTATCCTTCCAAACAAGTAAGCCAGTTCTTGGTAGTCATTCTATATCAGTTCATATACAAGTGGTTGCCCGGTATTATACTCTGTGAGCATATCATAATTTATTTACATTGTAGACTTAGGTTTTGTCAAACTTCTACTCTGTTGAAAACATTTCTTCCAAAAGATTCACTATAAATAATACCTTTTCCGGAGGAATAAATAGTATCTGGATAAATTTTCATCATAGTGTTTATGTAGTGTAAATATTGATAGATGTTGTCAGATTGCTCTTCCTCAGAGGTTATGCCAGTGTTCTTGCTCACTAGCAATGGTTGAAAGTACCTTTTCTTGTAATTCATGCCAGTACAGTAAATTACCAGCTCCTTGATCTTTGTGGCCATTCTGAGAGATAACAAGTGCATATCAGAGAGTGGTTTTAGTTGTATTTCACTGAATTAGTTAAATGACTATTTTATGATGGTCAGTATGTATGTATATACATTTTATTTTATTTTTTAAATTTTTTAATATTTTATTTATTATTTCCAGAAAAAGAGGGGCAGGGAGAGAGGCAGAGAGGGAGAAAGATATCAATGTATGGTTGCCTTTCACCTGCCTCTAGCTACAGACCTGACTGGAGACCTGGCTGGCAACCTGGTTATGTGCCCTGGCTGGGAATCGGACCAGTGACCTTTGGGTTTACAGGCCAGCGCCCTATCCACTTGCCACCAGCCAGGGCTTTGTATATACATTTTAAATGCAGTTTTTAATTTAATTTTATTTTTAACCACAGCAAGTAGTTTCTAAGTGACTGGAAAATATAATTCGATGCTCTATTTTAAACTATACATTATAATATAGATGTTTAACTTTCAGGATTTTAAATCATTAAGTGTACTTCATTTGCAGGTTTTGTCTGAGAGAACTAATATTGAACCTTGGGTTTGTGCCAATATCATTCGTCTCTTTAATGATGATAACACAATTCCCTTCATTGTACGTTATCGGAAAGAGCTCATTAATAACCTTGATGCTGACTACTTGAGAGAAGTTCAGCAAACCCTAGAGGAGCTACGGTAAGAAATGTGGGAAGAGATGGGCCTAGAGTGAGGGAAAGGTGGGCATGTGAACCAATGAGGAGAAATGGTGAGGAAGTGAATGACAGTGTATTTCAGCAGTGTCACTGTTTTGTTTTTCTTTTTGAATTATTTAAAAAAAAAGACATTCTTTACTTATTTTCAGAGAGAGGGGAAGGGAGAAAGAAAGAGAGAGAGAAAAACATCTATTGGCTGTGTCTTACATGTCCACCTGCCCTGCAACCCAGGCCTATGCACTGACTGGGAATCAAACAGGCAACCTTTCATTTGGTGGGACAATGTTCAACCCACTAGCTACGCTGGTCAAGGCTGTTTTGTTGAATTATTCTTATCTGGATATAGTCAGTTATGACTGAGGAAGTCAGCTCTATTTTACGTATTTAGGTGTGTCCAGGGGCCCTCTTCTGGTGTGTTTATGCATAGCTGGGCCTGCATCAGAAAGGGGGTTCGCGGTGAAAGTGCGTGTCTGAGTTTGAGAGTCATCTTCTATCATAGAAATGATTTTGTATGACAAAATTAGGACTGCTAGCAGGAAACTCAGAAAAACACAGTTTTGTCTAAACCTTTAGTAGCGTGAATAAAATTGCCCTCTTAGTACTATAATGATGCTAAATGGAAAGTTGACAGTGGAGAGGTTGGGAGGAAATAGGTATATTTTCTATTTTTTTTAAGGGGATGGCCATTTTATATTAGAGGATTGTAAGTTTCATGTGGTTGTAGAATGGGAAGTACCCTTTAAAATTATGCCTATGGACTTATTTTAATAACACAAATAGAAACTATAAACTGTAGGACTATTATTCAGAAAGTTAATGAAAACGCTTCATCATTCATGCACTTATGGCATGTCTTCTACATGCCAAGTGCTATGTTGTTAACATGTGTATTCTTCAAGTCTATAAAAAGAATCGGATTAAAATTGGATATAATACTGCCATCAAGCCATTCTAAAAGTAGTCAGTTATCTTTATAAGAAGTCTAATAAACTTCCTGTGATTTTGGGAGAACTCATAGTTCACTAACTTTTCTATCCCATTTGTTGAAGATTTTTTTTAATGCTAGGAGGAGTAAAATGCTAATATGTAGAGAGTTATGTTTTGTTGAGAGAAAAATCAGTTATCCAGTCCAGAAGTATAAATAACTAGCTGATCAAATGGTCTCAGATCCAAATCTTCCAGGACCAGACTAGTATAATTGAGTAGGAAGGGATAAGAACTGGAGATCAAATCCTGTATAAGAGGGGCAGCTGGCTTCTACTCTTCTGCAACTGATTGCTGATATTTGTGTTATTTACCCAGTTTGATAAATCTTTCTGTTTCTGAAAAGAGCCTGGCAGTATGGGTTTCTATGTAAAAAACTTAGGAGTCAACAAAATCATCCATGGGCCATGTCTGGAAGGCCAGTTTTGCATTTTCCATAGTAAGCTTTCTGTTTGGTTGAATGCAAGGTAATGAAGAAAACCTGAGGGTTTGGGGATCTGAAATTGTGGTGTTACAAATAAGCGAGGATAGTTCATTAAAAATTTTGAAAAATATTTTAATATTTGGTTGTGTGGATGAGATTATTACTATTATTTTTATTATTTCCTTTTTATATTAAAAATACTTCTGCAAGAGAGTTACGTTCTTATATTAGTAGAGGAATGCTTCTTGAAGTAACTAGGGACATTAACTGTGGCTTAGAAGACCTTTTTTATGTCAGGTAGAGATTTCTTTTTGGTAATGAGATAAGATCTCTTTTTTTCTTGGCATTTTATCTAGGGCATTGACTTTCCATCTGTTCATTGTTACCCATAAATGAGCAGTAAAACCAATTCAGTAGGTCATTACCACTTAAAAAGTGAAACAGAGAATAGAAAATATGAGATAATATTTACCTTTAGTCAGTTTTATGCTAAAGGTAAATGTTGTTTCATTAAAATGTTTATATATGTGTATATAAACATGTATAAACATGTAAATATTTACATTTATGTGTATGTAATTGAAACATTTTAATGAAACTTTACTGTAGAAACTGTACTCATATTTTTTATTTCATTTTTTAAGTGGTAATGACCTAATACACACTTACACACACACACATACACATACATACACACATACTGGGTTGCAATGTAAAATATATTTCTTACTGAGGGGTCAGCATTAAAGTAAATTAAAGAGCATGATTATGGATAGTAAGAAGAGTTTTTTGTGTTTTTTCTTCTCTTCCTTATATGGAGGCCAATAGGACATTGGTCATTTGTCAAAATGACTCTGGTAGGCTTCAGTTCCTGGGCTAACAGGACTGCAAAAGGCATATAGGTTGTAATCTAAGGACTACATATGCTTCATCTTTAAATTGTAATGTTCTGCCTTTGGGTTTTTCTTTTCATAATTAGATTTAATTGTCCTTTTTGCCATTTTTAATAATTTATTTTATCATCTCCCTGATTTGCGCATCATCTTAGCAATACCATTATTAGGCAGTTCCTACAAATAGGAATAGGCAGTGAAGTAGGATGAGAGGCACTAAATATAACAGTAGGATTACATATTCACAGTGAAAAATTAATTATGAAGTGGTAGAACAACTGTGCCTTGCCCTTGCCCTTGCCCCTACCTGTGCATTGGTCCCTGTACATTGATTCCTGGAATCAGCGTTTCTTCATGAATCTGGGTTCTTTGTAGTGGAAAATGGTCCAGTCAAACTTCAGTTCTTGAACGTCTCCCATGTCAAACAGTTTGGTTCTCAACCAAGTTGTTCATGGAAAAAATGTCTTGGTTGTCGAGCAAAACTTTGGTTTTCAACCTGATAACCCTTTCATACTGTTATTTGTATGATCAGTCACTATATGATTCAGTTTTCTGACAAATTGGTTCTCAAACAGCCTTCTGGAACAAATTAAGTTTGAAAACCAAGGTTCCACTATATTTGGAAACCAGTTATGAGTGCCAGGTGTACTCATCTTGAGCAGTGATACCCGAAAGCAGTGAGTACACTTTTCACCCATAAGTTGGTATCTATGTACCGTTCTCCTGATTTCAGAGCTGGGGTAGGGAAAGTAAAAGATGAGAGTGGAATATTTTGTGCCGGAGAATAAGAAAGTGTTCAAAGAATGATGGAGATGTGTCAAAAGGACACAGTCTAGCTTGAAGGGGTTACTGCCAGCCAAATATAGAATAATTTGATCATTACAATAAGCGGTAGCAATGGATAATAATCACTAAACGAAAATCATGATAGTTATATAAATAAATTAATGAGTCAATTGAAAGTTTGAGGAAAAGGATAATCAAAGTATCCCACCACAAAATATTTAATTACAAAGGGAAGAATACCTGTATTATAGAGAAACCCACAGATAATACCTTACCAAATGATAAAAGTTAATTAGTAATGGGATAAATATAAATCATTATGATACCTACTTGTCACATTGGATGCAGTAAGAAGAACAGACTATTACTGCTATGATAGTCTTGCTAAAGATTTATTACCTGAATCAAATTGTGAGTAAACATTAGAGAAACCCAAGCTTTGGGACATTCTACAAAATAACTGACCTGAATCAAGCTTTCTAAATCAAGGCTTTGAAATGAAGGGGATCCTGAAATTCCATTTCAGCTTGAAGGACACTACAGATGCATGATAGTTCTCTGCAACCCATGATTCTTTACTGAATCACTATGAAGGAAATTATTGAATGAAGTCTGAAATCTGAGGATTAGATGATAGTGACATCAATATTAATGAACTGATTTGATGATTATATTATTATATAGAAGAAGATTCTTGTTTCTAGAAAATGAACATGAAAATATTTGACTGTAATGGCAACTTATTTTCAGATGGTTCAGAGTTCAGGGAGAGTTCTTTTTAAAACTTTACCTGCAACTTTTCTCTAAGTTGGAGATTACTTCAGAGAGAAAGTTTTGATGTACAGGTCTTGTATTTACAAAAGTTTTTATTTTCAGGGCTGTTGCAAAGAAGGTGCATAGTACAATCCAGAAAATTAAGAAAGAGGGAAAGATGTCTGAATGCTTGTTAAGAGCCTTGCTGAACTGTAAGACTTTTGAAGAACTAGACCACGTGGTAAGGAGCCCTTTTTGTCTTTTAATGTAAACCTGATTATATTATAATTTAAGTCTGTTTATAGTTAAAGAAAACCTGGAAATAAAAAACTAAAACCATCAGCCATCGTTATTTAACTCAACAAAAGATTTCTTTTTTATTCAATAACTATTATATGCATATTTGTGCTAGGTTCTTGGGTTTACAAAAATGAGTAATTACTAGTCCTTGTCTTCAAGGACTTTGCAGTCAAATAGGGAGAAAGGATATTATGTTATTGCAATGTGAAGCTTCAGGGAGAATCCAGAGCTGAAAGCATAGTTGTGAATGTCTTCAGCATGTGGTTGGTATTTGAAACGATAAGAATGGAAGACTTTACTCTAGGAGAGTTGGGGGGGTAGGTAGGTCAGGGTAGGCCACTGAGGGACACCGACTTTTGAAGCAAGGGGGAAGGAAGGGAGAGCCTAAGGAGGAGACATGGAGGGAATAAGGAAAGTCTGAGGAGAATCAGTTAATACCATGAAAGATTAGGAAAAGGAGTTTTAGAAAGACATAACAATTAATAGTTAAGTAATTAAATATAGCAGAGAGGTTTGGCAAGTTACGGAGTGAAAAGGTATGCACGGTAACTAGGGGATCCTGGCGAGGCCGGGTGACAGCAGGTTGAGGATGAACATGGATTCAGAAGTGGAAGTATTCAGTGTTGACAGCTTTTAGAAGAGCTTGCTTGTGTTGAGAGGACCTTACAGTTCTTGCAGTTCAGGCACTGAGTTTTTTAAATGAGTGAGTCCAAACATAAAAACTAATTTTAAGTATATATAAAGTGTAATGAGCAAAATAAGGAACAACCATCTTTATACAGCCAGTGTTACCTGGTGAATATTAGTTCATCTCCAATGGAAAATGAAAGGATTGACAGGGTATCTTTAGCATTCTTACCACGTCCTCTAATTTTGTGTCCTAATTTTAACTTTTGCTTTTTAAAACTAAATGATGTAGTACATTCTCTGACTTTGTCTTTTTCTAGTCAGCTCCTTATAAAACCGGGAACAAAGGTACCAAAGCCCAGAGAGCAAGGCAGTTGGGCTTAGAGGAAGCAGCCAGGACACTGCTTGAGAATCCAGGGAAGCTCAATCTGCTGTCGTACATTCGACCCAATGAAAAAGGTACCTGCTTTACCAAAGAGATAAGCCCTGTTTCTTTTTCAATTTGAAAATATATGTTAAACATTTTGTTTCATTAAGTAATGACTGTCCAAAAAATATATAGCATGTAAAGAATGAAGAATTCTTACAAAATAAATCCCAGTATAACTTGCTTAGCTATTCAGTTTTCCTCTTTTGATGAAGAGTCTGTTCTAGGCTTTTACCCATTTTTTATTGTGTTACTTCTCTGTTTCTTACTACTTTATAAGCATTTTAAAATATTCTTCTTTAGTTATCTGTGTTGCAAATTTTCTCTCCCTGTTTATAACTTCTCTTTCCACTTTTTGCATGCTATACCTTGGAAAATAGGAGTCTTATGTAGTTTTATTATACTTAATATATTAATCTTTGCAATGGATTTATCTTTACATTTAAGATAATTTTGCCTTTTAAAGAAATAAGGTTATAAGGGTAATAATGATTCTTCACATTATAAAGATTTTCATATTTGTCTTTTACAATTTTTATCCTATTCCTGAAAATTCACCTAATTATAAAGTCATATCTACTCCTGAGAAACAATTTCAACAGTTTGATGCATATGAAGTATTAAGTGAAGCCCTATTCTCACACTCTTGCTCTCGAGGAGTAAAGAGTGTCTTCTGCAGGATACCTGCCTATCCTTTCATGTATGTGCATGCACAAGAGAGAGAGAGAGGAGTGGAGTAAGGCAGAGCTTTTTCAGAGGAAAACCCAAGGAAAATGACAACTGATACATGTCAGGATGCATTGAGGGCCTTAGTGTGAGAGCCTGTTGAGTAACTGGGGCCTTTTCAGGAGAGTTGATAGGGTTCAACCGGGAGAGGAAGGTTCTCCTGATCCTTAGTCATTCTAGCTTCTTTTGGAGTGTTCTTTAGGCTAGGAGACATGAGCACCTGTAGGGGGCAGTATCTGATTACAAAATCTGAATATGTATGGAACTAGAGAATCACAGTGAATTTGTGTGTCTGTAAAAATAGATATATCAGAAGAACCATGGACTTGGACAACAAATGGGATTGACTTTGGAACGGAGTAGGTAGATGGGGAACGGGATAGAGGGGAGTAAAAAGGGGATGGAAGTAATACAACAACAATAAAATTAAATTAAAAAATAAGTAAAATTTAAAAAATAGATATAGCTTTTCATAAACAAATACATCTCAAAATCCGTTTTGAAAAAATAATAAAAATAAAAAAATTAATATTATTTGAGTATAGAGATGGGTTGAAATGGAGTAAAGTGCAAGTTGAATGTTTTAAAATGTGTTTTTAGTTGGATTTTTAAATGGTTGCAACATTTGATAATTTAATGGTAGCTGAGACTCTATAGCCATGTGTTAAGGTTGGCCACAGTGGGGACAATCTGTCCTCCCTTGAGGACATGCCTATTGATTTTAGAGAGAGGAAGGAAGGGAGGCTATATGGTATGTGAAGATCCTTTATTATTGCTTTTGGGGACTTGTTTTTGTTGGAGAGGGAAGTTAGTCACTGCTATGATACTTTTCTGTCTTGTTTGTCAACTTAAGGTTTTTATTTTGGCTGGGATAGATTTATTGTGATTTGATAATAGACTTAAAAACCAATCTGTAGTTTACCCTTTTATTTAAAGGGCTTTCAGAACTCCAGGACATTGAAACAGGAGTGCAGCATATTTTAGCAGACATGATTGCTAAAGACAGAGAAACACTTGAGTTCATAAGGAAATTGTGAGTATCTCTTTGTAGATGTATGCTGTTAAGGGCTGTGTGGTTAGTGCTAAGACCAGCATTCATTAAAAACTTTATTTTCAGGTTTTTTTCTTAAGTAGCAGAACTCCTCAAACAACAGAACCCTAATATGTAACACAGATAAAAGTTAAGTTGCTTTAATTGAATTCTGAGCAGGGAGCCTGGAACTCTACCTGCTCATCCTCATTATACAGAAGCATCTCAGTGGAGGGCTCTGAGGAACACAATTTAAAAACCCCTGGATTACACAAATTCATACCCTGCATTTTGAGTTGGTGGCATTGCTTTTTAAACGTATTGTAATGGATGTGCTTAATTTCATAATATCTCCTTTTAGGTGTTAACCAGTGATTAGGATGGCAAAAATATTTCATGTCTGGTACGGCTGAAAGAACTGACCTCAAAATGAATTTTAGCTAATGGAAAACAGCTTACCCATGATATCACAGGCCCAGTTTGTAAGAGATATTGAAAAACCTTTGGCCTAGACCCTCCTTGGACTTACGGATTTCATGCCTCAGTAAAATAGATACTAATTTTAAACTTATTTTTATGCTTCCTGTCCTTCTTTTTCTGTTGTTTATCAGAAGAGAAGACAGAGCTCTGCTCCTGCTTTCTCACCACATCTCTAGCTGTGGAGAGATGTTGCAGAGAAGAGGAAAGGTGGATATGAACCAGTTGACTGCTGTAGTTAGTCAGGGTTTTGTTCAGTCAAGGGAGAGACTTCGCTATCTTCAGTGGTTCTAGTGGGAATTAGTTGAAGTAGAAGAACTGCTCAGGTTTTTAAGTGTGTTTTTATAGGTAATTATACTAAAGAAATTTGATTCAGCTTCATACATTGTCATTGGAAGCTGTTTGGACACATTTTCTTCTTTTTCCTTTTTTTAGCTTTTAAATGGTTCTACCTGTCTTATTTGATGGTTTAGAGAAGGGTGATATCTAGACCAAAGTTACTGGTCTGATTCCTTGTAGATAGTTTATATAATAACTGCAGATGGTATCTGAACTAGTTTAGGCATTTTATAGGAGGATTGGGCTGATAGGTATGTAGGACTTATGCTAGCATAAATAGGTAGAGTCCTTTTTTTTTTTTAAATATTTTATTTATTTTTTCCAGAGAGAGTGGAAGGGAGAGAGGCAGAGAGGGAGAGAAACATCAATATATGGTTGCCTTTCACCTGCCTCCAGCTACGGACCTGGCTTGCAACCTGGTTATATGGCCTGGCTGGGAATCGAACCAGCGACCTTTGGGTTCACAGGCCAGCACCTTATCCACTGTGCAACCAGCCAGGGCTAGAGTCCTCTTTTAATGGGCCAATAATGTTTTTTATAATTGGGCATCATTTAAAAAAATTACATTTGATAGTTTATCTTTTTCATTAACCTATTCCATATAACATGCTTCTTTAGTACACATATTAATATTAATAACTATTTGTTTTTAAAAAAATATTTGTATATTTGAACAGGTGCCAAAATAGATATATTTCTATTCAGTCATCTTTGGCAAAAGTCTCTTCAAAAAAAGTAAATGAGAAAGATGTTGATAAGTTTCATCTCTACCAGAATTTTACATGCAACATAAGAAACATCCAACATCATCAGGTAAATAAGGAAATTGCCTATGCTTGCTTTTAGTAGTATTAATGATAATACTTTGGGTTTACTTACTAAGGACTTAAAGAATTTTAAGTTAACTGCTTTATTTTTTCTTCATATAAAATTTTATGATATCATCTTATCCTTTCCATTTCATAAATGAGGAGCTCAAGACCCAAAGAAGTTAGTAGGTGACACTAAAAATTGTTAGTATAGCTGACAATATAACACCTCTGGTATCTTGACTTTCTGACCAGAGATCAATTTTATTAGACTTTACTTATAATTATGCTTGAATTTAAGCTTTATTCTGGATATTTTCCATGTGAAATACAAATGAGAGGTATCTGATTTAGAATAGAATATAAGAGATCCCACTTTATATAAATCATAGTCATTATATCTCAGTCTTATAATTTAATTTCTCAGTTTACTAATGCTTTTCCTAATTGTAATCATAGGATGCATGTACGTTGTGGAATGTGCTCTTAGGTTGTGTAGAAAAGAAAAGGATGTTATAAATCCAAAGTACTATACTGGCTTTTATATTTACCTATATGGCTGCTGTTACCAGTGTTCTTTTTTTGTATTGCTTTGAATTTCTGTCTAGTGTCCTGTCATTTCAGTCTGAAGGACTTCTGGTAACATATCTTGCAGATTGAGTCTGCTAGTGATGGACTCCCTCAATGTTTGTTTACCTGGAAATTCATAATTCTCCTTATTTTATTGATTTAGTTTTTAAAGATTTTATTTATTATTTTTAAAGAGAGGGAGAGAGAGAGAGAAACATCAATGTATGGTTGCCTTTCACCTGCCTCTAGCTACAGACTTGGCTGGAGACCTAGCTTGTAACCTGGTTATGTGCACTGGCTGGGAATTGAACCAGTGACCTTTGGGTTCATAGGCCAGCACCTATCCACCGAGCTACCAGCCAGGGCCTCCCCTTATTTCTAAAATTTATAATTGTGGTAAAATACATAAACCATAAACTTCATTATTTTAACAATTTTAAGCGCATAGGTGAGGTAATGTTAAATATATTCACATTGTTTTGCAAACAATCTGCATAACTTTTTCATTCTGCAAGATTAAAGCTCTGTCTGTATTTATTAACTATCTCCTTTATTTCTGAAGGATAGATTTTTCTGGATACAGAATTCTTTTCTTTTTTAAAATATTTTTTGGGGATGGGGGTGGGGGAAGGGGGGAGGAAGAGGTGAAGAAGGGGATCAGTTTAGTCAAGAAACTAGTATGGAAGAACCATGGTCATAGACAGCAAGTAGGATTGACTTTGTGGGGAGTGGGTGGGTGGGGAAGGGGGACAGAGGGGAGTAAAAAGGGGATGGATGTAATACAACAAAATTAAATTAAAATTTTTTTGTAAAGATTTTATTTATTATTTTTAGAGAGATGGGAAGGGAGAAAGGAAGAGAGGGAGAGAGACATCAATGTATGGTTGCCTTTCATCTGCCTCCAGCTACAGACCTGGCTGGAGACCTGTCTTGCAACCTAGTTATGTGCCCTGTCTGGGAATCAAACCAGCGACCTTTGGGTTTGCAGGCCAATGCCTTATTCACTGTGCCACCATCCAGCGCTTAAATATAGAATTCTTAGTTGACTCTTCTTCTAGCACTTTGAATGTGACATCATTTTGTCTTTGGCCTCTATGGTTTTTGTGAAGAATTAGCTGTTTATTTTACTGAGCCTTTGCACATGATGAGTTATGAGATCTGTACAGAAGGTATACAACCATATAATATAGAAAGGTAGAGATATTTATTGAAGGGGTATAAAAAACATTGCACATAGGACAATGATGCCTCTGTCCCCTTAAAAGTAGGCACCTTGGGATCTCACACAGTTCTCCCAATTGCTGTCAGTTGCTCTGTCATATTTTCCTTAATTTCACCAATGATCTGAAATCTTTCTTCTTACAAAGGTGATTTTAGTTTTGAGAAAAGCCAGAAGTCACAGGGCACCAAATCTGACCTGTAGAGGCACTGAGTCATCTGGTGATGTTTCACAAAAGTCTCTGCATGAGACGTGATGTGTGAGCTGATGTGTTACTGTGATGAAGCTGCCAGTTATCAGTTGTCCATACTTGCAGCCTTCTTAATCATCTGAATAGTTTCTGGGGAGGAATGTTCAAGCTTAATGCAAAATTTGATGGAGATTTGCTGCTCTACTTGCTCGGTCATTTGAATATGGTGGCCATGTAGTGCATAAGCTTAGTCACTGGTGTCTACTGCTCTGACTGACTAGTACAGTGAAGCCGTAATTGTTCACAAATGCACATTCCAGTCCACTTGCCTTGGCTGCTAGGTTACATCAGTGCCGTACAAACCATTCCTGTTATAGTAACAATAGCTGGACTTTTTCCGGACAGATCTTGTACGTACATCTTTCACTTTATTCAAAATTCTCTGGCTTTGGCTTTGACAGTTTGATTTTAATGTATCTATGCACCTATGGATCTCTGAGTTTATTTTGAAATTCGTTGTAATTCTTGAATGTCTAGATATGTTTTTCATCAAAATTGAAAAATTTTTGGCCATTTTTTTTCCAGATATTTTTCCTGTTCCTTTCTCTTCTTCTCTGGGTCTTCCACACTATGTGGTAGGGTTTGCTTGATTGTGCCCTAAAGGTCTCTTAGCCTCTGTTCATCTCTTTTTCTTTTCAGACTGTACCTCAATTGAGTAGTCTTCAAGTTTACTGATTCTTTCTTCTGCTTGCTCCAATTTGATATTGAACCTCTAGTGAATTTTTTTCCCTCTGGCATTCTATTTTTCAGCTTTAAGGTTCCTGTTTGATTCTTTTTTTTATAACTTCCAACTCTATTGATGTTTTGTATATGTTGAGACAGTGTTCTCCTGGTTTCTTTTATGTTTCTGTCTCTAATTTTGTTTAATCTGGACATATTTAACGTGGTTGGTTTAAAGTCTGTCTTATTAGTTTAAACTACTTTTTCCAGGACGGATTCTATTCATTTTGTTTTTTTCTGAAAATGGGTTTTACTTTGTTATTTCTTTGCATACCTTGTAAATTTTTTTTTGTTGTTAAAAACTAGACATTTTGAATGTTATAAGCGGGTACTACTGAAAATCAGATTTTCCTCCCTTTATGAGGAAACTCACAAACTCCCTGTTGTGAGTTTGTTCAGTTAACTTTTAAACTATCTTTTTTGTGTTTGACCACTGAAGTCTCTGTTGCTTTAGCTTAGTGGAGATGTAATTATATGGCAGAGATTCCCCTTAATGTCTGGAGCCAAAACAAAAAACAGGCTCTCCCAGCCCTTGCAGGTTGGCTCTGTGTTGGGGCACTTGGAGTGTTTGGTGGGCTATTTACAACTCTGCCTTAGCCTTCACTTCCTTTTTGCCTGGAGCCCAAAGGTCAGTCAGAGGTGAAAGGTAAAGATCTGCTTAAGTGTTTTCAGGGTACATGTTTAGCCCTTAGCATGCATGAGGCCTTGTAGATTTCCTGATAGAAGCAGGAACTTTAAAAAGCCCCTTTGCCCTCAAGTACTTCTTGTTTCCCAGACTTTTGGTTGCTCTCACTGTAATTCCTTATTTCCAGGTGTTAAGCCTTACTTCTTGAGACTGCAGCTAATACATTTGTGCCTAAATACTTTTAATAAATGCAACTTCTAACAAATGCTTCTGTCCCAGGGAAACTCTGAAACAGGCAAAACAAAGGCAAGCCCTGGAGCTAGTTCTGCAGAGAACCATGAAACAGAGTGAAACACATATTTTTGGTAAATAAATGGGCTAAAAATTGCTATAGCTATAGGCTGAGTAACCATGTGATCTGATGTATAAATGGCGACTGGTTAATCCGTCATTTATACATTTTGTGGATTATGATCTTTGACCATGTATGTTTGTACTCAGATTCTGGCAATTAACCGTGGAGAAAATTTGAAGATATTGACAGTCAAGGTCAACATTCCTGATGGAGTTAAGAATGAATTCTGTAGGTGGTGCATCCAAAACAGGTCTGTTTATATACTTCTATAGAATTTCCTTTCTTTTGTTTCTAAAACACCATGCTAAGATCTGTACGTACTACTACGGAAAGATGTCCATTATGTAAAAAAGAAACCAGCAATGACAAACAATGGTTATAGTATTTTTACATTAAAAAAATAAGTATACAAGTTGTGTATATTTAAATTGGAAACAACTAGGAGGGGCTTTTACTTTAATACTTCTATATAAAGCATGTTTATTCTTGTGAAAAAATAAATTAAGAAATGGCATAATGTATATAACAAATCAGGAATATTTTGTTAAGGATAATTGAAACATTAAATTTATTGGATATTACAATTTAATTCTCTAAACATACTGTATGTAGTTTACCTAAAATATTTTGCACATTAAGGGTGAATGAAACAAACATTAAATTTATTAG
Source organism: Noctilio leporinus (assembly GCA_004026585.1). NCBI lineage: Eukaryota > Metazoa > Chordata > Mammalia > Chiroptera > Noctilionidae > Noctilio > Noctilio leporinus. The sequence continues at coordinate 337,585 of PVIW01000732.1, forward strand.
TTATTTCAGAGACTTCCAAACTTTTTAATTATAATTTTTTTATTAAGGGAACTGTAAAAAATGCACCACATGGTTGTATAGCATTTTTAACTTTTAATTTTGGTTTTTAGAATATACTTGATCCTCACAAGAGTCTAGTTGGTTGGTAGAGCAGCTTTGTAGCTGCCATTTGACAAATGAGAAAGCTGATAGGAAGAGGTAAAAGTGGATTGACTAGCAGTAAGAAGCTGTAGATTTTGGGTCATGTTCCCTGTGACCTTTAGTTAGAGAGATTGCTGGAAATACCACTTGAAGAATTGGGTGAATTGTGCTTTAAGAAGAACAAGCGCTGTGTCCTCTGCATATCAGCTGTCTCACCCAACATAGTTCTTGCATCAGTTCATTGGAAGCCAGTTTGCCAAAGCTGATTTGATGAATGATCAGCCTGCTGAATGGCCAAACCAAGGACCTGTCAAGTAAAGCAAATATCAAAATGTTAATCACTAGGTAAATTAGTTAAGCCCGTTATATCTATACATTGGAATTCTGTGCGGCCATTTTGAAAATGTTGAGATGGAGCTAAAATTGAGATATAAACATGCCATATTAGATTAAAAAGGCAACCAATAACTTGTATTCAGAGTATGATTTCATTATTGGTAAAAATATTTCTATGTAGTGTATGTGTAGAAAAATGAAGAGATAGAAATGGTCTACTCCTTAGTTCTGTGTGAGATTTTAATTTTTATTGTATATTCTTTTGTGTAATTGTCATTGTGTAATTGCTTATTTTCTTTTTCTTTTTTTTTCCTTTTTTTAAAAGATTTTATTTATTATTTCCAGAGATAATGTGAGAGAGGCAGAGAGGGAGAGAAGCATCCATGTACGGTTGCCTTTCACTTGTCTCCAGCTACAGACCTGGCTGGAGACCTGTCTTGCAACCTGGTTATGTGCCCTGACTGGGGAATCAAGCCAGTGACCTTTGGGTTTGCAGGCTGGCGCCTTATCCACTGTGCTACCAGCCAGGGCCAATGCTTATTTTCTTTATAAATAAATAGCTTCCAATGAAAATAAAAAAGGAATACCTAAATTAAATCCTAGATTTAAAAAATTGTATTAAGAAATTATATAATTTAAATTTAAAATATGAAATTTAAGACAGCTTTGTAGAAAGCGCAAAATCCTGAGTGGCTATCTCTGAGTTTGAATTCCACTTATATTACTTCCTGTCATTGTGACTGTGAGCATGTTATTTAATTTTTTCTCAGTTTTATTATCTTTAAAATGGTGAGTAATATCATTCTCATAGATGTGAGAGTGTTAAATGACATTCCATGTAATTGTGTAGCCTTTGATGGTATCTATTATTAAGAGTGGTGGGTTTATTTTGCTAATTTTCATTTTAGAAATATTTTTTGAAAGCCCTGGCTGATGGCACAGTGGATAAGGCGCCTGCCTGCAAACCCAAAGGTCACTGGTTCGATTCCCCAGCCAGGGCACATAACTAGGTTGCAAGCCAGGTCTCCAGCCAGGTCCGTAGCTGGAGGCAGGTGAAAAGCAGCCATACATTGATGTCCCTCTCTCTCTTGCCCCTCTCCCTACCATTCTCTCTAAAAATAATAAAATCTTTAAAAAGTATATATTTTTTGAGTCTGTCTTCAATAGTGAAGAAATGATTAGTTAGGCTTTTAATCTGTTATCTTTATAGTAAATAAATGTCTAGGGCTAATTTTTCTTGCAACAATTTTTGTTGGCTTTTCATGGCTCATTGCTATTTTATTCTCCAGTTGATTAATTGGTAATAATATTTAACCTATACTGCAATACTTTACGTCACTGTGGTATAGTGATATAATTTTCAGTCATATCCTAGAAGTTTCTCTTCATAGAGATCATTGAAAAAGCACTTTTATGGGAACTAAAAAACTGAAACAAAAGCAATTAAAAATATTTTTCTCAGACTAAAGAACCATTATCAAGAATTTCTTTTCTTTAAGCATATTTGAATGACAAAAGATGGTTGCCTGAATCTTTTATAATTCTTATGTTTAAATATTTTATTTATATTTAAAGAGAGGGGGAAGGGAAGGAGAAAAAGAGGTAGAGAAATATCGATGTTCTAGGGAAACATCAATTGGTTGCCTCTTACGTGCCCTCAATTGGTGACCTGGCCCACGACCCTGGCATGTGCCTTTATAGGAATCAAACCCTCAACCTTTGATTTTGTAGGATGATGCTCATCCCACTGAGCCAAACCAATCAGGGCTCCTTTTCCCTTTTGATCCTCATTTGTGATTATGTTTATTGATTGTGTGTGTGTGTGTGTGTGTATGAGAGAGAGAGAGAGAGAGAGAGAGAGAGAGAGAGAGAGAGAGAGAGAGAGAGAAAGTGAGAGAAATTGGTTGTCTCTCATACTCACCCTGACTGGGATTGGATCCACAATCTAGGTACATGTCCTGACTGGGAATCTAACCCACAGCCCTTTGGTGTATGGGATGACCCTCCAACCAGCTGAGCTACTTAGCCAGGGCTGTGCTAAAAATACATTGAGTAAATGGTTAGGAGTATGCTGAGGTTACAAGGGAGAAGTTCAGTGTGTTCTAAGAGTTTGTAACAGGGAACCTTAGCTGTGTGCTTCTGTAGGTCAGAGACAGGAGGGAGAGGAAGCAACAAGAAATGAGGATTGAGATGTAGACTTTGGCCAGATCATATCTAGCTCTCTTAGTCATACTAAGTATTTTTTTCTTTATCTCAAGGTTGTTGGAAAGCCAGTTAAGGGCTTAAATAGAGATATGTCATGATCAGTTTTAAAAGATCATTATGGCTGTAGTATCGAGAACAATTTGGAAGGAACTATGAGTAAAGAAGTGATGGTGATTTGGACTGGGTGGTAGGAATAGGAAATAGGAAATAGGTAAACTGTGAAAGGGTATAAGTAAGACATCCTCATAAAATAGACCCATAGCACTCTGTTCTAGGGAGGGATGCTGGGAGAAGGGAGCAGGACAGTTACACCAAAGGAGGATCTTGAGGTTTAAGGAAGACTGTTGGGGCTTCCAGAGAGATTGGGTAGGTAATGTTAAGGGTTTCTGGTTTTTCTTTTTTTTCCATGCAGGCAATATGGAAATCATGGTTGGACTTAAAGAGAATGATCCCAGCAAACATCAGGCACATTTAAAAAAAATCACTTGATCAGGGTGTTCTTACCACAAGACTATTTTATTTTCCTAGCATATTGTACCATGACCCAGGACTATATTCTCTTTCCTAACTGCCCAAGCTACAGAGCATGGCATACATAATGTAGAAGACTGTTAATGATCTGCCATATCATTTTCTAGCTTATCTGTAACTACCCCTGTCCCCCAAATCCTGATATTTTATGCCCTTTAGTTTCTCCCCAGAATACTTTCATTCCTTTGTCTTGCTTGCTAAACTGTGATTTTTAAAAAACTGAATTTACTAGGGTGACATTGGTTAATGAAATTGTATACGTTCCAGGGGTACAATTCTATAATATATCATCTGTGTGTTGTATTGTGTGTTCACCACCATAAGTCAAGTTTTTTCTCATCACTACTTATTCCCCCTTACCATCTCCTATTCCCCCCACTCCCTTTTCTACTGTGTTTTCTTTTTGTTTGTTTAGTTCCTTGAGTGTTTTCACCCAGCCCTGCTACATGCTCCCCCCCTTAATAGCTGTCAGTCTGTTCTATTTATAAATCTGTTTCTATTTTGTTTGTTAGTTTCTTTTGTTCATTAGATTCCCCATAGAGTGAAATCATTATGGTACTTGTCTTTCTCTGACTGGCTTATTTCACTTAGCATAATATCCTGTAGGTCCATCCATGCTGTTGTAAAAAGTTAAGATTTCCCCTTTTTTTTAACAGCCATGTAGTATTCCATTGTGTAAAAGTACCACAGCTTTTTTATCCACTCAGCTACTTAAAATCCATCTCAGATGTTTCTTTGGGGAAGTCTTTCTTAACATTGGGTTTCCCATATTAATAATAATAATATGTGTCTAATTTATATCCTACTTTTGCCTACTTCTTAGGCCCTCAGGTAAAAGTGACATTAGGGAATCACAAGGATTTGGGTGGAAGGAAGGATATATGTCCTCCCTAAAAGCACTTTCATTCAGATTGAAAGACAAATAAAACTATATTCTCCTCAAATAATATCCTTTTATGGAAGGGATTCAGTTAATTGTAATTATGTATTTTGATGTATTATAAATACTTAAATGTTTTTTCACTGAAATTTAATTAATTTGCTTGCTGAGATAAGGGAGATGAGAATATCCCCAATTATCTATTAATGGTTTATTAGAAACCATTAATTAAAAATCATTAATATATTATTATTTAAGAGCCATTGAAGGGTAAGGGCAGAGATGCTCTAAGTAGGTAACACAGAAAGAGTAGGGCTGAATTTCTTTGTTATTTTTAGCTTGCATTTTTTTCTTACTGTTTTTTTTCTTCAGTGTCCACTAGCAATCACTTCTCTGCATTTATCTTCATCAGCATGTATGCAGATATATACTGCATGTATGCAGTATGCTGTCTGAGTAATGGAGTAAGCTCTGATCAAGAGTGACAAGAGGCAAGGATTAAAACAGTTTCTCCTTTGCTCAATTTACTTTAAGGAGGAGATAAAGAACTGGGAAAAGAAGGATAGTATTTGTCTTAGCTCTGGCTGCCTTAATGAAATATCACAAACCAGGTATTTTAAACAACAAATTTATTTTCTCATAGTTCTGGAGACCATGAAATTCAGGATCAAGGTGCAGGCTGATTTGGTTCCTGGTGAGGGCACTCTTTCTGGCATGCAGACAATGATTTTCTTGCTATGCTTTCACTTGTTAGGGAGAGAGAAAGAGTGAAGGTAAAAAATATCAAGATATAAGGCAAGTAATTTCATATGCTGAAGTTAAAAGAAATATCAAGACAAAAAATAAAAAGAAACTAGATCACAAAGGGTCATACAGATTCTTTTAAAGAGTTGAGAGTTTATCCCTGGAGACCAGGAAGATCCATGGAAGGATTTTAAGTTTAAGAGTATGAAATAATCAGATGAGAATTTTAGGATAAAAATGTGAAATATGTATTGAAAAATACAAGACAGAGGTTATCTATGACCCTAATAGAATAATTCAGACAAAAAGATTGATGTCCTGACTAACCATGGATAGATACTAACTATCCCCTAGTAACTATGAAGATAAACAGGAGTCAAAATTCAAAATACAATAAAAATGGCTTAAAGAAAGGTAGGTGTGAACAGTGATGCATGAATGAATGATCATGACAGTCATAGAAATGAGAAATGTAGAAGTAGGCTGTGCATCATGTATAGTCAAATGAATCAAATGGCTGCAAAATAATATAGTCGATATGCTCTCTTTTAATAATAAAAAGAAATTATAAGGGTGATAATTCCATAATGAGGGCCCTACCCTTACGACCTCATCTCAACTAAACTATCTCGTAAAGGCCCATCACCAAATATCATCCCATTTCAGGGGATTAGGGCTTCAACATACAAATTTGTAAGGGACACAGTTTAGTCCATATAGTGCTGTAGTAAGTTTTTTGGTAACTCTCATATCTTAAGACTTTTGACCATTATTATTAAAGCTTTGGAGACTCTTCCTAGAATAGGAAAATTTTTTCCTTGTTTAAGTTTTATGTGTGACCATGGTTATTAGGTTTTTAAAAATAACTCCAGATGCCATTGTTAATAATTTCCAGACATCACAGTCTCCCTTCACAGATTGTTACTTTGGCTTCAGTAAAGTTATTGCCCCCTTTCTGTTCCCCTTCCTCGCTTCTCTTCCAGGAGCGCTTTCCTGGTTTTGTTATTGGTACATCATCAGTTTTAGCGTAGATTTTTTTTCCTCAGGTGGAGACCACGTCACTTTGCAAGGCCGGAGTTAATGAAGATCTTACACAATTCAGTGGATGATTCTTTTAAACGCCTTATTTATCCTCTCCTCTGTAGAGAGTTCAGGTATGCATCTTGTCTAATTTAATTTTGTGTACTGTTTATTATTATGTATGGTAATAGGCCCATTAAAGCATGTAATAAATATTTGTTGATCCATTAACCAATCCAAAGAACTGAGTCACAATCACAAAGTCTTAAAATTAAGCCTAGGCTTCAATCTAGGTCATTCACATGCATAGATCACAAAACGTAGCAATTAATTACAATGTACTTATCAAATCTTGACCCCTTACTGCATACCTCTTCCAGTTCTACAATACCAGCCTTGCAATTTGACAACGAAGTTAAACAAAGGGTTTCATTGATGAGAGATTTGGCTTGGAAGAAACAAACTAAGAAGTTAATGGAGAAGTTAGTTGGAAGCAGATTTTAGAGAGAAAGTGAGCCAAAAAAAAAAGCATAAAGGAATTGGTGGAGCACATGATGAATTTATTATTATAAAGAGAGAAAGTTAATATAATGTTTTTCACTCCAAATGGGACTTGTTTGGATGAGTAATTATCAGCAGTGATGAGCAAACACTAGATTATTAAAGGGATTATGTAGATGGTCTAGCAAAAAGACTAAGGGTTACAAAGAAAAACTGTAAAAGAGGGAAGGTGCAGAATTGTTTTTAGGAAAAGAGATGGAAAGGAAGGTAATGTCAAGGGGAAGAAACCCTCTTTCCCTCTAGACTGTCTTGGTCGGCAATCTAGAAACCAGCTATTTCTTCATACATCCTTCCTATCTTGGATAGATTTTCTTCATTCTCACTTGTTTATAAGTGAGGGTTACGTGGGAACTGTAGATTTCTAGTTACCTCTTCAGCTTCACTAGAATTTAGAGCAGCCTTTGTAATGTTTGTCTGTTTTTCGTTTATGGGACCTTGCCATTGAGTTTGGAGGTATTTAGAACAGGTAGTGAAGAGAGGTACTATTACAAAGAACACACAGTTCCTTTGTCCAACTTTTTTTTTTCCATCAAAGTTATTCATTCTTTTGATTCATCCTTTTTAGCCCAGATGTCCCTTAAAAATATTGTTTCTTTTGGAATCCTAATTCCAGTCTGTATGAAGTAATATCTCTTGTTTTTGAATGCTGGGACATCAAATTTAAAAATAAGGGATTTTGTTAATGAAGTGAAAAAGAAAACTTACTTAAAATTTCATTTCCTTTATCTTGTTTTCTCACTTTGCATATGATGTCTAGTGGCACTTTTGACATTTTTGTATGTATTTGGTTTGAGTAGCTTCCCCACTTGTGGAATAATTTCATTGAGATTTCATGAAAGCACCTTCCTGTAGAATTGTGTAACGTATACTCCTTCTCTGACTTCCATTAGTGGCACGCAAGAGCTCTTTCCTTCTCTTTTTCTAAAATGCCTGTGGTTAAAAAATATATATCTTATTTCATTCCGTAAGTTGTTTCCACACATTATTTATAATGTGATAGAAATACTTGTAATGACCTGAACAGTAGTTGAGGGGAAAAACTGTCAGGGGATTTTTTAGAAAAGAAAATTATGTTAATTCTGTAATAAAAAAGAAATTTGTCCTAATGTAGAAAAATGGAAAGACTCAGTAAAACAAAAAACATAATTTTACTACCTAGATATAACCATTGTTATTCAGACTTCTCTCCATTCAACTATATTATTTTGCAGCCGTTTGATTCATTTGGTTAGTCAGGACATCATCATTTTTGTCTGAATTATTCTACTAGGGTCTGTCTTATATTTTCCAATACATATTCCACATTTTCATCCTAAAATTCTCATCTGATTATTTCATACTCTTAAACTTAAAATCCTACCATGGATCTTCTTGGTCTCCAGGAACAAAATCTCAACTCTTTAAAAGAATGTGTATGACCCTTTGTGATCTAGTTTCTTTTTATCTTTTGTCTTGATATTTCTTTTAACTTTAGAGTATGAAATTACTTGCCTTATGTCCTGGTATCTTTTACCTTAGCATGAAATTACTTGCTTCTGCTATAATGATCCATGAGCCTGGAGTATTTTCTATATGCCTTCCATCTACTATTCCTACCTTTATTTGCCTAACTCTATTACTTACCCTTCTTGATTCACCTGAAAAGACAACTCTTTTAGAAAGTTTTCCTAATTTAGCTGTCTCCCCTATATGTTCTCATTGAAATAGTACTATCATTATTTTATACTTGTGTGTTTATTTTTCTGCTTCTTCCATTAGATACTGGTCTTCAGGTAGGGATCTTGCCTTTTCAGCTTTGTATCTCTCAAGTCCAGTCATGGCACTTGATATAATATTGACAGCAAATGCTAGCTCAATAAGTAAAGTTAAGAAGTGAAGCTCCAGAAATATTTATAATGATACTTTTCCTGTCGCATGGCTGAATGCAGGCAGAATGGCCATGAAATGTTAGAGAAGATGAGAGGAAAGCCTTAGGGAACTGAATTAAGCCAGTAAAGCAAACATGAGTTAGCTCTTGTTTGCCTTTGGTTATGTAAATAATTCTACCTCAAAACTAGTATGAAATGTGCTTTGTATTGCTTTTGAACTCTCAATTTTCTTATGGCCAGTGACATGCATTTATTTTAGCCTTATCTAATAAAGATGACATACTTTTAATAATTTCTCAGGAATTTCAGGAGATAATAAGTTTTATTAAGTAGATAAATGGTGTAAAACTTAGCTTACAGTTGTTTTTAAGTCTATTGTAGACAAATATTTTAACCCTAAAACAAGTTTTAAGATTAGACTTTTAATAACTTCTTTGGATAAAATAAGGATATAATTTTAGACTGGTATTAGTATGTGTGGTCAAATCAAATCAGTGTGAGAACGACAGGAGTGGTTGTAGGGATTGGAACAGTGAGAAGATAACATTGAGATACATATAGGTGAAGGTATGAAACTAAGTATTGACGAAGTGAAGCTACTTATGATTCAGTAACATGACTCTAATATGTTTATATTTTTAATTTGCTGATGAACTTTAAATTGATATTCATGTGATGTCCAAATCTTTATACACCTGTTTCTCTCATATACACATATGTTTATACATATAGATTTGTATAAAAGGGAGAATAGATAAAGAGTAGGTCCGATGAACTTGGTAGGTTTGCTACCACAAAGTTACTTGTGGTACTGTGTTACTGTAGGTAACAAAAATAGACTCAGCATATGATGTTTTGTACATGATGTTTTCTCTCAAGTAATTTTGTTATCATAAATGCTCTTGTGAGGCATAACTGCATAGAATGAATTCTGTTCTTTTTCTGGAAGAGAATATGGGTAAATGAAAAATTAAATACATTCTCTTTTTTCTTTCTTGTTTTTTTTTTTTCTCTGAAGAGCCAAACTAACATCAGATGCAGAGAAGGAATCTGTAATGATGTTTGGGCGGAACCTTCGTCAGCTCCTTTTAACAAGCCCTGTTCCAGGGCGCACCTTGATGGGAGTGGATCCTGGTTATAAACACGGTTGCAAATTAGCTATAATTTCTCCTACCAGTAAGCATACCTTTCAGCTTTTATACTAAAGTTGTTTGGTTGGTCATACATTTCACTTCTTGTATCTCATGAGGATTTAGAAATAATACTAATTTGCATGTCTTAGAAAATGATTTTCTTATGTATAGGGATATGAGAACCAGAGAATCAAACTTCATCTTATTTGATGACCAAAGTCCTTAGTATATTACTGTCATTTATGCTCTTCCCTTTGTCATAGTGAAGATACTGAAGGTTAACTGAGATCAGACTTTTAACAACTCTGTCCTCCATCAGCTTTTATTGTGATGGATTTATATGTGATACACTTTATTTTTTATTTTATATATTTATTTACTCTTTTTATAGCATAGGAAGGTAATCTTTATTGTAACTAGAAACAGAACAGATAGCAAATTCATGAGATATTTTTAGTTATTATTTTTCAAAGACCAGGCTTCAATAACTAATCAAAATTAGTCTTAACTGCACAGATGTTTTATGGTCACTGCTATAATCCTCAAGGGCCCAAAGCCCAGCAGTGAAAAGTACCATAAAGATAATGACAGAACTTTCCATAGGCCAAAAATGTAGATCACTGCAATGAACTGGTCTTGTAATGTTTTGATGTTCTTAAACATTGAGTAATTATTGTTACGCAGCAAAATATCAAACATGCGCATAAAAATTCCTATAAGAATTCTATCTTAATATTGTCAATATTAATACCAAGCTTTTCTTTCCCTGCAAATTCAGTGAATCCTGGTGCCATTCCCTGTATGTATTAGTTTTAGTGGTAATATGCAAACTTGATTTTGTTTTCATGGTTAAATAGCAGATTGACTTCGCATTTGGTGGCCAGCTGTGTACCTAATTTTTCATCTTTTATGTTTTAAATAAATTTAACTACATTTCATAAGCCCTAAGATTTTCAATAACCTGCTAATGATTGTATACTTTTAATTTACACTTCATTTCAATTAATTTGAACCCTACATAAGTATTTAAAATTATTTACAGATGGTTGTAACTGAAGCAATGATAAAATTTACTACTTGTACAGTTAGACTGGTAATAAGCCTTTAACTAAGAGCTGCATATTTTATGCATTTTTTTACTTGCTAGGAGCAATTCTTAAAATTACAGCTATGATTCTCTGTCAGCAGTAAGTGCTTTCACTTTGTTTACTTCCACATGGATAACCAAATGCACTTTATTCCTCTCTGTGAAACAACACCCCCACCGAAACATAAATGTTAATTGCCCAACTGAACAGGTGACAAAAGAAACTTGAATTTGAGCAACATGTTGATAAATATAATGACTAGCCAAGAAATATGCTCATAATAGGTACTCTGTGCATGTTTGTCACACATGGAATGTATGAACTGTAAGGCAGTTATTAGTCTGATACTTTTCATCATACACTATAACATATTTTGTTTAACAGGGGAATTCAGGGTTACCACATTTAATTCTCCTTCAGATGTAAATCCAAGATTTTGAAATTTTAAAAACTTTTAACAGTTCCCAGAAGATGTAAACAAGTTGAAAGTAGTTGCTACTACAATATAAGTTGAGAGAAAAAAAGAACAATTACTAAGTTATATGTACAATTGAAGAGAAGAAATAATAAAATTAAGTATTAGCTAATTATTATTTTTTCCAGATTTATCCTTACAGCATTTTTTGTTCATATATGTATCCCTGTTAACTTCTCTGAAGCTGAAAGAATTTTATTATCTGAATGGATTTTCCTATCTGGTTAGGTACATAATTAGTAAAAAGCTGGTATAAATATAAGGTAGTGTTTGTATGTTGTGCTATGTTTCTGTGTTTGCTTTTTGCTAATATTAATTTTTTCTGACATTAAATTATTATGATTCTGTAAAGAGTAAAAATTATCCACTGACAGGCACTTAGGATGTTTCTAGCACTCGGCTATTATAAATAGTGCTGCAATGAACATAGGGTTGCGTAGGTTCTTTTGAATTGGTGTTTCAAGGTTCTTCAGGTACAATCCTAGCAGTGGAATTGCTGGATCAAAATACAAGGACCTAATGAACAAAACAAATGAGCAAAATAGAACCAGAGGCATGGAAATAAGGAACAGACTAACAGTGACTAGAGGGGAGGAGTGAAGGAGGGGGAGAGTTTAGTCAAGGAATTATTATCTAGGACCTGTTGAGGGGTGGGAGTAGATGGGGCAGGGGAGAGCAATGGGGGAAAGGTGGGACAGCTGCAATAGAGCAATAAATTCATTTTAAGAACAGTAGAAATTTAAACTTAAAGTACAAAATTATAATTGTATCATCATTACAATAATGTAAAACTGGATACACAGGAAAAGACTATAAGGTATAATAGTTTTTATTGCCAAATGTTCTTCTTTCATTTGATTATATATGACTTTTAAAATAAGATTTCATTTATTGTTTTTAGAGAGAAGGGAAGGGAGAGAAGCAGCAGGGAGGAGAGAGACATCAGTGTATGGTTGCCTTTCACTTGCCTCCAGCTACAGACCTGGCTGGAGACCTGCTTTCAACCTGGTTATGTGCCCTGGCTGGGAATCGAACCAGTGACCTTTGGGTTTGCAGGCTGGCGCCTTACTCACTGTGCCACCAGCCAGGGCCTTGATTATATATGACTTTTATAATTAAAAATTGAAAAGTATTAATAAAATTTTAATAACAAAAATAAATAAAAAGCATGCTTTGTTAGAAAAGAAATGAGTGTGTAGAATATGAGCTAATATGCCATCTTATTGTGAGATTGCTTGCTTATACGATTCAGTTTTTATTGATAGCTTTGAAGCATATTGCACATGTCATCTAACATATAATAGATACTCTTTTTAGAAAGGATACACTGACAAAAATCTTATGTGAACAGCTTTGACCAAATATTTTTAGTCTATCACAGGACAATAATAATGGCAAAAACATTGATGATAAGAGTTCATGGTTCAGTTCCCCCATCTTATGGTACAGGTTCTATCAGATATGGTATCCCAAAAGCATGGGCTGGTTGTGTGAAAGCCATACACGGTCTTTTGGTTGACTGCTGCACAGGGCCAGATATATTTATAAGCCTTTCCCAATTTAACCAAATGTGCTAAGGATTGTTCCACTGTGCTTGTGGCCCGTTGGTTGAAGTTGCTCTGATTATAATCTTCTCTATCTAACACCCCACCTGTAAACTCTCTAACAGTATTGTGGGCCTAGTCACATTGAAGCCATCCTCCTCTTAGTGGCAATGGTACTCCTCAATGGTGGCACCTGTATGTATTTTAAATACCACAGTGCGTTTTTATTGTTTTGGACAGGAACTTTTTCTGTTTCTTATATATCCTTTCTATTACTCTTAACTTTTTTCTCGGTTCCTTTGTTTTCATGTGACATCATTTTCTTTCTACCTAAAACTTTAGGCAGTTACTTAAAATTTGGATCAGTTGGTGACAAATAATCTCAGTTTTTGTTTGAAAAAGTTTCTGGTTTGCCTTTAATTTTGAATGATATTTTTGGGGGGGTTAGAATTCAGGATTGTATTTTAAAGATGTAATTTTTTGTGTGTGAGTTTATTTTTAAATTTTTACATTTTAATTATTGGGGTGTCATTGGTTAACAAGATCCTATCAGTTTCAAGTGCACAGTTCTATGATATATAATCTGTATATTGCGTTGTGTGCCCACCACCTAAAGTCAAATCCTTTGTCACCATATATTTGATGTGGGATTTTTTGGTTTTGTTATGTATTTATTTACTTACTTATTTGGCTTTTACTGTTATTGATGTTAAGTATTATTAAAAACTAATAATAGATTTATGTAGCAAAATAGAGTCCTTGAACTTTGAAAGTAACAAAACATCATAGTGCTTAAGGGAGACTCTGATTTAGTGAATATGAATGATTCAGACATTTAAAAAGACAAACGAGTTCCCTTTTCTATTTTAACTGGCTTAAATCATTGGTGTGTTACGTTTTGTAAAGTCTTAGAAATTGGCTTATTCTTTTCTTTTTTTCCTAAGGTCAGATACTTCATACTGATGTGGTTTACTTGCATTGTGGACGCGGCTTCCAAGAGGCAGAGAAAATAAAGAGACTTTTGCTGAATTTCAAGTATGAAAATTAAGTAACCTTCGTAGTTCTTCAATTGCTCAGCCAATCACAGATACCTTTGTAGCCCCTAATTTGGAGGGAGGGATCAAGGGGAGTGCCTTGGAGAGAAGGAGCCACATGAAACAGCGCTGGGGCAGATTGTTGGCGAGCCTGCATTTGGAGGCTGCAGAGGGGCTCTCTGCCCTTCCTCTGCCTCCTTCTCTAAACAAAAGGGGTAACGGGAGCAAAGTGAGCATATGAGTCTTCTGTTCGGGCCTGTACTTTCTTTTTTCCTTTCCTCCCTCCCTCCTTCCTTCCTTCTTTCCTTTCTTCCTCACAGATCTGAGAAATGGATCTGGTGGTAGTTAGAAGCTTTAGAAATTATTTGACAACAGATCACATAATTCAGTCTTAATGTCTTTTATTATGGCTTTGAATCTATTTACCCATTACTGTGGAAGAAAACTGACTGTTCTTGAGGTGTGTGATAGTAAACTATTTCTCCACTAATTGCTACACCAAAGGAAGAGGCAGTGTCTGTCTTTTCATTACTAGCATCTGTATCTGTCTCCCTTGTGGAACAGTGGAGAAGTTGCGAGGACCGATGAGTGAATGTGAGCATTGTACAGTAGCGTTTGTGCATTCTCTACATTTTCTCGGGATTGATTTAGAAGCCTGCCTTGAGCTCATCCAGTGTCTCCTCCTGTTTCTCCCTTGAAGCTGCAGCACAGTGGTGATAGGAAATGGAACTGCCTGCCGGGAAACAGAAGCCTACTTTGCTGACCTGATCATGAGGAATTATTTTGCACCACTGGATGTTGTTTACTGGTAAGGATGTTAGGAATGTTTGTTTTCTTTGAGAAGCTGAAGAACTTTTTAATTTCTTCCGTGATGCCCCCCGCCCCTAACCTTGTTTGTTAACAGATACACATCTTGCTTGCCCCACACCACCTCTTGCTGTTCACAAGAGTTTCACAGGACCATGTAAAGTGCCTGTCTTTTGCAGACATTTGAGTTTCAGTGTCCTGAAACCTCTCACAGAAGCAGCAAATGAGGGCTTGCTTGGATTCATAGGACTTTCCAGGATTTATACTGTGTGAGGGGTCTGTTTAACTGCGGACTGGGTAATTTAGCCTTCTTGCAAAGTTTTGATGCCTGTGAATCATTGGTGTTCACAACTAAATGTAAGTATTACAGATTAAAAGCATTTCTAAAGTTTCTTTCTTTGTCTCTTCGTCACAGATCTTCTGAATAGCTTTAGAAGCACGTGGCCCAATTGTCCGCTCTTGCCCCTGTACTAGTTCTTTCATTTACTGTTGTTTTCTCACTTTCCCTTTGGAACTCAAATAGCCATGGTTACCTTTTCCAAACTATTGTACAATATTAATTCCTGAAGCATTTAATTCTAGGAGATAAGATAGTTATAAAGGTCTGATATCTAGGGGAGAACATGCAAAAACCATCTCTCACTTCCTTCTGAGAAATCTAATGGCAAAGTTGACTCAACTAATGACTGTGTGAACAAAACAAAAACCAGCAATCCAACAAAGGAAGAAGAATTCTGCAATGCATTTAGAAAGGGCAGAAAAGAGGAGCCTTGTGCTTAGTGGAGTAGTCTGTGTGTCAAGAGATGATCAAGATATCAGGGTAACAATGGGGATTAGAAGGTCAGGACAAACTGGAGGTGCCATGGGATGATGGTTTAGGAAAGCTCCAGATTTAAAAGTCCACCTCAGCCTTTTCCTTTTCCCTCTTGTTTCTTCTTGTTAAGGTTGGTTTGGAGATTACTATGGATTTTTTCCTCTTCTAGGAACTGCACCTAAGCACTTGGTGCTTTTGAGAACCTAACACAAGGACCTGACATAGCTGATTCAGTTTATTTCAGGCAAATTCTCTGATTTCATTTTAACTTACTTACATTCATTTGATATAAATATCTTGGGTACTTTTATAGTATTATAAATAGAACTTTCAAACGTTAAAAACATTAAATAGTGAAGACTTCTTAAATTTCATTTTAATTTACTGATAGAGTATCTATTGAACTTTCAGCAGTGATTGTAGTAGAAAGAGGATGAGAGCTTTGGCATGGGACACATCTGGGCACCTCTTTGTGTTGTTATTGTATACTAGTTATGTAACTTTGTAACAGTTACTCTGCCTTTCTAAGCAGTGTCCTTTGTCATTAAAAGGGGGACTGCTTTTGCTTTTAGTAACATTTTGAAGTTTTCTTTATATTTACTGTTATCTTCCTTTATTACCTTTATAATATAATTATATTAAATATTAAAACTTCTGTATTTATCTCTTTTTGTGTTTCTATTAACAATTACTTCAGCCCTGGCTGGTGGCACAGTGGATAGGTGCTGGCCTGCAAACCCAAAGGTTGCTAGTTCGATTCCTAGCCAGGGCACATAACCAGGTTGCAAGCCAGGTCTCCAGCCAGATCTGTAGCTAGAGGCAGGGTGAAAGGCAACCATACATACATTGAAGTCTCTCTCCCTCTCTGCCTCTCTCCCTTCCCCTCTATCTAAAAATAATTAATAAAATCTTAAAAAAAAAAAAAAAAGAATTTATATCATAAAGGAGCACAGTCTTATTTTTTAGGTTAATTTTGTTCCCCAGCCATACTACACACTTCTTTCATTGTTTATAATTAATTTTTCAGTTGATTGTCTTAGATTTTTAGGTCTTTGGTCATGTCATCTGTTCAAGGTGATGAATTTTCTTTCGTTTAATGGTTTCATGCAGTGCCTGTGAAAAGCTATTGAGTAATACTGATAGTGGACCTCTTCTACTTTAATCAGATTGCTTCTAGTGTCTCCCTTGAGTTTGATACTGCCTTTTGTATATCTTTTAAGTATTTAAAGCAAATAGTCTCTGTAAGTGTTTTAAAAATACTGATTACTATTGTTTTAAATTCAAGAATGAAAAACATGGTTTTCCAGAATTTTGCTTTAATCGTGTGAGCTTTTTTCCCTATTTTGATCTATGAATATGCTAAATTGTAGTAGTAGTAGATTTTCTACAGTAGAGCCACCTTTGCAAATTTATTTCCACTTCATTTTGTAGTAAAATATTTTTTTAATATACTGTTGGGATGTACTTACTAATATTTTCATGAGCTTTTCAAGTCTTTAAATAATGCAAATAATCAGGATTTACCATGAGTTTTAGGAAAATCAGCTATTTGATTTTATCTTGTATCAGCATGCCTTTGTGAGAAAGTCATTTTATCATCTAACACTTTCATATTGTAAAATATTTAAGTTGAAATTTTCATGCTTTTTCTAGCAGAAATTTTTAGCATCTCCTGAACATAAAATCTGATACACATTCTTGTAATCCTGTCATTTACTAATTCTAAAAATCCTTTTCCTGGCACGTCTTCCAGCACATTCCCTTTATCCCTTCCAACACTTTTTGCCTTGACATACCTGCTATATAGGTTAACTATACCATGATTTATCTCCTGATTTGTAGACCTCACGCACCCTGACCTACCCCTGCGACTTCCCTCTGACCCGTGTCTCTTTCTATCTTTAAGATATCTTACAAACTGGTACTTACATACAAGGTGGGACAAAAGTAAGGTTATAATTGTGAGTACATGAAAACACAGTGTATTCTTGTATTATTATTTATTATTATATTTCACATGAACAACTGTAAACCTACTTTTGCTTCACCCTGTATAATATGGGAAAGTCATCCAAAGCTTCATATCTTAATTACCAAAGGAGGGAAAAACTGGAATTATGTTGTGTAATGTAATTGTGCTAAGGCTTAGCTAGTCACATGTATTTAAAGTTGGAAGCATTTGTGAAAAGAAATTCTGCAGTATTATACATGTCATTTGTGTTAAGTATTTGCTAGAGTGATTTTCTTTTTTTTTTTTTTTTCAAGTTTTTTGTTTTTTTTTTTTAATTTTATTGTTGTTGTATTACATCCATCCCTTTTTTGCTCCCCTCTGTCCCCCTCCCCACCCACCCTTTCCCCCCAAAGTCAATCCCACCTGTTGTTAGAGTGATTTTCTATTTTCAATTCTGTGGCATGTAGTAGGCACTCAGTTTTTTTTTTGAATAGCTGAATATTTTCATTCATGTTAAATTGTTAGACTTCTTATTTTCTGCATTTTAATCCATTTTCCTTTATAAAAAATAGTGGTTTCTTTTCTGTATCAATGGTAGAATTGATTGAAATGTAGAAAAAGCTAGTTCCTTATGAGACATTTATGTTTATAATCCATGTATCTGGTTTCTCCTACACTGAAACATTCTTAAATAAGGGGAACATTTTATTTATCTCTACCTCCTTCTTATTAAGCAAATTTCTATACTTACACATCCAAATCAATAAATACTTATAATTTTGAATTGCTAAATATTAATGGTAAAACTGTAGTTGACCCTCAAACAACACAGGGGTTAGGGTCTCCAGCCCTTGTGCAGTTGATATATAACATTTGACTCTCTAAACCTAGGTTGTACCTAGGTATTCACATGGGATTGGTTTCAAGACCCCTGCAGATATCAAAATCAGTTGATGCTCAGGTTATCTATATAAAATGGTTGGTCTCCTATATTTGCAGACTCCCAGCCATGGATCAAAAACAGTGCAGGCATTTACTGAAAAAAATCTCTATATTAATGTGACTTTGTTGCTCAAACCCATATTGTTCAAGCTCATGAAAATATTGTTCAAGGGTCAACTATATTTTTAATGAGATAATTCTTTTCAATTCTATTAACCAGAATTACAGTTATGGAAATTTTTCCCCTGCTTAATGCTTTGGTAAATCTGCGACGACTTACTGTTTTCTCTGCTTTTCCATTATACTGAAATTTATACTTGGCAGTTTAGACTTAACACTTTGCCAAAGATAAATGATGACTTCTGAAATGGAAATGTTGCATGGTTAGAGTTATATTTAATGAAGCATAAAAGAAGTAAAAATAATCTTACTATTTACTGCCTGTATTTCAACTACATACAATTGGCATGATTTATGCTGAGGGTGGAATCATTGCTAGAAATCACAGCATTAACTGCATTCTGGAGAATCACAGATAATGAGGCTGCTTAAAACCTGGAAACAGAAAATGGAAAATTTTGTGCTGTTAATTCAGATCCTGTGCTTAATATTTCAACTCTGAATGCTGCAATATATAAATGGCTTTGAGCAGGCAAACAGAGAAAAGAAATCAATTTTGCTTCCTAATTACCTTGTTCATTAAGATAGTGAAAGAATTGGAAAGTAATATGAACTAGGAAAGTAGGGTATGCCTATAATGAAAGAATGAGAAAGAGGAAGGGGATCTGCAATAGAAGCTTGGGGGTAGTTTTTGAGGTTAGGCATGTGCCAAGGGGCCTGGTCACTGAAGGACAAGTGGATAGCCACACTCCATTAGTATTGAGAGTTTGTGCTAGACATCTGTGAAACACACATTGGACCTCTTTCTTTTGTTACAGTAAGGCATAAACCAGTAACTAGAAGGAAAATATAATTTAAGTAATCATAGCTTAGTTGCTTGGAATAAGTTGATGTACTTTCGAGAGTCTTAACTAAATTGAAGGGAATAGCTTGAACCTCAAAGGCTTATTAACTCATTGGTGAAAAATGCCTAATAGTGAAGTTAATGAAAGTCTTTTTGCCTTAAAATGTAAAAAACAAACACTATTCCTTTAAAAGATTAATACTATTGATTATTGTAGATTGATTTAAAAAGATAGATAAGTGATAGAATATACTATTACCTAAAAGGTTATTTGTATTTTAAAGCCTATTTCTAGATTTTTCCTTCATGTATATTTGTGTGTAAAATATGTTTTATAATCTTTCCCATATTTAAGATATCGTTACCTTCCCATGCCAATAAATGGATTTTACAAAATTATTTAAAAGTATTGTCCTATAGGTATAGGCATTCCTCAGAGGTATTGCAGGTTTGGTTTCAGACCACCACGATAAAGTGAATATTATGTTGAGTGTGGAATAGCATTTCTAAAAATACAATATACATACCTTAATTAAAAAATACTTCAGTTCTGAAAAATTCTAACAACCATCTTGTTAGTCTTGGGTCTAGCCCAACAAGGTGAACTTTACTGTAACAGGGAGAAACATTGATTGGTTGCCTCCTTGCTCTGGCCAGGACTGAGCCCACAACCTTTCAGTGGGCAGGATAACACTCCAACCAACTGAGTGACCTGGCCAGGAATAGCATGTTATATAAACATGTATAAAATGTTTTATAAATAAACATTTTGGTCTTATCCCATTTTACTTTTGCTAGGAAAACTAGACTGGTAGGTACATCTAGATTTTAGCATATCTTTTGATCATCTCTTGATACCCCTATGGAGAAACTAAAGAATTCAGAGATTTGGTTAGGTCGTTACCAAAAAGATGTTGGTTATCTAATGGATTGATGTCTGACATGAGATCTCTAGGAGGATGTTGTAGACAAGTATTTGTTAACACTTAAAAATTTAGTCAAGGTTTGGAGGCATGTTTTTCAAATTTGTGGACATTGAGATTTATTAAAATCAGGATCAGAAAATATTTTGAAATACTTGAGTTATTGGATCTAGCCTATAGCAGGGATAAAGACTATTGTGATGCTAGAAGGGATTCTTGGTAGAGATTCTGATGGGGTGGTGTCTGGGGTTTCCCTGCCCAAGGAAGTCTATCACAGTAACACTCGGCAGATTTTCCATGTCCTGAACTGCCTGGACCTAATTTCTTTTCTTTTGGTGTCCAGACATGTAGTTCTTAACAGTCACTTAGTTAAGATGTATCTAGCTATGTAGAGCTTAAAATGGGAAGTTAAAATTGCTGTTATTTCTCACTAGTGCAGTAATTTCTGTTTTACATGTGGAATGCAAAATCAGTTTCTTTGTATTTAACTCTCTGAGCCTGCAGTTGCTAGTAGTGATGAAGTCCATGAATTAGCTTTGGAACTTAGAACAACCTCAATTATTTTTTCGATGTCTGTTTTATTATTGTGCTTAGTAACAAGTTAAGATGATACAGTTTTTGTCTCACTTCTTTCTACAGTGATGGCTTGAGACAAGGTGCCGTGATGGTCTAAGATTTTGGTGCCTTTTACCTATTGATACTCCACTTTCCATTTCTGTGACTATTATAAACAGTAGACTCTTGTTTATCAGGCTTCTTTTCTGGGATGTTTGTGACATTAAATTTAAAAATAAAATTGTTTTATAGTCAATATAATTTATATTCATTTTGTTGAAACAGCCAGAATATTATTTTTTAATTTTTTAATTGTTATTCTGTTACAGTTGTACCAGTTTTCTCCCCGTTGCTCTCCCTTGCCCCCCGTGCAGCTCCCAGTCAATCCCCACCCTGTTGTCCATGTCCGTGGGTCATTTGTACTTGTTCCTTAATTAGACCCTTCCTTTTCTTCCCCCTGAAACAGCCGGAATATTTTTAAATATACATTTTAATATACTAGAATGAGGTATGTTGAAAAGGAGGCATAAGAATGAATAATTCCGGTGTGTGTTTGTGTACGTGTGCGTGTGTGTGTGTGTTTGTTTTTAAAATACTATTTGGATTCATTTTGATAGTTTTTGATCAAAATAAAATGTTTTGCCAGTTTTATAACCCATGTGTTTCTGTATCCCTAAGTTCAATTTAAGTATCTGCAGGAGTTCCCCCAACCTACCCCCACCCCCAGCCCCTCTTGTAGATCTTTGTTTATTGACTTAGATTAGAACTGGCCTAGAGCCCAGTGATGGTCATTTCTCCTCTTAAGGTTTTGGTTATAAATCTGCTTTTGTTGCCAGATCCAATAAAGATTCTTGATTGTTTTTGTTAGTTTTATTACAAGTTCTTGCCAAAGAAACAGTGTATTATAACCAAAACAGATGTTCTATTTAGACAAGTGCATTTGCTATAAAATAACTTAAAATATAAATTAAACAACAATATGTTCAGCATCAAGGTAACAATTGATGAACTTGGAGATTTTATGACTGTTTTTGATAACCTTTAGAAATGGAAGAATGGTGCCTTGTATCAAACAATTGTTGTACATTTTTTCTCTATCTATCTCAGTTTGTGTATGTACAGTTTTAGATGCTCCTAGACCCAACTACAAATTAAGATTTTAATGTAATCTTGAAACTAGAGTTAACCAATTTCATGTATACATGATTCTATTATTTCTTAAAACATACATCAGATAAATAGTATTTGCTTTCACAGAAACATCAGTTTAGTAAAAAATAGGTTTTAATATTCTAATGCTTATAAATAGGTAGGTAAATAATTATATTTAGACCATTTTCATAAATGGTGTACTTGGTGAATTTAGAAACCCTAGTTCAGGGTTATAGGTAGATCATTTGGGACTTGAACCATCTCTGATTAGGCCCCAATGCAGTCTTGATTTATGCTGAATTCTTTGTTGTGGTGAACACAGACATGGAGTGAATATAAGTCCATCAGTATTTATAGACTATAATTTCAGCTCTTTTTTTATTATAGTTCCTAGAATAAATTAGATGTGTAAGGGCTAAGACTGCATTATCAACAGATTTCTAATGGAATAAGGTTTACCTTGAGAGTGTTAACTCTTTGGTCTAGTTTTAGTCATATTTTCCTCTTTTCTTTGGTATGAAATAGCTTGCTGTTTTTTCCCACCTTTGGCCAACACCTCTAAAAGTGTAATTCAGTTGATTATTGGGCAACATTTAAGTTTTTTTTTTAATTATAACTGTTTGGTTTGTACAGAATCCCTATAGTTCTGTCTGTCATTTCATTTGCATTAGAAGAATGCAGAATTGCTAGAATCCTTTGTTATTGAGATTCTTTTCATTTGGTTATATTGTACTTGAGGATTCTCTGGCCAATATTTGATATTTGCAAAAAGGAGTTCTTGAATCCACCTTATTTGTGATATATATATATATATATATATATATTCTTTTTTTTTTTTTTTTTTTTTTTGAGGGGGAAATCTTTTGATTCTAGTGTATTTTATGTGGCTAAATCTTTGTATTAAGGCTCTCGGAACTTATTGAAATACCACTTTCAAGTTCCCCACATCCGTACATTTCTAAGGTTACACCCAACTTAATTCCCATTACTTTTCCGCTTCACAGCACTTGCATTTTGAAGGAATCCTAACATTTGGGTTCACATTATGATAATTAGGTTTTAGGCGCATGGAGGATTAAAGATGTCTCAGGTCTAGTTGAAGAATAAAGTTCAGAAGCACATGTAAAACTTGCCTGATTGGTGGGTAGAGGTGCCTTTATTTATTCACTACTCATGCAGCATTAATCCGTATTTCATCAGGTACCTACAGTGCTGTAATTCTAGATGTGACCTTGGGACTTGATTTACTTCAGCTTCGTTTTCTTTATTAATGTGCCATGAAAGAGGTACATGAAAGATAACCAACATCAAAGTACATTTTAAAGTAAAATGGTTGATAGGAATTCCCTGGTATTTAACACTCTCTGTCAAATGTTTCAGCTGGTTTGCATCCTTTTACAAGTCATTGCTTGCTGCACTAAAAGAAATTTAAAGCAGTTGTTTCAAGGCAGGGTTGCCTGGGTTGTGGGGGGTGGCGATGGTTATGGTGATGGTGGTTGGGTGGCATTATTAGCCAGAGAAGAGAGTACATGAGGATTTAAGCATAATCTTTTTCAACTGTGCATTTCCCAAGATAGTTTGTTTTTGTGTTTTTCTTTAGGTCCAACGTGTGTGTGTGTGTGTGTTTTAGTCCAATGCACTGCTTATGATTAGAGTGAGGAGGCACTCCTCTTGATTGTAAGAAGATTGAAGGGGGTTGCCGAAGAAAATTCATCAAACCTCTGTAAAAGAAAAAAAAGGCAATGCCAGTCTCATTCAGAGATTGTTTAAGTACTTTAACTTCGCAGCCTGTTCATTCTTTACTGAACCATCTAAGAAAGAGCTTTGAAACACAGTAATATGGGAAACTGAGTCTAAAGAAGAACAAAGGAAACAGGGCTTGGAGAAGTCTTGCCATATGTATCATGGAATATTTATTTTCCTGGAAACTCGTGTTTTAGAGGCTTTGTCTGTGTTCTAGGCTGAATACATAGGGGTAGAACTTCTTATAACTCAGTTTTGAAACTCTGATTCCTTCTTTGTTTCATAAATACTTGTTGGATGTCTCTGCCTACTTCAGAATAAATAGTTAAAAGCATTTTGCATTTTAGATCACTACAAGGATTGTGGGTCTTTTCCTAATGTCTTTACTGTAAAAATATGTCAGTCGAAAAAGTGAAAAATAGAAATCACAGAATGTTTTAGAAAATGAAATTAACTTGCTTTCAAATTTATACTTCAGTTTCAACTTACTAACATAACCTTAACTTGTAGAGGTCTTTTAAACTCTATTGTAATAAAATATTTTTTCCTAATTAGGATTTATTAAAGCATTTGTAGAATTAAAATTCTTTAAAAATAGTACATCCTCTTGATATTCTGTAGTTTTGTTTACACTTACCTGCTTAACTAATTTTTATTCATAAATGGCAGGAAAATAAAATTAAACCCAGACCTCATCTTGGTGATGTATTGAACTAAAGTCTTTGGCCAGCAAAATAAAAGAAATAAACACTACAGCTGACAGAGAGGAGTTTGGTAATAGTCTTTTCCAGGAAATCAGATATTTGCAACGGAGTATCTGTTAACACAGAATGAGCTACATAGATCTCCTGAGGGGAAATAGCTTAGTGTATGTTGGCAGTGATCAATGCCTGCAGCTCATTTGGCGTTTGAATCAGTGATTAAGGAAGGGGGGTAGGAGAGGTACGTTTTTCCCATTTGTGGATATAGGAAATGCGGTCCATCTTGCTGCTATTGCCATACCATACAAGGCTTATCCAGAGCATTGGGAAAATTGACTGGTGTTGAGAGTAGTTAGCTATTAGGAAATAGGTATTGGGTTGGCCAAAAAATCCATACTGTTTTTTTTCCATAAAAGACACATTTTTCTTTTTCACCAATAACGTTATTGATTTAGACATTTTGAGTATGTTGGCTATCTCCTGCATAGTAGAATGTTGATTGTTCTCAAGTAATGCCTTCATTTGATCACTGTCAACTTCAACTGGTCTACCCATGGAGCACTGTCCAGTGAAAAATGTCCAGCACAAAACTTCACAAACTACCTTTGACATGTTTGATCAGTCACAGTACCTTCTCCATACAGTACGCAAATCTTTTATTTGTGTTTTCAGTTGCATTTTTACCTTGAGATAATAAAATGGAATATGCTGAAAAGGTTGCATATTTCCTTCCATTTTTAATATTAAAATGGTTACACAAGAATTCCGCTATTTTTATAAGTTATTTTTAAATGCACACTAATATAACGGCTGTCACAATACAATGTAACAAAAATTGTTTTGAATGAAGTTTAAAGACAACTAAGCAATGCTAGAGCCTTCATATGAAAAAGACCAAATGAACTTTTTGGCCAACCCAACAATAGAATGAGAGCTGGAAGATGTATATACCCTTCTGTTCATGCCGCCTTTTTCTTTAATTCCTTTCTCCCTCTCCCCTTCACACCTAATAGCATCTTCTTTTGCATACATTTGTATGTTCTGTGTACGACCCATCATGGTCATAGGAATTGGGAGACGAAGTGGAATATACCTGAAATGTCATCAAGATCTTATTTTGCAAGCATCATAGGTTTCCTAAACAGAGAGCTGTGGAATCCTTTAGTTGACAGAGTGACTCATGCTTTGACTTTGTCTTTTTTTTTTTTTTTTTTTAAAGATTTCATCCATTATTTTCAGAGAGAGGGCAAGGGAGAGAGGCAGAGAGGCAGAGAGACATCCATGTATGGTTGCCTTTCACCTGCCTCCAGCTACAGACCTGGCTGGAGACCTGGCTTGCAACCTCATTATGTGTTCTGACTGGGAGTTGAAACAGCGAATGACCTTTGGGTTCACAGGCTGGCACCTGTCCACTGAGCCACCAGCCAGGGCAAAGATGTTCATTTTTATTCAAGCCATATTCTCTAATTTCTAGGATTGTGATTTCCTTCTCTTTCAAGTCCTAGGCTTATTTTGAATTAAAATTCACCGGTTACATAAAAGGAACCCAGTTACGTATTTTCTTTCTTTTCTCTGCCCTTTGTTGGTTTGTATGGGGAGTGTTGACTCTCAAGCCCTTTGGAAGATTCTATATCTGATTCTCAATATAAAATGCTACTGTTAGGCAGTTTAGATTTTGGTGATGAAAGTAATAACTAAAATTTCTGCAAAAAAAATCAATCTTTTAAAAAAATGGATACAGAAAGACTGGAAGGATGTTAGGGACCTCTGCTCAAATTTTCAGATTTTGGGACTATAGTTTTTTTCTTCCTGGATTTTAGCAGGTAGCTGTGAGAAGTAGATAAAGTCAGGAACATGTTGGGGTTTTGAAGTCTTAGATCATTCAGAGTTGATTTGCTTCTACTCTTCTTCATTTTCTTACTGCTTTCTTCTTCTTCTTTTTTTTTTCTTTGGCTTCCTTCTGTCTACCTTTCCTTATTTAGAAGGGACAGGTTTGTGTTAAGTGTAAAATGTAAAATGTGCTGTCCTTTTGAATTTAATATGTTGAAAGAAAGTTTGTCACCAAACTACAGTGTACATAAAAAATCCTTTTTATGTTGTTACACAGAAGTGAAATATTTTAGTTAAATTCCCCTCTGTTGTTAGAAGCCTGAGATCTTCCTGTAGTTTCACAGTTACTTTTATCTTTACCAAGGTATTCAAGAATGGTTTTGTAACACTGAATAACTGTCCTCTCCCTTTGACTGTCACAATTTATTTACTCATTCATATTCAGCAAGTACTTATTGAGTGCCTTGGTTTGTGCTTAGCACTTTGTAGTCAGAGATCCATAAAACCTTATCCAATGGGCATTTAATATCTAATTCAGTAGCCTTCTCCAACCTTTAGCTCAATCTGGACTTCTTTTCATATACTGATATATCTTCCACCCCTATGAAATAATCTCAGTTCTGCTTCTGGTAACCATTCCTTCTATTCTTACTTTTAAACTTAGTGCTCCAAATATTATTTAATTTCATTTATCTTCTCTTTCTTGGTAATTTCTCCATTCACTTTTGGGGCTTTCTTTATCTTTTGCATCAGTGTGGGTTCTAAGTCTACAATCCTAATTTTTTTGGGGGAGGGGTGGGTAGACAAAATTTATTGTGATCATAATGAATTTATAGAAATTCAAAGTTATATAGTAAGGTCTGGTTATCACCAAAAGAGAGCACTGATAGGCTGCCGCAGGACCATTTCATCGGCATTATTTGCTTCGATGAGTTCACCACGATCCAGGTCATAGTCTTCAGTCTTAGTCATGTCCTAGAATTCATCCAAATCAGGAGATGGTACTATGCTGATTATATCATAATACTTAACAATCACAACTTCCCAGTGCAGGACAACAAGAAAATCAGGGTAGCACGGTGAATAATCTTGGTTGTCTTCAAATAAATAAACTATTTTATGAATGCACCAAGAATATGGAGACATACTGCAATCCCTCAAAGACTGGTTTAGGGTGGAAGAAGCATATTTTACTATTTCTCCGGAGGAGGAGGGTGTGATTTTAGGCCTGGTGATGCAGGGGGGGGTGCTGAGGGGACAGGGTGCTACCTCCGTTGGGGGTCTCTTCCAGATAACCTCACTGTGGAGCTAGGAGCCAGCGCTTTTTGGAGGCTTGGTTTCCCGGGTGTTTCCAGGTGGGAGGGTGGATCTCTCGGAGGTACAAGCTTGGTCCCCCATAAGGATTACAGGACCTCGCCGTTAGCTTTCTCTGGAGGCAAAGAGACCTGAGATGGCCTACAGTCCTAATTTTAAGTTCTCTCCAGACATCTGAACTCAAAATTTCAGGGTCTTGCTGTCAGTCTCTTGAATATCCCTCTGGTGTCTCAGATTCAGCCAAACTTCACTCCTTGCTTTTGCTCCCGAACCTAATTTTTCTTCATGCATATTTGTTCTTTTATGAGCCCCTCCTTCATTAATATGCCAGCAGTTCTCCTGGCCACAAAATTGGTAATCTCTGATTTCTTATTGTGCTTCACACTCCATTCTAAATGTCATCAAATGCTGTTGGTTCTCCCTCTGGAATGTTTTGCCTGTTTTTCTTCCTTCAGTGTCTCCTATTGACCCGTATTCTTCCTTTGAGATTTTATGAGCTGGCCTCAAGCTACTTTTCCAACATAATCTCTTGATACTCTTGTTTACTCAAGTTACGGTGTTCATCATTCAGGCTTTCATAATCCGAGTCTGCCTAGTTAGTTATCTTTATGTTACACCATTGATGCCATTCATTAGGGAATTACACAATTTTAAAAAATACATATAATCAACAGTTTTTTTATTGTATTAGTGCAGTTATCATTTATAAGCCTATATTTGATTAAATATAAGCTGCAATAAATCCATTTTTAATATTTTATTTTTCAAGGTAGTTTTATTTAAATCTTCTTCCCCTTATCTACTTCTGTTATGTACAATGAAATTTTGGTTCTTGTTTTCAGTGGATTCCACTTACGTGTTCTTTGACCTCCTACATAGGAAGTACCTCCGATATCAGTAATTCTTTTTTTTTTTTTTTTTTTAAGATTTTATTTATTATTTTTCAGAGAGAAGGGAAGGGAGAGAGGAAGAGAGGGAGAGAAACATCAATGAAAGGTTGGCTTTCATCTGTCTCTAGCTATGGACCTGGCTGGAGACCTGGCTTGCAACCTGGTTATGTGCCCTGGCTGGGAATCGAGCCAGTGACCTTTGGATTTGCAGGATGGCGCCTTATCCACTGTGCCACCAACCAGGACCAATATCAGTAATTTTTTATGCCAGATAGATCGGAATATTTGTTCTTTGAACATGTGTGGGTTTCTTCTGCCTTTTTTGTAGTTAAGAAAAAG
The DNA here is from genome assembly GCA_004026585.1 of Noctilio leporinus. Classification (NCBI taxonomy): domain Eukaryota; kingdom Metazoa; phylum Chordata; class Mammalia; order Chiroptera; family Noctilionidae; genus Noctilio; species Noctilio leporinus. The sequence continues at coordinate 366,070 of PVIW01000732.1, forward strand.
GACCATACAGCCTGGTTCAAATTATAGCTTCATCTTCCTGCCATAGCCAAGTTACTTAAATCTCTCTGCCTCTATATCTCTAAAGCGGGGGTAATAGTAGCATCTACCACAGGATTTTGGTGAAGATTAAATAGGTAATACATTTTAAAATATTTAGAATAATGCTTGACACATAGTATGTAAACAATAAATGTTAGAAGCTAATATATGCTATTGTGACTGCTAAATGTCTGTGATAATAATTATTATTGTTCTTACTGTTTTCTTCCCATGGAATATCTTTTCTCATCCTCTGCCTATCACAGTCTTATCTCTACTTTGGGGCATGTCAGGTGTCACATCCTCCAAGAAATTCTCTTAGGTATTTGCAGTTGGAATTGATCTTGCCTTCCTTTATGTTCTCATAAAACTGTCTCTGTATTTCTACCATGACACATAAAATATAGCCTTCTTTATACTGTACCCATTTATGTAGCTGATTTTGGATAATTGTTTATGACTAGGGAGGTATCATTTCTCATCCCTGTAGAAGAGTAGTTTGTTAATTATTTTCCCCTTGTTGGTACTCAAAAATTTGAATGGATTTAAAACAAATTAACCCCTCCCCACCTGCACATTTACTGTATATGTGAAGATATATATATATATATATATATATATATATATATATATATATATATATTTATAAACATACATGACCCTTCTGTGCACAAAGCACTTCCATAAGGGCTACAGAAGATATAAAAAAAGTATGCCTTCCAGTTTAAAACCAAATATTATCTATACATTTTAAAAGATTTTAAATATATACCATACAAATAAAAAAAGAATATATTATTTAAACAATAATGACCTGTAACTAACAATAGTAACAATGATTAAATAACCTGCATACTCACCATTCAGCTTATGACATAAAACATTACCAGTACTTTTGAAGACCCCTATGTCCCCTTCCAGGGAAATCCCCTCTTGAACTCTTATTAATTCCATTGCTATTGCTATTTTACATGATGGCTCCTTTACGTAACTAGAATTACACTGTATGTATTCTTCTGAGTTGCTTTCTTAAAAATGAAGATGATTTTATAATTTCACTCATTTTGATATGTATAACTGGTTCATTAATTTTCACTTACATTGAATAATAATACGACATTTTTCTTTTTATCATGGATGGATTTTGGGTTTGTAGTTGTATTGTTTTTGAAAGTCTTAATTTATCTATTTTGTTTAAATAACATATATTGAGTTAATAGTTCACACACCAAGTAGTTCACCCATTTGAAACATTCAGCAACTTTTAATATATTCATATATATATAAGTATGTGCAACAATTTTAAAACATTTCAGCATCATGAAAGAAACTCCATACCCTTTAGTTATTTCTCTTTATTCTGTCACTCCTTCATTTCTCCCCTAGCACTAAGCAACCATTAATCACTTTTTGTCTATAGATATCCCTGTTCTGAACATTTCATCTGAATGGAATCATACCATATGCAGACTTTTGTAACTGTCTTCTTTTGCTTAGCATGTTTTCAAGGCTTATCATGTTGTACCATGTAGCACAACTTTCTTTTAAAGTGGCTGAATAATATTGCATTGTGTGGCTATACCACATTTTATTTATTCATCAGTTGATTGACATTTGGGTTATTTCCATTCTTAAACTGTTATGAATATGGTGCTGTAAATTTTCATGTCCATGTGCACATATCAGTTTCTTTTTGGTATATACTTAGGAGTGAAATTTCTGTGGTAACTGTATGTTGAATGAGTTGAGGAATGGCAGACTATGTCAAAGTGTCAGCACCATTTCACATTCCTACCAGCAGAAGGTTAGGGTTCTGACTTCTCTACTTCCTCAACACAGTTAATATTTTACTTTTTTAAAATAAAGGTTTTTTAAAAAAATTAATTAATTTCAAGAGATAGGGGAAGGAAGGGAGAAAGGGAGAGAAACATCAGTTGGTTGCTTCTTGAACATACCCCTACTGGGTGCTAAACCTGCAACCCAGGCATGTGCCCTGACCTGGAATTGAAGCGGTGACCTTTTGCTTTGCAGGATGATGTTCAACCAACTGAGCCACACCAGTCAGGGCTGTTTTAGTTTTTGATCGTAGATATCCTTGTGGGTATAAAGTGGTATTTCTTTTATGGCTAATGCTGTCTAGCATCTTTGCATATGCTTATTGGCCATTTGTATATATTCCGTGGATAGATGCCTACCCAAATTCCTTACTCTGTGTTTATTTAGATTCTTTTTTTTTTTTTTTTTTTTTTTTTAAAGATTTTATTCATTATTTCCAGAGAGAGAGGATGGGAGAGAGGCAGAGAGGGAGAGAAACATCAATGTATGGTTGCCTTTCACCTGCCTCTAGCCACAGACCTGGCTGGAGACCTGGCTTGCAACCTGGTTATGTGCTCTGGCTGGGAATCGAACCAGTGACATTCGGGTTAGCAGGCTGGCGCCTTATCCACTGTGCTACCAGCCAGGGCTAGATTATCTTTTTATTGAAGTAGAAGAGTTCTATATAATTCTGGTTACAAGTGTCTAATCAGATGAATGATTTGCAAATATTTTCTCCCATTCTGTGGGTGGGTTGTCTTTTTACTTTTCTTGAATATCACATTTGAAGCACAAAGTTTTGAATTTTGATGAATTGTTTTTCTTTTGTTGCTCATGTTTTTGAAGTCATATGTAAAAATTCTTTTGCCAAGTCAAAGATCATGAAGATCTACTCCTTTGTTTTCTTCTAAGAGTTCTGTAGTTTTAGCTTTTACATTCAGATCTTTGATCCATTTTGAGTTAATTTTTATGTATGATATATGATAAGAGTCCAGTTTCATTCTTTTGCATGCAGCTATTCAGTTTTTCTAGCAACATTTGTTGAACAAACTATTCTTTCCCCGTTGGATGATCTTGGCACCTTTATAGGAATCAGTTGGCTAAAGAAGTATAGTTTATCTCCGGACTTTCATTTGTTTTATTGATCTGTGTTTACACTTTTGCCACTACCACACTTTTCTTGCTTGTCATTTCTTTATAGTAAGTTTTGAAATCAGGAAGTATGTCTTCAATTTTGTTATTTTTCAAAGTTGCTTTGGCTATTCAGAATCCCTTTCAATTCCACATGAATTTCAGAAACAGCTTGTCACTTTTCATAAAGAAATCAGCTGAGATTCTGATAGGGATTATATTGAACGAGTAGACTAGTTTGGGGATGGTTGCCATTTAACAATGTTGTCTTCCAGTCCATGAATATGGTATCTTTCCGTTTATTTAGCTCTTTAATTTCTTTTAACCATATTTCATGGTTTTTAAAGTAAAAAATTTACATTTCTTGTGTTAAATTTATTTCTAGATACATTAATTATACTATCCTAAAGGGAATATTCTTATTTCATTTTTGGATTATTCATTTCAACTGTATATAAATATAACTGAGTTTTGTAATTTACCTTCTATCTTGCAACCTTGCTCAATATGTGAATTTGTTCTAACAGCGTTTTAGTGAATTGCTTAGAATTTTCTGTATCTAAGATTATGTCATCTGTGGTAGATAAAAGATAATTTTACTTTTCCCTTTCCAATCTGGATGTCTTATTTATTTATTTATCTATTTATTTACCTAATTGCCTTGGCTAGAACTCCCAATACAGTGTTGAATAGAAGTGGCCAGAATAGAATCTTTACTTTATACCTACATATATCTGCTCAAACTACAAATCTGATCATAGAGAAAAGCATCCAGTTTTTTGGGGTTTTTTTCAACCATTGAATCTGATGATATCTGTGAGTTTTATTTTCTTAAGCCTTATATCTGCTTGAGGAAGTTCCCTTCCAATCCTCATTTTCTTTTTTTTTTTTTTAAATCCTGAAAGGATGTTGTGTTTTCTTTCTGGATGTTGGGTTTTGTGAAGTGTTTTTTCTTTGGAGTTGATTATATGAGTTTTGTTTCTATTCCATTGCCATGATGTATTATGTTAATTGATTTTCGATTGCTGAACCAACCTTACATGCTTGGGGTAAGTATTACTTGGTCATAGTGTGTAATTTTTTTATATGTTGTTAGATTTGGTTTTGCTAATATTTTATTGAGAATTTTCGTATCTATATTTATAAGAGATATTGGTCAATAGTTTTCTTGTGTTGTCTTGGTTTCCTTTTGGCAGCAGGGTAACATTGGTTTTGTAGAATGAGTTGGGAATTGTTCCTCCTATTTTTGGCAAGAATTTGAGAGGAACTCACATTAGTTGGTTTTTTTTTTTTTTTTTGTCTGTGTTTTAATGTTTGGTAAAACTGTCTAGGCCTGGTTTTTCTTTGTGGGGAGTTTCTTTAGTACTAATTCAGTATCTTTATTTGTTATGGGCCTATTCAGGTAGTCTGTTTCTTCCTGAATTATTTTCAGTGATTTGTATGTTCCACATGCTCTTCTGTAACACCAAGTTTATGGCTCAAGCAGGTACACGCCTGCAGACCTTACTCGACCCAGCACCGGCCCAGAAGTACCACGGGGGCTGCAGAGCCTGACGCTGCTTTCTCCGCGTGGCCCACTGCTGACCGCTTGTTGGGTCCTCCTTTACTGGGAACACTTTCTTTAGACTAGGACCGCCTGGGATGTAATATTTTATTCTTTTACTTTTGTCCTCATGTTTTAGGTAGATATGTTTATGTAAATATAGTTTAACCCTCACCCATGTATGTGTTTATAGATTTTAGGGTAGAAGGGAGAGAAACATTGATTGGTAGCCTCCCATATGTACCCCAACCAGGGATTGAACCTGTGGCTCAGGTTTACGCCCTCACTGGGAATGGAACCTGCAGCCTTTCGGTGTATGGGACGACACTCCAATCAACTGAGTAACCTCGCCAGGACTAGATATATCTTTCTTAAACATGAAGGGCAACTTTATGAGTTTGTTGCAAACATTAAGTACAGAAGCGAATTCTACCCTCTTGGATGAAAAACACATTAAATATAGGTATCAAAAACTTTCTGGAGTTAAAATTCTGGGGTAAATGAATATGTAATTTAAAAATTGCATACTGTATGCATCTGAATCAGCAGAAATGACAAAATTTGCTTTTGAACCTACAAGCATACAGCTGCTGGAACTATCACACGAAAAATATAGTATACATATGTTGAATGTATTTAAAGAAATTAAAGAGAGTATCATGCTTCATCAAAGATAACCTTATAAACTCCTTAAGTGACCCCCTGGGTTCTATTCTTGGAAGTACAGCAGGCCAGAGAAATCTTTTGTTCTTTTTTGCTTTGTAAAGCCTTTCTTTCCTTGGGCCAGTGGAGACCATGGCTTAGTTTGGAAGGGGTGGGGTGTGAGGTGGGATGATGGTAAGGGCAAAGGGACACCCATTTTGTAGAGGTGAAGACCCTTGGGTAAAGGGAGCATAGTAAGGATCATAAAGCTGTTCCTTTTATCTTTCCAGGAATAATTGATACTTTCATTTATCTATATTTGTGGGAACTAAACGTTTTGCTTCCTTTTCCCATGCCCTACTGTAACTAGGATCTATCTAGTCCTAACTTCATTTTTTAGCCACCTTCATTTTTTAGATCTCACATTGAGAAAGGCATAGAAAGTGCAAATCTCCCATTTCTTCAGCAAAATAAGATTTAAATAAACATTTTAGTTGTGCAAACTAAAAATATACATGCTTTGGCAGCTTGTAAATTGGCTCATTAATGTAAACAAAATAATCAGATTAGATATTTGTGTTTAAAGAGATTTAATTGCTTGAATACAGCCGTGTCCTTTGGATAGAGAAATTTTAGGTCATTATTCCGTGATCTGTCCTTTTCTAACCTTTTATAGTCTCTCAAAAACATAAAGAAGATGTTTCCTCGGTTGATTCTGAAGAAAGCCCCAGGCATGTTGTAAAAATAGGAAGTGAAAGATATTTTCCTGCCTCATCCTTGGCTGTGGTTTCTAAACAAGTTGCTGTGGATTCATGTAAATGAGAGGCACGACCTGAGGCTTTGAGGCCTCTGTCTTCCCTTTATTCTTTCTTCCTTCTCCCACTCACAACTGACTTGGTTGACAAGTGCTTTCAGCCTAGTTTGGAAATCACTGCACTGCTCTTCTGCCATTCATTCTGTTCAAAATAATGTCATACAGCAGTGCTGAAGTAAGTTGCAAGGTGCTGTGGATAATTACTTTAATGTTTAGTTGATTCTTTATAAGGAGTGGGGCTGCATGGAGAAATAGGATGTGCAGTGACTGCTGAGGGACTGTGGTGATGGAGTCACTCACTGCCTCTGGCACGTGGTGTGCTGGTGCTTATCTAAGAGCAGATTTCAGTCACACTCGGGTTGCATGTCAGCTCTGTTCCTCGCTAGCTGTCTGACTTTGGGCAAATGTCTTCATCTTTCTGAGCTTCAGTTTTCTGATTGGTAAGATGAGAATAATAACACTTGCCTCTCAGAAATATGAAGATTAATGAGATACCCGTACTATGCTGAATGTAGTACAAATAGTGGTTAAGAATATGGGCTGTTGATTCAGACTGTGTTCCTATTATAGCTCTCCCACTAACTGAATGTATAAACTTCAGCCAGTTACCTCCTCTCACTGTACCTCAGTTTCTTCAGCTGTTACATGAGATAATAACAAGGTTGTGGTGAAGATGAAAGAAATTAATACATCTGTAGCACAAGAGAGTCTGACGCTATAGAAGCTAACTCTCCCTAGTAGCTAATGCTAAGTGTCGTTTCATTCTGAAGTGGTTTCATGCTTCATGTCCGGGAGGATGTAATTTCATCCATTCTCTTGCGTCCAGATTCTCACTGAATTTGATGTTCTTGAACTTAAAAGCACTATTCCACTCCAAGTGTCTCCGTCATATTGCTCAATTGTAGGTTTATTCATGAGATACAGAAATTCTTGTTAAAATTAGAGTGACATCCAGTGATAAAAGGACTGAATAAGGATATTTGATAAAGAATAGAGTCTGTCATAACTGTTCATAATCTAAGACAGACTTGGAATTTTTGGTTGATAATTCTTTGAAAATGGTGCTATACAATTTGAAGGTAGGAGGGAAGTTGTTAATAATTTTAAAAGTTGTTTAATGAGCATTGGAACACTTTGAAAAGCATTTATTCTAGAAAGTCCGTAATGAAAATAGATATTTCTTCTGGAAACCTAAACTTGGACTCTATTGATTTCTATAAGGGTGGACCAGAGGTCTCGGACAGTTCCAACCCCCACATCCATTGTGTTGGTGCTGAGAAGGGTCCAGAGTGTGGCTCGTGTTTGATTTAATTTCAGTTGGTGGATCATGGAAGCATGTAACGACATTGTTTTTCTGCCTAATGTTAGCCTGAAAGCTAGATAAAGTAAGTCATAGTTTAATTATCTGTGTTGGCTTGCATTTCTGAGTGGTGTTTTTGCACTTTAGGAAATGATGTGTAGTAATAGTAGAGTAATCTTTTTCTGTCATGAGTTGCCAGGTACATTTTATTTCTTACATTGATTTTTATTTTATTTTTTTTGAGATTTATACCTATTAATTGTGATGTTATAATTGTATAACTTAGTGCTTCTGGTTATCCAGTGTGCTACCTACCACAGCAAATTGTCCCTGTGTGTAGGCTTCGTCAGTAGCTTACTGCTTTATAGAGTATGATTTCATAGACTGGGAATGACGCTTAGTAAGAATTTCAAATAATTTGTTCCTTTGTAAAAAGAAAGAGAGAGAGAGAGAGGGAGGGAGGGAGGGAGGAAGGAAGGAAGGAAGGAAAGGAAAGGAAAGGAAAGGAAAGGAAAGGAAAGAAAGGAAAGAAAGAAAGGAAAGAAAGGAGTTTTGTTCAGAATACAAGTTGGTTGTCACTTGGAAATAGTAGAGACTTTGATACATGCTTTTGGTATAAACTCCTGAATTTGGTGTGCCAGAAAATTGTGTTGTTCTTTGAAATTTATAAATATATCTCCAACAGATAAGTATAATTTGGTATTATGTTGGTGAGACTATCCTATATAGATTCAGGTTTTCTTTACATTGGGTTAAGTGATGGATATTTTGCTGAGTAGACCAGACTGAAAGTTTCCAAGTCTAGAATTGTGGCTATCAATATGGCTCTGGAAATTAAATAAACTTGGGTCCTGTAAATGTGTGTTAAAGTAAGAAAATGTATTCTATAGGTAGAATACTTGGGAAAATGAGACTCAATTACATTAAAATTTTTTTCCTTCCTTTAAACATGAATCTTCAGGTTTAGAAGCATACTTAGAAAAGTGTTTTAACTGAAAACCGTTTTTGTCAAGGCTCAGGCTTGACAAAAGTATGTGGGTCTCCATGCTGCTTTGTGTAAAAGGTGGGTGATAGCGATAGCGGAGGAGAGAAAGAGATCAAATGTAGTACTTCAGCCCCTTTGCAGGATAAGGTAATGCAAAGAAAATAGTCATGCTGTGTGTCTCAAAGGGCCCTTGTGTGGGTGTTCCAACTTAAAAGGGGATTAGCATTGGAAGTCTGTGATCATGTCAAACACTTGTAATTGAAGGTGGCTGTTGAAAATAATTCTTAACATAACTGGATTCTAACAGTCTTACTGATGATGAGGTAAGTGGGGGTGAATAGGAAATGACCTGTTTGTCATCGCTTGAACCACAAAGCCAAGGAACTTAGTATCTGGGAATGGGGACTGGAGAAAGCAGAAACACTGGAAAATGTTTGATGATTCAAATCAAAGAGGCTTTCTGTAAAAAGTACAGAAGGAACATAGACATGGGAATGAATATACGAGGTCTGTCCGGAAGGTATCCAGCCATGTAATGTGAAAACTAGGGACAGTTATTGAAGAAGATTCAAGAAACATTGTACATAGGACAGTGATGCCTCAGTCCCCTTCAAAGTAGTCACCTTGGAACCTCACACAGTTTTCCCAATTGCCATCAGCAGCTGCCTCCTCATATTTTTCTGAATCTCATTGATGGTCTGAAATCTCGTCCCTTTCAAAGGTGATTTTACTGTTGGGAAAAGCCAGAAGTCACAGGGCACCAAATCTGGGCTGTAGGGGGCGCTAGGTCATCTGGGTGATTTGATGCTTTGCCAAAAAAATTCTGCAGGAGATGTGGGGTGTGATCCGGTGCATTTGTCATGATAAAGCGGCCAATCACCACTTGCCCATAGCTGCAGCCTTCTGAATCATCTGAATAGTTTCCATGGAGGAACATTCAAACTTAATGCAAAATTTGATGTAGATTCTGGCAAGAAGTATTCAAGGTGATGAAAAGCAAGGACCTACAATCAAGATGACTCAATCCAGCAAAGCTACCATTCAGAATGGAAGGGCCGATAAAGTGCTTCCCACAAGGTAAAGCTAAAGGGGTTCATTATCACCAAGCCATTATTACATGAAATGTTAAAGGGACTTATATAGGAAAAAGAAGATAAAAACTGTGAACATTAAAATGACAGCAAACTCACAACTATCAACAAAAGAATCTAAAAAAAAAAAGCAAAGCAAAAGCAATCTAAGCAGACAGCTAGAGAGGGAACAGAATCATAGGTTTGGAGAACATTTGGAGGGGTGTGATCTGGGAGGAGAAAGGGTGAGAAGGGGGGTAAGGCACAGCGGTTAAGAAGCATAGTAGGCGGGTGCAGAATAGTCGGAGATGTTAAGAATGTTAAGAATAGTACAGAAAAGGGTAAAGCCAAAGAACTCGCATGCATGATCCATGGACATGAACTAAGGGGGTTGGGATTCTGGAGGGAGGGAGGGTGCTGGGAGGAGGGGAGAAAGGGAAAAGAAATTGCAACAACTGCTAACAGTGTAATCAATAAAAATAAATTTTAAAAAATTGATGCAGATTTATTTCTTTACTCGCTTAGTCATTTTGAATGTGATGGCCACACAGTACACATGCTCATTGAAGGGTGTCAGCTGCCCCCAGTGACTCATAGAGTGAAGTCATCATTGTTCACGCCTCAGTCTACTTGCTTTGGCTGCCAGGTTACATTGATGTCACGCAAGTGGCTCTCATTCTGTTAACAGTGGCTGGACTTTTTTCAGATATACCTCATCATATACCATTGAATTTTTGTTTTCAACACTGTCATTTTAACCAAAAGGTAAAAATGAACATTTTGGTTACTTGAATAGCCGCAGGTTGTATAATGGCTTTTGCCAAAGTGTTAAGTATGTGCCTCATGTAAACAGCCTTATTTTGTGAGCTTGTTTGTCCTGTGGGCTGTATTTCTGTACTTTGGAATTAAGTTTTAGAACTTTTGGAGGAATTTCATGGATGATCAGTAGTTCTCTCCAGTAGATGAGCATGACACTTACTTCGGTGGACAAATTATAAATGATGTACTGTATAAATGAACCTGGGCTTTTGGGTGAAAAAGGAAAGATTGGTTGCAAAGAACATCTGTGAACTTAGGCTACTAATTAATGAACATTCTTACGAGGTGGTCTGAGAGTGATACGCAGCTTCTGGAAAAGAACAAAATGAACAGGAAATGTTTCCTCAGAGGATTTTATGTGCTCATCTAAGGCAATAGAGAATCATTAAACAATTTGTGGTGGATTTTATTTTCCTGAAGCTCCTTGTACAGTATGAAATTCAGTCGGTTATTGTGCTAGGGGATGGATGCACTGACCTTGTCAAAGAGCAGAGCGAGCAAGGATTTCAGTTGACGGTGGTTTGTTAGTTCACTTAATGTATATCCGGATCTCTAACCTCGGCTTTTTGTAACTGTAATCCTAGGTAGTCGTTCACCATGAAATACTTGTGTTTCTCTTTTTCCTTTGTATTTTGTTCATTTGAAAAGCCTTTCAAAAGGAATTGCAGCCTGCAGCTGATTATAGCTATCAGTATCAGTTTAACTGCTGAGATGAAACTTTTCTTTTCGGACCCTGCTAAATCAGTTATCAATAAGAGAAGAAAAAATTGCCCCCATTAAAAGGCCTGACTTGACTAATTGGTAGCTACTCTTTGGGTTGAGCTAGATTTCTCAGGGACAGCATTTGATAGAATAATTTTTGACATTTTAATTTGACAAGAAACAATTCAGGGAAATGACTGAGACATGTGCCTGAAGCGAAGTCTTCTCTTGCTGTGATTGTGATACCAGTCCAGGGAATGCCTTTGAACATCTGAAGCACTTTGTAAACCCTGTGATCCATTTAATATGATAGTTTAAGCTTCCTGGCAGGTCTTTTCTTAGAGATTTTTTTTCCCGTAGATATTACAGTGTGGGGGCTAATGCAGCACATTCTAATCTTTGTGACAAAAATACAGTTTTCCATAAGGAAAATAGATTTAGGTAAAATGTGTAAATTTTATGTCTCTTTATTCTTAAATTATGTTATTGTTTACATCTTCCAACTGAGACGTGTTATTTGTTTTAAAAGTTTGCCCCTGGCATTGAAATTGGTGGAATAGCCTAATTTCAGTTACAATTAATTTGTTGTACTGTTGTGTAACTCTATATAATGGAAAATTTACATTTTTAAATGAAGTTAAAGCTTGAAGCAAAAACAGAATATACACACACATCATGCCTGCTGATTTATTTTGGAAAAATTATCTTAGAAGTTTGAATTTCACCAAGTACATTGGGGGATAGTTTAAGGGCCCAATTGGAACTGAAATGGGTGTTTGAAAATTGTCTGGTGACAGGTGACTGGTTTCTAAGCCTGGGAAGTAGGCTGAGAGAAAAGGAAAGCGATTTTTAGTGTTTTCTTTGTGTGTGTTTCCAATAAGCGGGGTTTTGTTTTTTAGCCATTAGATAAGATTAGAAATAGATACTGTCAAACTTAGATGTAATGATAGTGATATATTGCTGGGGAGGAAAAGACATTCATTGTACTATCAGCATATCCCTCTGAGATTAGGTGGCCAGAAGGTTTGGAGAAGTAGACTGCTTGGAGTCAGATTGGTTACATTCTGTTACTTTTTTACAAGCCATTTATTAGTTTGTATCCCACATGGTTCCGTGAAAAATATTTTAGTAAAAAACAAACAAACAAACTTTAATGAATTTGCCATTCCTTAGGCATGCATACTGTGTACATGCTTGCTTGCTTCCCTGAAAACATTTGTCTGTCTGCTTCCCTTCATCCCTTCATCCCTTTTTTCCTTTTTCTTCTTCTCATTTAAATATGGGAAATAATTTTACTTAAAATTTTCTTGTTTGAGTTAGAAAACTTCAAATTAACAGGGTAAATTCATTGAAGCTTTTTGATATATTTTCAGAACAACATCAAGTCATTTAAAATTAACTTTGGAATGAAGACTACATACTATAGACAAACTTAGGGGAAATAAATAATTTTAAAAATTCTTTCAGCCATTGTGCAGAGTTACTGTTGGAGGTCATCACCAGCACTGGGGACACAGGAAGTCTGTAGTTTAAATTCTTCAAGATCGTTGCCCTGGCTAGTGTGGCTCAGTGGATTGGCATTGACCTGCAAACTCAAAGGTTGCTGGTTCGATTCCCAGCCAGGGCACATAACCAGGTTGCAAGCCAGGTCTCCAGCCAGGTCCATAGCTGGAGGCAGGTGAAAGGCAACCATACATTGATGCTTCTCTCCCTTTCTTCCTTCCTCCCTGCCCTTCTCTCTGAAAATAATGAATAAATATTAAAAAATAAAAATATTCTTCAGTATCAGCTATTGCAGATTTTCTTCACACATAGTGTTAATTCCATATTAAGTGACAGCTGTAATTTCTTTTCCTTTCTTACCTTAGGGAATCCCAAGAACATAGCTTTAGCTTTCTTTTGATTTGTGTTATTTTTTAATATTTAATTTTTAAGAGTATATACCTTTAAGTTACAGTGTGACTAAATATCTGAACAGCCTTCAAACTTTCTTTAGCATATTGTGTTTTTCAAATTACGTAAATAACTTCTGACCAGGATTTAAGAATTTGGGTCTGAAACTCTTTTAGGAAGGATTGGGTAAGATGCCATTATTTTTAGGTAAGACTAGACAAGAAAGTTATGTTTCCTAATTTGTTCATTTTATACTCCCCCCAGCCCAGTTCTTACTCCCATGATTTTGTCTTAGCATTAAATACAGTTGAGATAAAGTATATTTGCCCAAAAATAAAGTCCAACAGTTAAGATTTAAAATTGCCAAGAGTATCAAAAGAGATATTGAAAGGTTTTAGAGATTCAAAGGAAGATTTGACTGCATATAGATTTATTTTATGTTTCAGAGAATGTTCAGTTATTTTAATAAATACGGTCTTTTGTGATTTGGCTTAATCAAAGAGGTTGTTGCAGTTAATGTTATTGGTCAGCTTACATTTAAGTGCCCTATTTGTGCTCTTTGTTATGGAGTGAAAAAATTGATGGTGCTTCACACTGACATTAAAAATTATGAGATAAGCCCTGGCTGGTGGCACAGTGGATAAGGCGCAAGCCTGCAAACCCAAAAGTCACTGGTTCGATTCCCCAGCCAGGGCACATAACCAGGTTGCAAGCCAGGTCTCCAGCCAGCTCTGTAGCTGGAGGCAGGTGAAAGACAACCATACATTGATGTCTCTCTCCGTCTCTGCATCTATACCTTCCCCTCGCTCTAAAAATAATAACATCTTTTAAAAAAATTATGAGATAACTATATGTGGCTTATCCTAGTTCTGCTTCTATTTCAGTTGAAATATGTACCAAATCTAATTCCAGCACAAAGCTTGTCCATCCATTTGCTTGATTTTTGGGGAATGAATATTCTTTTGACAATAGCATCTCACTGTGTTTTTAGTAACATTCATCTTTGTTATATTCCAGACCTCATGAACAGAAGTTGGGTTTTATTCATGTTAATGAGAAAAACAAAATTCCTCTATTTTTTAGTGTATAAAACAGAAAAGCATGAGCTTCTGGGCAGTCTGGAATCAAGTTAGCAAAATGTATAGAGGAAAAGGCAACAGATATGGCTAATACTCATATCAGAATAACTCGTTTTACAGAAATGGAAGACTGCAGAATAAATGGTGAATAAGAAATTAATTTAGGAAATTTTACTTTTAATTAGTATTTTAATTTAATTTTATTTAATACATTTTATTTTCAACATGTAGAATATACATGTGAGAGTACATAGTCCTTCTATGAATGTGGTTATATTTACTTTTATTCTTTTTATGCTATATGTGTTAATTGGACTCAAGATTTGAAAATAGAAGTGAGAAATTTGAGCAACTGCACAGAGTTGAAGAATAGTACTTCCTAGTGGCTTAGAAAGCAAGACAAGATAATGTGGATTCCAGTGAATTGTTTTAGTGTGAAAATAGGCACAAATGTTTTGCAAATAAATAAATTTTAGTGGGGTAGTAATAGGAAGTAAGGTAGTAAATGTTGTAGAGCAGGAAGAACAGTTTCTTTGTGAGAATTAGAACATCATGCTTGTTTTACATGGTTCCAAAGGTGCTCATGTTAACACTATTATATTTTAAAATATTATAACTTAAATCCAAGCAAAGTCGTTTTTTGTGTGCTTTGTCTTTTGAGATATTGCGGGTGGGCGGACGGCTGTGTTTTGAAGTTCGTCTTTGGTCTGATCCTTTGTATACTCCAATAAAGTATAAAAACCTAAATGATAATGAATTTTCTTTCCCATGGATGGGTTATATCACTAACCATGTATTATTGATTGTTCATCTTAGCAAATCCTATTTTGTTTAGTTTCTGGTTTATCTAACCAGGTGACTTGATAGTGAATGCTCCTTCCTTAACACATTAACTTACCTTTATGCCTCTCTAGCAACTCCTATGTTGAGCATTCTTTGGAAATCATTAGTATTTTGTGGACTAAGGTCTGAGGAGAAAAAAAGTAGACTATCATATTATGTTAACCTCTGGAGCAAAAGTCATATTGATTGGCCATTATAAACAACTTTCAAAAGGCTCGAAGGCTTTTTTATTATTGTGAAACCTGTGAAAAGATGATTGGAAGTAGAGGGGTGGATAGAGGGTAGGTATCTAAAAATAGAAAGAAATTTGACCTAATAGTCCAGAGACCAGTTTGTTTTTTTGTTTTTAAGTCTTGGTTTTAGATCATCTCCATTTAATTTCATTTAACTTTTTGGTTCTCTTACCCCAAAGGTATAATGAAGTGGGTATTTAAGAACCTGACTTAGAGGAAGGTACATCTTTTTTTTTTTGAAGACTTTATTTATTCATTTTTCAGAGAGACTAGAAGGGAGGGAGAAAAAGAGTGAAAAACATCAGTGTGTGGTTGCCTCTGGTCTGCAACCCAGGCATATGCCCTGACTGGGAATTGGACCACAACCCCTAGACTTGCAGGCTGGTGCTCCATCTACTGAGCCACACCAGCCAGGGTTGACTTAGTAGATCTTAAAGCACTGTCAGAAAACCGTAAATATTAGGCAAATGCAGGAGATTTGGCCCTGGTTGGCTTGAACACTGGCCTGTGAATCAAAAGGTCACCAGTTTGATTCCTAGTCAAGGCACCTGCCTGGGTTGCCGGCCAGACCCCCAGTTGAGGGGCACTCAGGAGGCAACTACACATTGATGTTTCTGTCCCTCTTTTTCTCTCTCCCTTCCCTTCTCTCTAAAAATAAATACATAAAATCTTTAAAAAAGGAAGTAAGAAAGAAAGCAAGAGAGAGAGAGAGAGAGAAAGGAAGGGAGGAAGGGAACCTGACTTATAGGAAGGTAGCTTGTCATAGTAGATCTTAATGCACTTTCGGAAAGCTGTATTAGGCATATGCAGGAGATTTATATTATTCCCTTTAAAATACCTGAAAAAGCCTTTGAGAAAATAATACCTACTTTTAAGATGAATCGAAGCATTCTGTGGCTTTTTTCTTCTCTTCATCGAAGGACTAGTTTGACCAAATGATTAGACAGGCTATGGACAGGTGCCATTGCACTCAGCTATTTTCTCTTTTGTGAAAACCTTGAGTTTAATGTTTTTCTGGGCAGCTAATCTTTGGCACCAGAGCTTTGTTCTAATAGTGGCATCTGGCACTGGATTGATTTAAGCAAGTCCGAGGTTTGCTCTTTTCTCTCTAGGCACCTTCAGTGTGGCTCTGACATAGCCACATGCTGCTGCTGCTTTTCCTGCCTTCTAGCACCACGTGTGAGGCTAAGACATTCTGACACCTGCCATTTGGAACCTTGACTTGCTGAAAAATGTCAAGATTTTCAGACAAGCTGAAGACAGATACAACTGATCTTTCTTCCTTTTCTCAGGATTAGGCTGAGGCATTTGTTGCGAAGTGGCACAGTTCTGTTAGTTTTGAGGGAGCCACACTGGTTTTGTGCAGAAGATTGAGATGTGTTCATGTGTTCTCACTCTCCTTGGAACCTGTTTGGTGTAATGCTAATTTGCTGTTTGTATAAGCAAAGGTTTTAGTGATTGTGTGTGTGTGTGTATGTGGCAAGGGGTGGGAATAGCCCTTTTTACTCTGCATTGATGTTAAGAATCCCACAAGGAAATTGCAGATTTTTGAGGATGGGCTATTTTTGAGGATGATCATATTGCCACACAGATACACACACCAGTGACAGATCTTAGATGGTTAAGAGTAAGGCCTGTTCGAGGGCCTTGCTGCTGTTTCCCTTTTTTCCATTGAGCCAGCTTAGTGTTCTAGAACCAGAGGACTGATTTGTGAATAAGGATGAGAGAAGTGGGAACCTGATGAGTGTGTTCCCTCTGTACCAAATTGATTGAGGAAGGGACTTGAACCCTGGTATAAAGAGTGCCTAAAAATCATTGTTATTATTTTACTTTTTCCTTTTAATCTTTTGGATAAATTATAATTAGTTGTATGCTATCGAGTAAAGTCTTTCCTCTGTTTCTCAAATTATGATTTTTATGTTGGATCTCAAGTTCAGTTACATCACAGAGATGATAATAGCCTAATTTAGTATGATTTGAGAGAGAGGTTTCTGTGACTCTAGTTAAACTGAATTGCAAAAAAAAAAAAGTGAAGAGGTTAGATGATGCCTGGTAATTTACTTCATTGGGAGCTGAACGGTGTTGTGAGACATGTGAAACTGCATCCTTTGACATCTCTTTGGGCAGCTTCTTCTTACTTAAGTGGCTCAGTGGAAAAGGAAGAGTGAGTGTTTGGCCAGCAGGCTTGTCCCTTGTAGTATAATTTATGAAGATGAGTAAAAATAAAAAATACATCTCCAGCAATTCGAAGGCAGTGACGACTAATGGCTTTTATGTTATCAATAGGATCCATGAATTAGAACATAAATAATTGAAAACATTTGACAGTGGAAATTTGGTACTTCTTAGAATTCTAGGTCAACTTGAATTATATAAGAAAGACTTTTGTTGAAAATTTAAATAGATTTTTTTCATCTTTCGTCTATCCCATTGTTAAAGTTTTTCCCTAGAGTTACAGAATATGTCTGTGGTCATGGTGATAGGAATACTGTTCATATAAGTTTCTTTGTCTTATGATTTACATTTTTGATACTGATAATCAAGGAGTAAACATAATATTTTAGGTTTCACACTGGAAATGAACATTCTTAATATTGCTTCTCCCTGATCAAATAAACCCTGCATTTTTGTTTTTTTTTTTAATGATTTTATTTATTATTTTTAGAGAGAGGGGAAGGGAGAGAGGCAGAGAGGGAGAGAGACATCAATGTATGGTTGCCTTTCACCTGCTTCCAGCTAAGGATCTGGCTGGAGACCTGGCTTGCAACCTGGTTATGTGCCCTGGCTGGGGATCGAACCAGTGACCTTTGGGTTTGCAGGCTGACCTCTTATTCACTGTGCCACCAGCCAGGGCTACCCTGCATATTCTTAAAGTATGTTTCATACTTTTGCAAATATGGGCCTAGACCAGATTTGAATTTTTGCTGCCTCCTTTAACCCTCATTAATTCAAGGTATGATAGATTTTAAACCAAGAATAGACTATACTGCTATACGAATTAGTTTAAAAGGTCCGGAGATAAAGAAGAATAATAAAATTGCACAAAAATATCAAAATAAGTGTATTTTTAGGTAGCATTCTTTTTTCTATAATCTCTACCATGGTTTACCATTAATTTAAATTAATGTTTCCATTTAATTTGTAAGGTAAACGTATTTCTTATGTCTTTGAGCATGGTGTCAATGATTCTAAAATCATTAACTGGCTATTAGTCCCTATTCTTTCATGCCAGTGTGTCACCAGCATTCCCCATTAGGTCCATTTGCAGCTGCATTTATGTATAAAATGCATAATGTATAAAAACCAGTTTGCAGCAAATTATCTTTTTTTCCTGAAGAGAGTAAAATATGTTTAGGATGATAGTTATGATAGACTTTGCTAAAACGAGACAGAAAAGCCGATCCTGTGACACTTACATATTGTCTATACAGCCGGAAACCACTCAGCTGTCAACATTTTTTCAGAAGCTTAGGGGTTTTATTGTTGTTGTTTTTGTTTTTTAAATTTTGAGGTTTTAGAACAGTGGTTCTTAAAGTACAGTCTCACACTTCATTAAAATTTAAAATTTTGTGTCCCTAAAGACCATTAAGAGATGAAAGTATAAAGCCAGTTATTGGGAGAAATATTTGAAAATCATATATCTGATATATAAATACATTTATTTATTATTTTGAATACATAAGTAACACTTATAAGTCCACAACAAGGAGACAAGCCAATTAAAAATGGACAACACTATTTGAGTAGATATTTCACTAAAGAAGATTGGGGAAGACCAATGAATACATTGTAGTCATTCTCAGCATCATCAGTGATTAAAGAAATGTAAATTAAGCTACCAGTAAATACCATTTCATAAGCGCTAATATAACTGTAGTCAAAAAGTCAGTAAGTATTGTCAAGAAAATGAACAAACTGGGACCCTTATTGTCCCTATAATATAGCATTTCCACTCCTAAGAATCTATTTAAGAGAAATAAAGCATATGTTCACATAAAGGCTTATAAATGAACATTTATAGCAGCATTATTCATGATACTAACAAACTGGGACCAGCTCCTACCTGGTGAACAGGTAAACCAAATGTGGTCTATCTAGAACAATGGAATATATTCAGCAAAAAAAATGAAGTGCTGATGGTACAGTGTGGATGAGTCTCAAAAACGTGCTAAATGACGAAGCCACACAGAAAAGACCACATATTTTATGATTCCAGTGATACGAAATGTAAGGTAAAAGGTAAATATATAGAGGCAGAAAGTTGACTAGTGCACACCCCTGTGGCACAAAGGATTTTTAGGGATAGAAATGTCCTAAAATTGGATTTGGTGATGGTTGTCCAATATTTACCAAAAGTCATTGAATTATACACTTATGATGGGTGACTTTTATGTAGGGTAAATTACACCTCAACAAAATCTTAAACCTATGGTTCCAGGACATGCAGCATCAGCATGACCAGTGATCTTGCTAAAAATGCAAGTTCTCTGCCCTAGTGGACCAGGAATGATGGGGGTGGGGTCTGGCAATCCATGTTTGAACAGCCTCCATCAGGTTCTGATGCAGGGTCAAGCCTAAGAACCACTGCTCTAGAATCAAGGAAGTTTAAACGGAGATGTTGGTAGTGTTTGGTACAGAACGTGGTGCAAATTCAGTCAACCACGTTCCTGTAGTTGTAGGAAAGGTTTGAATTAAGGACTGTTGTTGTAGAGTTAAAGAAAATTACAGGGCAGTGGGAGTAAAAATAAACTGCTCTTTCATGTCCTTGATATGTCCCTGTGAGAAGCTTTATGATTATGATGTTTGTGTACTATATATGTTAGTAAATCCCTGAGTTCTTTAAGGTTTGCTGTTATTTAACGAATATAGCATAAACAGGTTCATTTGCCATAACAACAGTGGAAGTGTAGATCCTTGAAAGGAATTATTTTTTCTAAATATTTACACAGTGTAATATAGCAGAGCCAAAAATGTGTAGTGAACCTAAAAAATAAAGATCTGGCTGTAGATACGAAGTAAATGGAGCAGCTGGATGAGCTGAACAACTCAGTCTTTCCTCCATCTGTTCACTGTACTTTCAAAATCATGATTAGAAAAGGATTTGATTTAGAGTAGTCTTCTAATGCATGGTATGTGCTGTCAGGGTTGTCCCCATACCCCCAGACCCTAGCATGATCTGGATGGCCAAAAGCATTTCTGAGGCCCCTTTAGAAAAGGGCTTGGCGATCCAACCTGGAGACTGCTGGTTGGTGAATGTACGTAGTATCAGATGAAGTTTGTAGATAGTGTCTCCCTTCACTGTGGGGTGAGGACTTCTGCAGAGGTATACATACGTTCACTTCAGAGAAAGTAGGCAGTGGGGGCATAAAAAAATGTAAGAAAGAAAAGGAGGACCAGCCAGCTATGAAAACCAATAAATATATGAGTTCCCTGAGGTTGTCAATATTAACATTTAGGAGACTAATAGAGAATGTAGCACAAAGCATAGTTATTTCCAAAACTTGATTCAAATGTAGGTAGAAAGTACGGGGCTATTAGTTGCTAGTAAAATATATCTTAGTTTCTATCTCTATTTTATTTTTCATTGTCTTCCTTTGCTTCTTTTTTGTTCTTAATGTTTTTAATAGTATTATATTGGGTTAACCAGAAAGTCCAGTTAGTTTTTCTATAAAAGAAAGGACCCATTTTCATTTTCACCAATAGCTTCATTGATTTGGATGTTTTGAGTATGTCGACTATCTCCTGCATGGTAGAGTGTTCTCAATTAATGTCTCAATTTGATCATTATCAACTTCAAATGGTCTACCCAGCCCGTGGAGCATCACCCAGAGAAAATCTCCAGCACAAAACTTCAAAAGCCACTTTTGACATGTTCAGTCAGTCACATCACCTTCTCCATACACTGCACAAAATTTTTTTTCCATTTCAGTTACATTTTTACCTTTCTTGAATAGTAAAGTATAAAAATTCAAAATTGTTACATATTTTCTTCCACCTTCAATATTAAATGGCTATGTGAAAATTCACCAATTTTGATGTTTTTTGAAATGCATACTGATATGACGGCTGTCACAATACAATCTAACAATTGTTCCAAATGAAATTAGAGACAACTAAGTGCAACAAACAAACTTTTTGGCCAGCCCAATATTATCGAGAATTTATTAGCAAGATATTAGACTGTATCTCCTAAATTGGTAATTCTGATTTTGATTTCTGTTATTAGATGGATCATAAAGGAATGAAATATTTTGCAAGAAGTTTCCCTCTAAAAAGTATAGACCATAGCAATCTGAATTCCTTGTAATTATTAGTGGATAAACTTTATGGATATATTTAAAACAACAACAACAAAGGTGGGGTAGAAAAGAGTAAATAAAGCCAACCTTTTGTAAGAAAACTTTACAATTCTCTTGATTTATATTTGAATAGAATTGCATTTGAAAAAGAACAAATGAACACACCTGTTATATGAGTAAATACAAATTGCATAAAAAATTGACAATTTTGTAGTTAACTGCAACAATCAGGAGAAACATACTTTTTGATGTATGTGTGTGGAGGGGGGATATGGCAGGTGGATTTGAAATCATGTCTTTAAGTCAATAATTTCAAAATGTTGACCAAGAACAATTTTAATTACAAAATTAGATTAGTATTTGTTCCCTGCCTGCTTAGGTTTTGGGTCCTGTTAGTAGTGGGCATGGAATGTTTACTGCTTTAAACACCACCTTCTTCCACCTGGGTGAGTGTTCTTGTCTTCATGACTGCTTTTCTGATCCTGGAGTCGGGGGTCCTTGTCCTTTTGCTTATTAGTCAAACACCACGTGTGCACCAGGCCTGTGACCACTCCAACTGCTGTCTTCCCCTTGAGTTCCCTTGGTATTGTGTCGTACTTAAAACAACTTCATGTTTGTAGCTGGGTGGGGGGGGGGGAATAAAAGAGGGATTTTTTTCCCCCTTTTTTAAAGGAAAGCAGAAGAAGATGAAGGGGAGGGAGAAAGGAAATAAAAAGGATGCTTACTATGGGTAAGTAGTAGTAGAGACTGACAATTTCTGCTGGCTCCCTTCGCTGTCAGATAATTGCTTCTATCTTAGTGGAGGGATGCAGTGGGCAAATAGACAAGCTGTCTGTCTTTGTTCTTCAGTTTGATATGCTTTCTGCTATGGTGGCATTAGAAGGTAACAGTCTTTGTCATCTCTATCAGCGACAACATTAAAAGTGATTAAAAGTATGTTTTGAGACCTTGTGGTACATTGTAGCAGCTCAGCATCTTGAACTTAACTGTGCTAAGTAGCAGAATCAGATACTAGTATGTTTATGACATAAGGTTAGGTAGGTAGGTAGGTACCTGGTGCTTTGAAGAACCACAAACTCCACATTCAAGTTCTACTTAGTTGTGAATTTCTTTTCACCTGATGTGGTTTGAGGTACAGAGGGAGAAAGTAGTCAAGGGAACTCCGTGCTGTTGAAACATTGCTGTGTGGATAAGAGTCCAGCTGGGTGTACACCCACTCTTTGTTTAGCAGACATTTTAAGTTCTTCTGGGCTTATTATGGGTCCTCTGTGATTACTGTACTCTTGCTAGATTTGTTCTCTTTGGAAAAGGCTCATCTTTTGAACTTTTTAAAAAAAGCTTTGGTAATTGGAGAGTGCTTCTAACTGGTCTTCCACCAGATGGTGCTAGTGCTACGTATCTGAAGGCAAACTTTTGTGCCGTTGAAATCTTGAGGGTGGTGCATTGCTCTCTTTCCATTTTACCTTATTTTGCCTTTAGAATTTTTCACACCCATTATAATTTTCTGGCATATTTCTGTATCACCTCACATTTTTGTTGTTGTTGTTGTTGTTTTGTGTTTTTAAAGATATTATTTTTTAGAGAGAGGGGAAAGGAGAGAGCCAGAGAGGGAGACATCAGTGCATGGTTGCCTTTCACCTGCCTCCAGCTACAGATCCGGCTGGAGACCTGGCTTGCAGCCTGGTTATGTGCTCTGGCTGGGGAATCGAACCAGTGACCTTTGGGTTCGCAGTTCGGTGCCTTATCCACTGTGCCACCAGCCAGGGCCTGTTGTTTTGAATAGTGAACTGATTATGCCTTGGTGATCATGAAAGATAGTTGGATATTAGATTCAGAGGCCAAAGGCTGAGTGAAACCTAAGGATACATAATAGTATGTACTTGCAAAATTTTCATCACCCGTTTGCTCCTTACCTGACCTGTGTGTACAAATGGAGAACTTACTCTTGACTTTCCTGCTTAACCATCTTTCTTTTATGTTATGACAGTATTAGCCCAATAACCTAAAAAAACAAAACAATAAAATGTTACCATTTTAGATATCCTAGAAGCCATGTTTGGAAATTATTACTAACAAATGATATGTTTACCCACAGTTAAGTTAAAGATAACTTTAATGACTCTAAAAGAAAGTTTGGTGAAGAAAAAATGTTGACTGTATGTGATATCATATTTCCTGGACAATTAACAATTGTCATTTTAAACTAAAATTTTAAACTTGTTCTGTTCACAAATAAACTACAATTTATGTTAACACAAAGATGCAGGTAATTACAATTACAATTATTGAAGAAAACTTTAAATAAACAAGAATACAATTAAAGGACTAACTCATTTAAGTAATATTAACATTACATTACGTAAACTATTTTTTCTTTTGTATATACCTATATTTTAAAAATATCAATGTTGGACTTATCATTTTGAAACCAACTTGTTTTCTTCTTAATGTTTTGCAATAATAATTTTTAATGATGGGTTAGTTTTCCATGTAATGAACCTTTAAACATAGGCATCTTGTTTTTCAGTTTCTTTCAGTCAGAGCTGTTTGTACTATGATGAATAGCACTTTACATTTTTTGATATTTTAAAATTTCTCTCCTATAAATTCTTTAAAATATAATGGCCGATTCAAAAAGAATGCATATTTTTGTGACTCTTGGTTTGTATTTTCAAATTACCATCCAAAAGAGTTCTACATTTTAAACATCTTTAAGGTATGTGATTTTGCTTGTTTTCCTGCATCTTTATTAGCACCTGATTATCTTAGTTTTTAAAGACACTAACTATTGCTCATTTGAGATTCCCTGAAATGATAATCTATCACTAAATACAGGACTTTAAAGTTGCTTTGATATTTTCTTAGAAAAACTCTTGCTTTTTAAACATTAAATCCTAGAGCTCCTTTTATTTATGGTGGTTTGGTTTTTGGTCTTGTCTCCTATTTCTAAAATACAAGTATCTGTTCTTTCATACCTTGGAATAGGTTGTCTCATATGTAGAGCAAAGAATTTAGATCTGTGTTTGTTAACTTTTTTAGTACTCTATAACTAACTGAGAAATGAGAAACATAGGTCATTTTAACCCTCTTTTCATATGAATGTTTCTCAGTTGGACAACTTGTAAGAATGGTTTTTAGATAAATTATTTTTTAAACTTTAGTGAAGTGAGCTATGCATTTAGTAGTTATTTAGTACATAATTTTTGGTGGGAAGAAGGAAGAAAAGAAAGCTGCTTGATATTGATAAAGCTAGAGGAATTTTAGTATACTTTGTGAAGAATTAAAATTATCAGTTTTTTTAGTTGAAGCAACAAATCCTGTCTGATTTTTGATATCTTACCAAATACGTGTTTTTATTTAAGTGGATCACATTTAAATTAAATTCTTCTGTTAACATAAGGAAGTGTGTAATTTATTTGAAAATATATATTTTTAAAAGCTATTTTCCTACCTGGGGAATGGGGAGAGGTCCTCAAGGAGACTCAGAGAGAGGCTTCATGTAGCCTTGTAAATGACTGTGAAAACTATTAGCTCAATAACTTAAAAAGAAAAAAAAAAAAACGGCTAGTTTTCCTGTCTCATGAAAAGAATTCTTCTATCTCAATTTGATAAAAGAAATTCTCATTCTTTCACTGTCAGAATGAATAGTTACTATAAGAAAACTACTTACAAACCTTCTTTTAAAAGATTCATCCATGCACAATCTGTCTTGTTAGAAGAGATTTATAAATGGTGGAGATACTAATTTTGTAACTTAAGTATATGGCTTAAGAAATTATTTAAAAATCCTCACATGAGGATATGTTTATTCACTTTAGAAAGGAAAGGAAAGAGAGAGAGAAACATTGATAGGTTGCCTTCCGTGCAAAGCTCTGACCAGGGACCAATCCTGCACCGTGGGTATGTGCTCTGATGGGGGACCCAAGCTGCAGCCTTTGGTGTTTGGGATGATGCTCCAACTGAGCGATGGGCCAGGGCTACATGTGTATGTTTTTAAATAAATATATTGGTAAATGAACAGATTTATGTAATATTTATGTGACATTGAATTTTATTTAAGTTAACAAAAATTAGTATTTTTAACTTAGTTTTTGTAAAATATTTTTAAAGTTGCTTTAAAAGTATGGAAAATAAAACAATTATAGAGTCAGCAGAGATTAAAAAGCAAATGAAGGAATACCATAAATAACTTTATGGCAGTGAATTAAAAAATGTACATAAAATGGGAAAAATATACATCATATATAATTTTATTTACATATATAATTTTAAAACTATCTGAAACAAGTGACCTTTTCATCCTCACTATTTTATAAAGATTTTATCAGTGGTTTAAAATTTATCACACCAGGCCGAGATAGTTACACAGTTTTTATCTAATTTCTAGGAACAGATTATTTCTGCCTTATGCACACTCTTCCAAAGAAAACAGAGTGGAAATATTTCCCTATTTATTTACAGGCCGGTGTAACCTTGTAGCCAAAACCAGTCAATGGTAGTAAGAGAAGAAGTATTTATATCAAACTCAGTTATAAAAATGGATGCAAAATACTAAAGAAAATACTAGAAAACAGTCCAAAATATAAGAAGAAGAAGAAAAATAGTAAATGCATCTATATATTGTGGGTGTTTTACTTGTTTTTCATGTTGTGAGTGTGTGGTTTGAATTTTTATTTTTAAATAAAAGACCTGGAATAGTGCTGTAAATGAAATGTTTCTTTAATTCTAGAGAATTAGCACATTGATATATAAAGTCATAAAATGTTTGTGCAGTAGTAGCTTCTGAAATGTACTTATGTGTGTTTAAAATTTGAGATACCATAAATATCTATTAAGATGTTTGTCGAACTAGCAGTGGGAAGCAGCTGTAGAATAGTGTAATAATCTCACATCCTTAGTTTGGTTACAACTGTATCAGTTAATTTCCCTCCAAGTAATAAATTCTACTCAGAGTCTTGTCTGCTTTGTGGGAAAATAAATAAAATAATCAAATTGCTAAGATTATGAACCTAATTTGTTTACACCTGAGAGAAATTTGTTTTGTGAAATATAAAGCTTATTAAATCAGATGTCTGAATATTTAGCAAAGTTTATTTTTGCTTTCCTCAAAGTGTATCAGAGGTAATTGGAATAATTTTTAAATAATTTCCCAATACATAGCAAGTAGCTTATAAAATCTAATATACTTTCTACTGAATGTCTACCTTTGAACTCCATATAGGAATAGAAAAAGAAAGTGAAGGGACATTATAACTTCTGTTCTTAGCAACTTCTCCTGGAAAAAAATCACCACTTGCAGCTTGATTTGTTTCATTTAATTCTTGCCACATAAACTTCTTAGATCCTTATGTTTTATATTGAAGTAATCAGTGTTGGGGTTTTTCTGTTCATTTAGATTATTTAAGCATTCTGATCTGTGCTTAGTACTGAACTGTTTATTTGATCCGTACTATCTAATAACTAAAGCGTATGAAATTTACTGCATTTTGTATTGATTTAATATTAACGTTAATGTAAAATCTTTGGGTGCAGTGTGTCACATCTGTTTTGTATTCCTCTGTTTAAGAGACTGGCAGTATGGTATTTGGGAGAATATTTATTATCTGAGTGTTTTTCTTTGCAACAGTTTCCCTTAGTCTACTGAGAATTATAACTTCTAAGAGACAGTGAATCACCCAGCAAATTCTCAGGTACCCAGCTGCTAAAGGCCACAGTTAATTGGAATTTTTTCCATTTAAGTTCCCTTTGCTTTAACAGTGATAATTTTGGAGGCTTCTGGCAATGACAGAAAATACATTTCTAGTGAAATTAAAAAATATATATATTCTTTTCTCAATAAGAGGTCCAACTCGTATTTGATGGCTACTCTGCTTTTTAAGAAAAAATTTTGTTAAAATAACTATTGGTTTGTGTTTGACACCAAATTTTCCATGGCTGGTGATTGAATATTTTTATCCTATGGTGGTATTTCTTAACCTTTTGGAGGGTAATGGATTTCTTTAAGTAATCAATGAAAACTAAAACCCCAGTCCTAGAAAAATATGCATAAGCACAACCATTTTGTATATAGTTTTGATTAACCCTACCTCTTTCTGTCTAGAAGTACAGGGGGCCCAGGTTAGAAAGTACTATTCTAAAGTACTGTTAGTGTGTTGGGTATTTTTTTTTTTTTTTTTTTTTTAAGATTTTGTTTATTATTTTTAGAGAGAGGGGAAAGGAGACAGGGAGAAGAGACATCAATGTATGGTTGCTTTTCACCAGCCTCCAGCTACAAACCTTGCTGGAGACCTGGTTATGTGCCCTGGCTGGGAATCAAACCAGTGACCTTTGGGTTCACAGGCTGGAGCCTTATCCACTGTGCAGTGTGTTGGTTTTAACATCATATTATGCCACACTAAGAATTTTCTTCAAGCTTTTTTGACATATTTCTCCTTGATCACCATATAGTGAAGCTAAGCATAATTAAATTTTATTTTGAAGAAAAATCACTTTTAATCTTAAAATCAGTCTCTGAAATTATAGAGCATGTTCGAATTTATGTTTTAGGTTCTACTTTAGATATATAAAAAACAGAATTCACTTTACCATTTCATCAAAAGTGAAGGTGACAAAAGAGAGAAATTAGTTTTTATAGATCTGTTTAAGAAAGTATTTGCTCCTTAAGAAAAGTTACATTTGTTGCTTAGCACAAAAATACAGGTTTTAATTTTAACATGAAGTCATGAAGCTAATCAGAAGTTACTTGTGCTGGTTAAGAGTTGAGACTTGAGAACCAAGCTGGTTAGGCTTCAAATTTATCTCAGTTGCCCATAAGCTATATGATAGTTGGCACATTACTTGTCTGTAAAAATTTTTTTTTAAATTCCCTAAAAGGTCAAGTGAAATAATAATGTCTGTAAACTGCTATGTTTTGTACTTTGTATATAATATACACTTGATTAACTCTTATTATACAATGATATTGGTCTTGACAAGGAACAGGGTAAGTTGCCTTGCTTTTCTTTTCTTTCTTTGTTTTTTCTTTCAATGTATGACTGCCTTTCACCTGCCTCTAGCTATGGACCTGGCTGGAGACCTTGGTTTTGTGCCCTGACTGGGAATCGAACCAGCGATCTTTTGGGTTCACAGGCTGGCCCCAATCCACTAAGCCACCAGCCAGGGCTTGCCTTGTTTTTCAATTGCTGAGCGTTCATTTTTCCTAATATTAAATTTTGGACAATAGCCCCGGCTGGTGTGGCTCAGTGCGTTGAGCGCCAACTTGTGAACCAAAGTGTTTCCAGTTTGATTCCTGGTCAGGGCACATGCCTGGGTTGTGGGCCAGGTCCCCGATTGGGTGTGTATGTGGGGCAACTGATGTTTTTCTGGGACATCAGTGTTTCTCTCCCTCTCTTTCTTCCGCCTTTCCCCTCTCTCTAAAATAATAAATATTTAAAAAAATTAAATTTAGGATAGTAAATCTTGGTTGCAAAAATAAAGTAATTAATTAATCATCTCCTTCCCCCAAATAATTAATCTTCTCAAGTCGCAGTGATTTATGGTTGTTGTCAAAGTTCAGTGGAGACTTCTTTAAAGGAAGGGGGTAGCAAACTTACTTTTTCCCATTTTACTTACCAGCATTGAATTGTTACAATGGGGCAATACATTGAAAGTTATCTACTAAACTTGTCTCATAGTTGAATGTAATATTGAGGAGCAGAAAAAGGGAGAGAGGTCTCTAAGAGTGAATTAAAAATCATCACTAACATGTTTCTGCTTTTGAATCTTCACACCTACATGGTCACATGGTAGAGAGCCATAGGTATTTGAATGCTTAGGGGAGATGATGTTTGTGTGTGATATTGTAAGAAAGACCTCTGATTTTTAAAATGTTGGATAAACTGTACAAATGTCAGCCAATCAAATGTCACCTGTAAGACAGTATTTTCACTGTGATTTGAAAAATATTTGGAGCCAAAAAAAAAGAAAGAGGATAATACATGTGGAGCTTTGATTAAATAAATGATGAAGTGAAATGTAGGAACCCCCATGTAACGTGATTGTTAGGGCCCTGAAAAATGCTGTATTAATGTGAATACATGTTATAAAAACAAAGAACTAGTACAAAAAAGGGGGTTAGGTTCCAAAAATTAAAGCAACATACTATTATATTTTTATAATTAAAAGAAAGGTATTTATTAAAGCAATTTTCACCAAAAGTAAGACATATTAAATAATGTCTCCTTAGTCATCACTACTAAGCACCATTAATTGAGGGTGTTTTCTCTTTGATGAGATATCTCATTTGTAATTTTTCATTCAAGCGTAGATTTTGTATCAGATTTGTCCATATTATTCAAGGATTTCCCTAATTTCAAATGAGATATCTTTTGCTCTCAAAAGCTCTTACTATGTTCTGTGTTGTTCAGGGATGTCTCTAATTCTCAAACTGTGTTAGAGTGAAACCGTGTTCTAGGATGCCATGTTTTCTGAGAGTTTCCCCCAATTCTTGAACCATGTTATATGGGGATTACCTGAGGTTTAACATCTGCATGAAGTGAAATGTTTCCAGTTTACTAAAAAGATGATTTCAGCCCCCCCTGAAAAGGTGTGGGGTAATATCCTGTCTGATCCCTTTGCTTTTCACATTGTACTGGTTAGTTATAATCAGGTAATGACAATGGCAATGTTTATGGCAGTGGTTCTTCTGTATAGTCACGTATACACATATCCACACATGTTCATGTGCTTTTCAAGATGCTTTACAATGACTCTTTCAGATGGTAGTTACACATGTCAGTCAGTAGTGAATTATAAACACAAAAGGAGCTAAGTATATTCTGAAAATTTTATAATTGGCAGCAAGGGGGGTATCTGTGGTGTTCATCTATAACCTATCTCATTACTACCAACAGAAAACGACAGAATTACTTCATTATAGATTTAAATCTGTGTATTTCTGTGTGAAGAAAATATAAAAAGAGCACTTTGCCCTGCAAGTTTTTTTTCTTACCTAGTCTTATTTATTTTCTTTGACCGGAACAAAAGTTTGGAAAACGCTATACCCCTTTTCTTTTTTCTCAGTATCGTCAGTGAAGCAGGAGCCTCAATCTACAGTGTCAGCCCTGAAGCTAACAAAGAGATGCCAGGGTTGGACCCGAACTTGAGAAGTGCAGGTAAGAAGCTATGCACTGTCAAAAAAGCAAAAGATTCTGACATTTTGGACTTGTAGCAAGAAAAACAGTTAAATGTCCAAGAAAATTTAGAATATGTAAGTATAAGAATAGGCAGGCAGGTTGGTAAGTTGTTAGTATGAAAATGAAGAAGCATGCTCTTTATAAAGAATACTGCGTAGTATTCTAGAGTAGAGTGAAAAATCAGCTCAAAACATCTCTAGAAAAATTAAGTACTAGAGGGTTCATAAAATAATAAAATACTCAAAGCTCTTATTGTAATAAAACATTACGGCTTTTTGTTGGCAAAAAGTAATATATTAATACAGCATTATCGGTGAAACAAGATTGCCTCATTTCTGCAGGACTCTATGAAAATAGGAAATAATAAAAAGGGAAATTGGTACCTTCCCTGATTACTCTGATTTCAAAATCTAGCCGTGTCTTCAGTTTTGTGACTCACTGCAGGTATGCCTGCCTTCTTTGTTCTGGTGTCTGCCCCCATGGCCAGGACTGCGTTTGAGCCATATTGACTCAAAACATCTACCTAGACACTTTTAGTCTTCCAAGTCTGGTCTTGGAGCTGAGAGTATTCATTCTTGGTTTTCTAGGGCCTACTTCCTTTTCAATCTTGTTTTCTGAGTGAGACTCTTATCTCTTTTATAGTGATTAATGCCAGGGATGACTTTATACTTCATTGGAGACCTGACCTACATGTGGGTGTGGGTTTTACCTTTCAACTCTTCATAATTTTACCATATCAGAATATAACAGAACCTCAACATTCATACAAGTGTTAAACATATGTAAGCAAATGACCTTCATATTATTACTACATCTTTTTGACCAGTTTATCAGCTTATTGAAAACAGAGGTTATCCTTATATATGCTTATATATACTCCCCTAGAATAAATACCATGTACATGAGAGGCATTTAATTTGGATGGGTAGAATAGTAGATAGATTGGGTTGAAATATTTATTAAGTATTTGTGATTAAAAATGGAAGATTGAGCATTCTTGTTATTTCTTTACTCCCTTCTAAAATCACAGAAACTTGATAGATTGAAGACATAAACTCATTAGGACAAAGGGAATGGGAGAGGAGATAACAGCAACATTTAGTTTTGAAGCTGGAAAACAGATAGCTGATTAGTAAGTGATCTATCCAACTTGAGAAAGTTCAGTACTAAGACAGCATTGTATAGAAAACAGAACTGACCTGAAAAAGATCATGGAAACCTCGTAAGTTTAGGAAATGTACCAAGCAGCTTTAGAAGTAGTTTGGGAAGGAAGAGGAATCTAAAATAAGGGGATTGATTGAAAGTCTATTCAATTTGGTCTAATTCAAAAAGCAATTTGGCCAAATTGAGCGTGGACTATCATATGACCCAGCATTCCCATTACTAGGCACATACTCAAAAGAATTGAAAACAGGTACTCAACAAATACTTGTGAATAGTGGTGCTATGAGCATTTGGGTACAATAGCCAAAAGCTGGAAACAACCCAAATGTCCTTAGCAAATGAATGGATGAACAAAATGTGGTATATTCATATGATGAAATATTATTTTCATTTACTTAAAAAAATGATTCCCCAGCCAGGGCACATAACCAGGTTGCAAACCAGGTCTCCAGTCAGGTCTGTAGCTGGAGGCAGGTGAAACGCAACCATACATTGATGTCTCTGTCCCTCTCTGCCTCTCTCCCTTCCCCTCTTTCTAAAAATAATGAAATAAAATCTTTAGAAGAAATGAAACATTGATAATTGCTACAACATTGATAAACCTTGAAAACATGTTAAGTGAAAAAAGCCCAACATAAAAGGTCGTATATTGTACGATTCCGTTTATATGAAATGTCCAGTATAGGCAAAAGAGACAGAAAGCCAGGGATTGAGGAGATGGGAGAATGAAGAGGGACTGCTTAATGGGTACAATATTTTCTTTTGGGGTAATAAAAATGTTTTGGAATTTGATAGAGGTGGTGGTTTGCACAGTATATAAGTATATATAACTGAATGAACACATTAAAATGAATAATTTTATGTTATACGAATTTTACATCAATGGAGCAAAGCAGAACTTCCATCCCACAGATTTTGAGTCCTTCCTTCACCTTTGCAGAATACAAGGGAGTTAGTCTTTGGAAAAGGTTAAACAGAAAGGAGGACTCAGATGATAAATGAGAGTGGGGATACCTACAAGAAAAGAAGAGGGATTAAATAATTACATGACTTGCTTTAATTTTTTAAATTGTACTTTGCTTGGCATTTTTTTCCATATAAACTTAAATTTTACAAAACTATGGAAGCACACAACACTTTAAATTTATACCTTCATTCAGATTCTGTACCTTTTAATTTTCTTACTCATAGAAAATACACACACACAAAGTATAGATTCTCCTTCATAATTTTTATTAACTGTTGAAGACATATGATGGGAGCATCAATTTTTACCTGGGTGTCTTGAAACCAGCCAACTGATTGAAATCTTTTTAGTTCTGATGTTTTCAATGAACTTGCATGGGTTTTCTAGGTAGACAGTCCATCATCTACAAATAATAATCTACTTTCTGTCTTTTCAGCAATTAAATCTTTTTTCTTGTCCAATTGCATTGACTAGAATTTCCTAAGCAATGGTGAATAGTAGCAATAAGACACAGAAACATTGATGTTATATGTGGACAAAATAGTATTTGCCATGCATTTGGACAAGCTGCATGTTAAAAATATATAACAGCTTCATTGAGTTATAATTTACATAGCATACAATTTACTCTTTAAATTGTATGTCCTTGTAATTTTGGTATATTCAGAGTTGTGCAGCCATCACCACTGCCACTTTTAGAACATTTCATCACCCCAGATAGAAACCCCATATTCATTATTAATCAGTCCCCCTTTCCTTCTTCTCCCCACCGTCTGGCAAACGCTAATCTAATTTTTGTCTCTGAATTTTGTAGACATTTCATAGAAATGGAATCATTACAACGTGTCGTCTTTTGTGACTGGCGTCTTTCAGTTAGCGTAATGTTTTCAAGGTTCATTCGTGCTATGGCGCGTAGCAACACTTCATTCCTTTTTATTGCCAAATAATTTCCCATTGTATTGGGCACACCGTATTTTGTTCATGCATTTACTAGTTGATGGATCTTTAGGTTGTTTTTGGCTTTATGAATAATGCCAATTATTCATATGGTTTTATGAACTATGAGCATTTATATACAGGATTTTATGTGGACATGTTTTCATTTCTCTTGAGTATACCTAGGAGAAAAAATTGGGGGATATACAGTAACTCTGTGTTTAGCATTTCCAGAAAGGTTTTTAACCCTAATTCTATACTTTCTTTCCTCAGCATTCATTTCTGCCTCTTTTCTATCACAAAAGGTGAATGTACCCCAAGTTTTGGATCATTATTCTTCTTCTCTTTATTCTCGTTACCACTAGTTTATTAAAGAAAGCCCTTTCACCCGAACTGCCTGTCTCTTACTTTCAGGAATCTGTTGTCAGCCTGATCATTCTCAACCTGCTGATATGAGTTAATGCTGCCTATTACATAACTTTTCTTAGTTCTTCTGAACCAGAAATTCTCTCTGAAGCCTGGACATGCTACTTTTTGAATTCTACTTTTAGATGATGTTTATCCCCCTCTGTCTCTTTTCTTGCCTCCCATCTCTTCCAAGCTTGGGTTTTATGCTTTAGAGAGGGAACAGAATCTGAAAGGGAAATACTAATTCTAGAAATACCAGGATTGATGGGGGACATTATAACTCCAGAGGCTCCTCATGGCACCTGGAAACCGTTATTTCCAATCCATTGTTTCTGCAGTTAGCCAGATAGAAAATAGTTTAAAATCTTTTTGTGTATTTTAGAAATTTTTAAAATATGGGAATTACCCACATTTATCAAATTATGTAATTGCCCTACCCAATTTCTAAGTTTAGATTTTTTTAAGTGGGTTTTCCTGGAGGGGTTGATTTCAGAGATTTACTTATTATTGATATCCTATTATAGAAATTCTGATACTTTCTTCCTACACAGTGAATGTTCTGACGCCTACCTCCTTAGCTGAGTTGTTGCTTACTCTATGGG
The DNA here is from genome assembly GCA_004026585.1 of Noctilio leporinus. Classification (NCBI taxonomy): domain Eukaryota; kingdom Metazoa; phylum Chordata; class Mammalia; order Chiroptera; family Noctilionidae; genus Noctilio; species Noctilio leporinus. Next base: position 400,527 of record PVIW01000732.1, read on the forward strand.
TTGTTGCTGTTATTTTAAAATCAGCAGTGTATTTTGGTTATATATGTATGTGTTTGAATTCAGTGATTCTTACTGCTAAGAATAAAGAACTAATATTTGCTTTTAGAGAATGTGAAGTGTTTCTGGGGGCATCTTTTTTCAATATGTAGTTTTAAATGTATTTATAGAAAAATTATTTTTCCTTAACCCTTTATGAGGTTGGATAAGAGAAGTGTATGTGCCAGCCTTGGAATCCCAGTATCCTCTGTGGGAGAAATAGATTGTGTGACAACAGATTATTACTCCCTACGCTTGCTTTGTAAGCTGCCATTGTCATAATATGTTAAAAGTAGTAATAAAAGACATGAGAAATATTTGAATAACTGTGCAATGAACTTGATGTTCACAGTAGAACTTACCTCTGAGGAGATGTGGTACAAACCAGAGATGGAAAAGTCCAGTAATCACTTGTAAGAGGTGGCTTCTGTTGCCAGACCTTGAATAGTTTAACATGAAAACAGGCATGGAAGCCCTGGCTGGTGGCACAGTGGATAAGGCGCTGGCCTGTGAACCCAAAGGTCGCTGGTTCATTTCCCATCCAGGGCACATAACCATGGTTGCAAGCCAGGTCTCCAGCCACATCCGTAGCTGGAGGCACATGAAAGGCAACCATACATTGATGCCTCTTTCCCTTTCTGCCTGCCTTCCTACCCTCTCTCTGAAAATAATAAATAAAATCTTTTAAAAAAATTATTAAAAAATAAATAAATAAAACAGGCATGGGATTTCCTTTGATGGCTGTAACATTTTCACTTAATGAGTTTATATTTCATCCAACATTTTATATGAATAGGTGGCATTGACTAGTTTTCATATGTTTAAAAAATGAAAGCTTTTCCTATGTAAGGCTCAATGTAACTATGCTACTTGGGGGGAAAATCTGCCTTTAGAAGTATCCTTAAGACTCATATTAAGTTTCTTTTCTCTAGCTAACTCTATCTTAAAAGCTAGGTTTGATACGAAATTTTCTTAACAAATGATAATAAAAAGGTGGGGCAAAAAATGATGACCAAGTAAAATGATGCAAGTCAAGAAATGTTTGAAGTTAGTTTTCAAGTCTCTTGAGCATGAATTGCGATGGTGAAGAAAATGTGATTAGGAGAGTGTGTGTGTGTGTTTGGAGACAAGTAGTTGTGACTCAGATCACTTCCCAGGGTGATCTTGCAATTATGTTCAAGGCAACACAAGTATTTACTAGCCAACTGACGTGGTTTCTGGTTGCAATATGATGATTTCATCATTTATTCATTATCAGGATCTAGTCCTAATAAGCATATTTACTATTACGAATCTTATGTCATATTTTTAGTAATGGAGGATTATGTAAAATAAATATCTACTTGTTCTTTAAAGTAGGAGCTATTTATATTTAAAGAATGAGCAGGTAATTATGGAAGTGTAGCACTAAGTGTTTTATTTATTTTTTTAAATGTAAAACCTTTTTACTCATACTTAGGAATGCCAGGGGTTCTGGTAGCATAATCAGTCCTGAAATTTTTTTTTTTTTAAGATTTTTATCATTAATTATTCTTAGAGAGAGGGGAAGGGAGAGAGAGACAGAGAGGAAGAGAAATATCATTGTATGGTTGCCCTTCACTTGCCTCCAGGTCCGGACCTGGCTGGAGACCTGGCTTGCAACCTGGTTATGTGCCCTGGCTGGGAATCGAACCAGCAACCTTTGGGTTCACAGGCCGGCACCTTATCTACTGTGCTACCAGTCAGGGCTCAGGCTTGAAATTTTACATTTATTTTTTTGTGTGTGAAATTATTAGTCTTTTTGTGAGGGGGTAAAGAGGGATGAAATTAAGTACTTGCATAAAGGAGAACTAGTGTAAGTAATTGATTGGATAGCCTCTCTATATTAAGATGTACTTGTTTTCTGATTCTGTTTTTTTCAGTTTCCATAGCAAGGCGTGTACAAGATCCATTAGCTGAGTTGGTGAAAATTGAACCAAAACACATTGGAGTTGGAATGTATCAGGTAAAGCAGTGTGGATCATTTAATTTATGAACTCTATCAATACAAAGGGCAGTACTCAAACTTGGCATAGTGGGGTAGATTCCAATTTTCAAAGGTTTTAAGTTTGTGGGAAGGTAGCTAAGAGTTTGTTTTCTGGTGATTAGAGTTATGATCCAGACTTAGCATTGACTATTGTTAGATTTAAAGGCTAGTAAAACATTAGATCTGACTAGTATTTTAATGTGGAGACCATCTCCTTTTAATGTTATAAAGTTGGAGAAGTTAATGGACCAAGGGGGATATATTGGTTCTTTGTATAAACCAGCATAAATTATTGATCTTTATTGATCCTTCAGTAATAAGCCTTTTGTACCTACTGTGGCTTTTTTTGTCTGTTTTCCATCTCTATTATATTTGATTTTTGGTCATTACCTCGTAAGAACTAAAAGCTTTCAATTGTTATTACTGTGTAATAGTGTTAGTAGTACTGTTGCCTGTTTTTTAATTTTCAGTTCTTGAGGTTGTGATTATTGGTCAATTGAAGACAGCACTAAATCTTGGCAAAGTGAATTTATAGTTGTCTCTGGAAACCTTGAGTTGAATTATTTCCCCCTTCGATGAAAGTCCCTCTTAAACCTGAAATAGAACACCACCCTCTGTATAATTTTCATGGAATGTGGAAGATAGGTACTGCATTTTCTTAAAGGAACTATTACCTTAGGTTATGGAATCTACTAGAAATGGGAGAGACCTTAAAAATGATATAGCCCGACCCGCTCACTTGACAGAAAAAGAAGCTGTACCCTAGAGTAGTTAAGATTTTTACCCACGATCACATGGGCAAAGCCTGCAGTAACCTGTCACATCGAGACTTAACTGGGAGTATTCCCACATTGTAACAAGTTGGACTAAGAGGCATTCAGACTTTTAACTGGACTTGCTCATTTGAGAAGGACTGATCTAACTGCCGACTCGAATACCTGTAATCTAAAGAATGCAATAGTAGCAGTTTTATGACATAGGCATTGTAGTTAAGAGGAACTATGGTTATTCATTCAAGATCAAGTTATGGAATATGTCAGCAAGGTAATGGAGCAAAGAAAAGGGAAAGTCACATTTAGAGAACCCGAGCAGGCTAATAAGCTATCAGCCTCAAAATGTCTTTTAAGTAAATAGCAAAGACTTAGCTTCAAGATTTGGATTCAGAGGTAGCATTTAACATGAAAAAAAGTTTGGGCTTTATTCTAACAACGATGAGAACTCATGGAAGAGTTTTAAGCGTGATCAGATTTCTATTTTTAAGCCAACTCTGCTACTCTGGAGAGAATCATTTAGAGGGAAGATGAGAAGCAGGAGGACCATTTTGGAGGCTGTTATTCAGCCCAGGCAAGGATGATGGTGGCTTGGACAAAGTTAATGGCAGTAGAATTGGAAAGAAGTTAAATCTGTTTTATCGGTCTTACTTGGTAAAACGTGAGGGAAAGGAGTTGCTAAGACTTTGCTCCCAGGTCCTGGTATGTGGATGATGCGAGTAGAACAGATTTGGTAAGGGTAACATCAGTAGTTCTGGTTTGGACATGTTACATTTGAGATGACTGCAAAAAATCCAAGAAATGATGTCAAATAGGAGTTAGATATGCAAGTATCAGATTTAGAGAAAAAACCATGTTAACATTGGAGTACAGACTAATTAGGAAATAACACCGAGAAAGGGGCATACCCACCACTCCAAACCCCACAAGATATACATATCTGTACATGTACGTGTATATATATATGTGTGTGTGTGTGTTCATATATAAACCAACACTTATATAATAAATTGATGATAGCCTGGGAAGACAAAAAATGGTCCCACCAGTTCATGGAAATTTTAGGAATTCCTGAAAGTTATTAAGCAAGAGGAATCATATTCATACAAAAGTAAAACCTGGTGGATCACACCTCAAAATATATAGATCTAAAGTGTTCTCAAACCAGAATCCCATTCAGGTGGTGGGGAGGGGGCCTGTCATCTTAGGTAAGAGGATACATATAGAGTGGGTAGGCCCCTAGTAACCCCTCCCTCAGTATACTGTGAATTCCAGCTGACACACTGAGTACAATGCAGAGGCCGGAGAGGCTGAGAGATCCTGCAGCAAGAAGCCTGATCCTGGGAAGACAGACTCCCGACCTATACTGACAGCTGGTGTCATATCTCACATTGCCCACATCACTTCAAGCAGGTGATGGTAAACAGAAGCAGCACACACAGACAGCCAGATAGAATCTCTGAAATGATCTTCTTCCCGGGAACCACTAAACATTTGAGGAAAACTTATGATAGAAAATGAGACACCAAACTTAATAAGCTAAAAATAACACCCAGTGAAACAATGAATAGGCAACAGACTTTGAAATAAGTAAAATTAATATTAACAAAGGAATAAGAGAGGTTATTACATTTATAAACAAACATGGAATTGAATGAAATTAGACCAATCTTAGAATTTTAAAATGTGATTGTCAAATTAAAAAACCCACATAAACCCAAATGTCGCTGGTTCGATTCCTAGCCAGGGCACATAACCAGATTGCAAGTCAGGTCTCCAGCCAGCTCTGTAGCTGGAGACAGGTGAAAGGCAACCTTACAATGTTTCTCTCCCTTTCTTCCTCCCTCTTTGCCCTTCTCTCTAAAAATAATAAATAAAATCTTTTTAAAAAACCCCACATAAACAGGATAAATAGAGTGGACATAGCTAAAAGCAAATGAACTAGAAGACTGAGCTAAGAGATTTTTTTAGAGTGAAGTCTTACCCTGAAAAAAGTGGGAAGCATAAACAAAAAGTCCTAGGACGTAGAGAACATTCTAAAGCTTTAATATTCATGTGATAGAAGATTAAATAAATAAAGAGATTAAGGGGATTATAATGACAGAAATAATAGGAGAAAATTTCTCCAAACTGAAGGTAGACAAGTCTTTTGAAAAGGCCTAATGAGGACTGAATAAAAGAATAACAAAAGATCTACACTCAAATGTCAACCTATGAAATTTCAGAATTCTAATGATAAAGACAAACCACTAAAAGCTTCCAGAAAGCAAACATAGTTTACCTACAAAGGAAAGGATTAGGGTGGTATCAGTCTTGTTATTGGTAAAAACAAGTGATAGAAGACAGAAATGCAGTAGATTTAAAGTTGTGGGAAAAAATTATGATTCTATATTCAGGCAAACAGCAATTCAGTATGAGAGGAAAATAAAAGCACTTTTGAACCTGTATTGATTCACCGCCTCTGATTGTTACAGATCTTTTTTGAAAGTATTATTTATAGAAGTATTCCTGACCACGAAGTTGGGGGTTGGCGGGGGCGGGGGGACAAAGAGGGGAAAGGCATATTGTGAGGAAACAGTACTGAGATAATGAGTCAGTAGAGAGCTGTGCGATACATACAGCAAAGTAAAATGTATATAGAGCCTCATAGTTTTTTCTTAAATCTGCAATGGTAATCTTTAAAGATATCAATCTAGATCAGATCAGCTCAACATGGGAGAGTAAAACAAAAAGAAGTGGCCCTGGCTGGTAGCACAATGGATAAGGCGCCGGCCTGTGAACCCAAAGGTCGAAGGTTTGATTCCCCAGCCAGGGCACATAACAAGGTTGCAAACCAGGTCTCCAGCCAGGTCTGTAGCTGGAAGCAGGTGAAACGCAACCATACATTGATGTCTTTCTCCCTCTCTGCTTCTCTCCTCTTTCTAAAAATAATAAAATAAAATCTTTAAAAAAAAAAAAAAAAAAAAAAAAAGAAGTGATAAACTATTGGGATTTTTTTATTTTTAGGAAAAAGATTTAGATACAGATTATGTAACTAATTTGTTAGAAAAACATAATTAAAATATATGAATAATAACCACAAATAGGATATTCAACATAAATCATGAGAATAAAAACCAGAAGGTTTATTATTCTAACCAAAGGCAGAGAAAAGTATTGTAAATAAAATACATGAAAACAAGAATTGGTTTAAGTAATGGGTAAAGGTGAATGGGTTAAACTCCTTTATTATTAGAATCTCAAATTTTTTAATAAAAGATTTAATTAATTAATTAGTTTCTAGAGAGTGAAAAAGGAAGGGAGAAAGAAGAGGGAGGGAAACATTGATTGATTGGTGACCTCTTGTATGTGCCCTCCAACCCAGGCATATACTAGGCTGGGAATCAAACCTGCAGCCTTTAGCTTTGCGGGATGACTCCCAACCAGTTGAGCCACACTGGTCAGACCTAGAACCTCAGATTAAAAAAAATAAAATATACCACAAATCTGTATATATGCAAAAGATACTTGTAATGAAAAATCAGCCTTGATATTAGAAATATGAAGAAAAATATTCTGCATGAATGGAAAATGTCATAGCAATTTAATCAGATGAAGTAAAATTTAAGGCAAAGTGCATTAAACAGGTTAAAGAGGGGTATTTGAATAACATACAGTCTTCCAAGAACATATATAATTACCCTGAGCATTGTATGTTATCTATAACATAGCTTTAAAAATATGCAGTATTCACACCTGTCAGAATGGCAATCATCAGCAAATCAACAAGTGTTGGCGAGGATGCGGGGCAAAGGGAACCCTCATACACTGTTGGTGGGAATGCAGGCTGGTGCAGCCACTGTGGAAAACAGTATGAGGTTTCCTTAAAAAACTAAAAATGGAACTGCCTTTTGATCCAGCAATTCCACTACTTGGACTATACCCAAAGAAGCCTGAGACACCAATTCATAAGAACCTATGC